>VWZS01002874.1:0-14706 GCA_013397075.1 Rhabdornis inornatus
AGACCCCGAAAGAGACTTGGTTTACCATCCTCAGAGTCTTATTTTATATAAATGAAAGAGCATAAATCGTTGTGTCAAACAACATGAATTTTTATTAATCTGTATCCGTAGACAGACTGCCACAGTGTCCAACTCCTACACCTGTCTTGCTTTCTTCCAGTGGAACTGGTGTCAGGGCATCAGATGCTTAAAAAGAGCAATATAAAGTTAATAGGTAAGCAGGAATGATAACTTAGACTCAGTATTAAGGGGACAGAGAGATAAATCACAGAAGTGCGATAGGACATCAGAAAAACACACACACATGTATTATCATTACTATATTGTATAATCTTTGATGTTGTGCTTTATCATACTTTTACAGTAGAAAAAGATTTTAAAACTTACTACTTCCATTTAAAACATCTTCTTTTGGTGTCAAATAATGATAGCTCTTGAGGTCATCATGCCTACGATGATCCTTGTCTATCCTTTCCGACTTAGAACAGCCTATGGTTCTTTGATTGTGTAAATTGAGATTGGTTTAAAACCTCCTGTGTTGGTTTTGTGATCTTTGACTTGGCAGCTTCTTTTTTTTAAGCTGGTTTCTGCAATGGGAGGCACTTTCCACCCTGAAAGGACAGGCTTGTCTTCAAAAAAGTGTGCAGCCATTTAGACTCTGCCCCACCGACTTTGCCCTGAAAGAATCCATCCCACTGAGGGATTGCCCCTCCCTCAGCAGTCTGCTGCATTATGTTTCAAGTGACTCATGCTTTAAGTGCTACATCCAGCAGTCCAGGTCAGAGCAAGTGGGATATTCCAGTTTTTAAGTATTTTCTTAAAGAAAGACCCATAATGCTATTGCATTGCAGAGAGTGGTAAAGCATTATTAACAAGCATACTTCATACAGCAGGTGGTTGCCTGCAGTTGTTCCCCACAGCACACAAAACCAAGACAGTTGTGGTAATTAACAGTATTGTAATTAACTCAGACATTGTGGTTTAATTAGTAATGAGAATAAGCCCCAATTGTAATTGGTCTGTTGGCTTAATGACTCAAAGAAAATGTAAAAATAGGATTTTATGTAACTATTTTCTTAGGCTACCTGATACCACTGAAAAAGAGTCCTTCTCCAGCTTGTGACTCTTTAGGCAGCTTTAAGTTGCCTTTTGTGTGCATGTGTGTAATAACCACGAACATTACTAATTATAATAAAACATCCCCACCAACCATAGTTTGTCTTGGAATAGTATTTTGTGCAGTATTTTTGCTCATGAACACCCTTGTCCTTAATTCTTCCAAGTACTCTAACACTGGAGCCCATTTTGGTTTTTACTAAAATAGTATTCTATGTCCTAGCAAGGAATGGTTTACAGACAAAAAGTAGCATATTTTATTGGATGGATGAATATAGCGGAGTAAGAATAGGAATTATAGAGAAGTTCTTGGGCACATAAACGTTGCTCAAGGTGCTTATCTTGATAAATCAGATGCAACATGATCCTTAGAAACATGATTCTGAATGCACAACCATAACAGGTGTCAATTTATTCAGCTATATCTTATATAACTTCCCACAACAGTGCTTGGACTGACCCTGACTGTTTCATTGTTGCTTTGGTGCTTATTCTTAAGGGAATGTTTTTTTAGAACTCTCACTTTCATACTACTGTATTGGCACATAATTTGTGTTTTATTTATAAGCACACTCAAACCTTTTTTTGAGCATCTCACCAGCACTTACCTTACAGCGTTATGGAGATTCAGAAAGTAATTATAGTATTCTCCTAATCACAGAAGTAAAGACATTGAGATAGAGCATGTGACCCAAGTCACCACACAAAACCATGGCAAAGCCAAAAACAAAATGTGTATTCTGGCTGGCCCTGCAGTCCCTAGAGACCTGTTATTAAGGCTGCTTTGCAATCAAAGGTAGATAGATAGACTCATTTTAATGTGGTTAAGAGATCCAGGAATGTTAGCATGAACTTCAGCAAAGGCAGAGCAAGCGAGCTGTACACTGTGGGTGGTTATTTATGCTGCTAGCTTGCACTGATGTTCCTGGTGCTGTATGTATGATCAATGCTGCCTATAGAAAAACAAGCAAAGCTAGGCTTGTAAGGGCTGAAATTGTCCTTCTGACTGCAGTTATAAATAGCTGCAGTCTGCTGCCACACATTTGATGTGAGCGTTGAGTCCAGCACCCCTTCAAGACTAATACCTTTTCCATCCACCTCTCACAGGAAGAGGAATTAATCCATCAAGTAACTTCTTCAAACACTGTTGTTTTTTTAAGCACTGCTGTTCGTGTCACCTCCTAATCAGCATTATAACAACCAACTATTCCATTATGGATTAGCTGTGAATGGATGTTATTCAGCATCAGAGGGAATCCACTTAGGGAACATGTCATGCAGGATGAGAATGCACCAAAAGTTTCTAATTTCTCCTGGTAGCATTGCATGTAAAAGTCGTTGTAAAGAACTGCTTGGAAGCACCAAGTCAGAAATTTTCTGTGTGTAGAGAGCCCTGGACAGGACAGAAAGCCACACTCAGTAGTTGCAGGCAGGGAAGTCAGACTGACCAGAACAGAATGAATTGGGCTTGCTCACCTCATTGACAGTGTTCCTTCAGATTTTCACCACACATCTTCTCATCAAGGTTTGTGTGGAGCTGCAGCTGAGTTGTGGAGCCAGGAACACATTCTAGGAAGAGGCTGCAGGCTTCCTTCTGTCAGCATTGAAAGCACCACTAACATAATTTAGGTTTCAGCACACATTCCCCTCTGTTGCTTGCACTTCACTTTTCATCAGGAAGCATAAACCAAGAAAGGGGATGGGTGTTAGATATATTTTCCTTTCACATTGCCCTCATCTACAAAATCAAACCCTTTAATGGACAGGTACTCAGAGCTGGATGGCTTTGTCTTTGAACTAACTGCTGGCATGCCTAAGGATTTGTCAGATGTTCAGGTGATTTAGAGCCCTTCTGGAGACTGCACGTGCAGCTCCTAACTGGAATAGAAACATTTAACCTCTGTGGCTTCTTAGGTGTCCCTGGTATGTAGAGATGAGGAAGAGGGAAAAAAAAGGAAGAAAGAAAGAAATATTGTGCTAGTGTCAGAATGAGGCTGCGATCAACCATCAAGTAATTTTCATCTCGCCCACCTGGTTATCTTCCACATTTTTATCTGTTCTGATAATGTAAAGGGTGGGAGTCACTATTAGTATGTAGAATCTAAAAGAAACCCCTAAGACAAATCAGGCTCGCTAATGTTCACAAAACTGTGGCTAAGTCACTTGAGGACGGAGGAAAATATTCTAAAAAGCAGCTTCTTCCTGATTTCAGAGCTTTGAACCAAAGGCATCTGCCACTGTACCTCCCAATTCCTTCATGTAGCACTCTCAGCAACTTAGGCAGGTCCAGAAAACATAGTATGAGCTTTCAGAACGGCAGCTAATAACTCATAGGAAAAGAGGTTTCTACAGCAGGAGTAAGCCAGAGGCAGCCATCACACAGTTAGTGACAATTTACTTACAGATAAGAATTTCATCCAAGAGACAAAGAATATAAATCATGAATCACAGAACAATAGAAACATAGAATGGTTTGTTTTGGAAGACATCTTAACGATCATCTAGTTCCAGCCTCCTTGCCACAGGCAGGGAAACCTTCTGGCAGACCAGGTAGCTCAAAGCCCCATCCAACCTGGTCTTGAACACGTCCCTTCTGGGAAATGACAGCAGAAAGAGCAGGGTAGAAACTTATTTTTTCTTACCAGAATACTGTGCTCTAGGCCTCTTTTGTTATTATTCCTTCTCTAGTGTGGAATTACAGACGTATTAACGACAAATGTGCAATTGATTCAAGTTTCCCATTTTGTAGGAAGAATTTTAATTATAATTTGGGAATATGTAGATGACTTTATGATACTCTGTATCATAATATTCAAAATATCATTAAACTCGTAGTAGCAGAGACTTGTGAAGAAAGAACAGTAATCTTCTGCAAAATATTGTGATTGTGGCTGTTCCTTTAGTGATTATTCATTTAGAAGAAAACTCCTGTACACTAAGGCATCAGATAAATTGATGCTCACTAATTTGAACTTGATTGAGAACATTGAGTAGTTCAGTCCATCAATATGCCCTCTTTGATTGAGAAAGTTTTTGTTCACACATGGCAAGGTTGTTTTCCTTAGGGAGAGTGACAGCATTCAAATATTTGATGTGATGTAGAAGTAATTTCCTTTCTTTCTCATTTACCTTTTAATTCTCTTAGAATGAATCTCCATCTCTTGTAGCTGATAAGGAGCAAAGGCATCCAATGACCGCTCTGGTAGAAATGGCGTTACAATGGGAAGCAAGGCCTCAGTTTTATCCAAATGTCAGAATCATATGAAAGCAACTTCCACGGTGCATTGGTCTCCAAACCTGCATAAATGGCACTGCCAAGTCCCACACTGGATGACCCGTGGTCCAAGCATGGTAATTCTCCATTTCATCACAGAGATGACGGTATGGTTTAGTTCACCAGCCAGTGGCGAGCTTTTAAGGCCAGGTTTGAATGACTGTTAGCAACTCCAGACACTGCTAGAAGATATGCTGGGGTGCAGACCAAGTGCTGACGAGGCTGGCACTTTATACCCATATGCCTGAGATCTCTGAGAGATCTCCATTCAGATGTCTCCTTTTGGCTAAGGAGATGTGCTTATGTCTGCTACTCCTTCAGCAGAATTTTTCTCATAAGGGGGAAGAGGAAGGAAAAGCAACTTCTGCCCAGAAGCAATACTCTGGCCATCAGCCTTCCATCTCATCCCTACACCCCCAAGAGAGAGGAAGGGCAAGAGCAGGAAAGCCAATTGCATAAGCTTGAGTGTCACATTCAGCCAAGACAGGCTTGTTCCAATCCCTGATGTAGGGCATGCCAGCTTCTCCACTACCTTCTTGCACTTTCCTGTCTGTCTCAGCCCAGCCAAGGAGGTGGTCTTTTCCCTCTCATTTCTAAGACTTGCCAACAGTTATCTGCCTGCACAACCAGGAAGTCAGCTGAGATGCCTGCCCCTACTAGTGTTTGTCTTCCCCACCTCTTCTTCACATTCCTCCTTGGAGTGCAAGCTCGTTGGGTTGCTTGGAGACTGCCCATATGATTTGAAGGATGTTTCTCACTGCAGAGCATTAAGAGCAGCCAAAGACTTAGACTGAGGAAAAGATGGACTTACTATCCTCTTTATCTCTGCTTATTTTTACTTTGTTTCTATTTATTTATTGTTCATTTCCACTGGTATTTTATAGCTGCCAGCTGGCTCCCAGACTGAGAATCAGCAAACATCCTGGGGAGTTTCCAGTCACACTTCTCTGAGCATGTATCCCACACTGTACTTCAAGAAATTTTTGGACAAGGTTTGTTTTCAGTGCACAGACCACAGATAGACTCGGGGAGGCACATGGCTGACAAACCTCTCTCTCCCAATACCCTTAGTAACAGAGCTACTGTTCCGAACATTAGTTTAAATTTGTGTTAATACTTTTAAGGCCCCTCCCTTCACATGGAACTGTGAATATGGCAGTAGCGCTCCTCATGGAGGCTACTTCACTGGCAAATGAGTATCATCTTGCTGTTTCTGTGAAAATTGATATAATTATACTATTATAATCTATCATTAGTAAAAGGGCTCAGCAGAAAAGCTTGACACTTCCTTAAGCTTCACTCCAACAGCAAAGCTGGTCTTCTAAGCCTGCACTAGAGAGGATAGGAACTTCCCATGTGCAAGAATTTTAAAAGTGGAGAGTTACATAATTCAGCACCCATCAACAGTGCAATAAGATACGTTTGAAGTATATGGTTCTGACTCAGTAACATTAGACAGTAATTTTTGTTCAAAAATTGAGACTGTAAATTCAATCAGTTTCCCACTGAAGCTGATCACAGAAAAAACACTCACAAGTTATTAGGATAATTTTGTCAGGAATGCATCATTTAAATTGTCACACATATTCTGCACTCAACAAAGAGACCGTAAGGATTCTTAGCAGCAGCTATGCTGTATAAAAGAGCTATATAAAGATCTATATAAGATGCTGCCGTCTTCATTGTTAGAAGCATATACAGGTGATCTGAGTTCAATTCATGATTTTAAACAACTGGCAGAGTTTGTGAAAACCCAGATGCTTTAACTATTCCAGGTTATATTTAAGCTTTAAGAAAAAAAAAGTGAACTGATTTTTACAGTGTTGCACAAAGAACCTCCAACTGCAGTCAATTAGTGGCACACATAATTTAAAAGCATATCCTGACCACACACAAACATAAAAATTGCACTTGGCCAGATTGCAAGCTATCACATAAGCTTTATACCAGTTGAGAGCCCACCCTGATATTTCAAGAGATTTTGCAGCAACGATTGTCTTCAGGTTGACCTCAAGTCCATCATCCAAAGAAGCTGCTTGTCCATTTTTCAGTCATGGCTTTGTTTTTAGGCAGTTTAAATGTTTCAGATATTCAACACCCCTGAACATAAACTGACAGAAGTGTTTTCATGCTCATAGTGTGGGTTTTGTCATTCAGTGAGTTGAAAATGATACCATTAAGAAGAAAGAGAAAGGATTTTTGCCTGATCTAAAAGCACTGTGGCATGCACATAACCTTCACTGGGCATTTCAGAGACACAGGAAAATATGGCTCTTTTGAGAAATTACTACACCTGTCCTCAGAGAAACAGGAACACCACAGATCTTTTCCTAAAACAAATATGTGTGTGTGGGCGTGGGGGTGTGTGTGTGGGTGTGTGGGTGTGTGGGTGTGTGTGTCATTTTGTTGTTTACCTGGAGAACAGAAACATGGATAAATTCAGAGATGATATTTCAGTAGCCACCTTTGGAAAATAGTTTCTAAAAACAAAGCGAGATATAAAGTTCTGAAAACACATTCCAATATGCGTGGTCTAGGTGGACAAATTCTGGGTTTTCTTCCTCCCTTCAGCAGAAACTTCTGAGAAAGAAAAGCCTCTACTACCCAAATCAGGTTTTGAAAGTCATAGGTTCTCCTACATTCAAAGTCCTTTTCAGCTAAATGGACAGGATATAAGAAAAAGGACCTATCACTGCCACTGCTCCTCCATCTTCATGTAGACATTCACCTGTACCACATCAACCAAAGAGGGTTTAGATAATGTCTAAACCCTCTACCCTGCAGAGACTCTTAAAGGAAAACCCCCAGCCGGTTTTCTCTCATAACACTTGAATAAAAAATCAGAAGTAAGGGACCCTATGTATCGCACAATACCATCTTTTCTTCAAATTCTAAACATAAACCACATGCAGCCTGTGTTGCTTCCTCTCCCATTGCATTCTTAACAGATGTTGCATTTCTAGAAATACTCCTCCTAAAATAGTCACTCTGTTTTGATTTTATTTTTTTTCAGAAATGTGTTTTTAATTTTTATCTCATATTTTCTGGAGTTTAAAGGGAAGCATTAAAGATGACCTAACATAATGACTGTGTGTTTTGTAAGCATACAGAGAGACATTTGGAAGTATTGGCAAATAACAGTGAAAGCTAAAACACAAATAAAAGTAATTTTAAAGCCAGTATAAAAATGTTGTTACTAGCTTAACAGAAAATCAGTCAGGTTTAAACCCAAATTCTCTTCAAATATTGTACTTTTTTCTTAGTTTTATTACAGTATTATCCTCCTACTAATATCCTCCTTATGTACAGCAGAAGTATATTTCCAGATATTTTCAGTTATATTAAATGATTTGACTGCTAAAGTAAGGTAAAAGGTGAAGGAAATGGGATTATTGGAAGAGATGTGGAAAAGGTTATGTTAATTTACTCAAATCTGGACGATGGTAGAAGACTGTTTCAGGGAGCAGAGCTCCCATTCAAGAATATCGAGACAGGCCTAGTAGGAAAAACACTGTATTAAGAATGGATTAGAATGTGAGAATTTTGATCTCTGTAGGTCATGATGTTTCAAAAACTATTAGTCTTAATTAAAGCTTTCAAAAGTCTTTGTGAAATGCAGTAGTAAAGAAAGCTGCATTTTAAAGAAAGTATCAAGCATTTAATTTAGATCCTTTTTCTTTCATTACAAAGTACTGATAAGACTGGCACTTAAAAATTCCTTCTGTTGAACATTTGATCATAAATGAGGGCTATAAATAATGGTGCTTTAAAAAAAATCAGCTTTTTTGAAAAAGAGTAATATCCTGTAGAGAATACAGTCTGCAATCCATTTATGGAATGGAAGCAAGGAACAGAAAAGGTAAATTGCTGCTCAAGGTCACAGATAATGTTTTTTGAATCCAAAACTCCAAATAATACAGTACCTCAGATACAAGAACAAACATCCTCCCACTGTACCCAAAACTAATGAACGAGCTGGAAGCAGAATGCACACATAATTTTTCTCAAAAGCTGCCAACTAATATAAGAATTATCACTTGCTGTGCAAGTGTTTCAGATCTCTCTTTAAGATATGTATTACTTATCCTCCACAAGAGAATTTATTGCTAACAAGGTCAGCACAAAAACCACTCACCATCAAAATGCCTTTGTGAGTGTGAGGAGAAATTCCACCATATATATTTCTTGAGGGTACAATGACACAAAGGTAGAACTTGACCTCAGCAGTGATAATAGATGAGAAACTAGAAACACAAATGTTTTCTTACCAGGTTTTCTAATGCCTTGCTGAGACTGCCTGATCTTGAAGTATGCTGACTTCTTAGGATGAAAAGTACAAAGTGTCCTAGATACAGATATCTTTAACTCATCACCTGTCTGTCTTAAAGCAAAGTCTAGTAAGATTTTTCCTGAGAAGAATAAGAAGGAACTTTTCAGCCAGCTAAGCTGGAGTAAGAAACAATTTTCTTCTGTCTCACATGAGCGTGGTGGATCTCACACAGTACAGGGTGCAGAAGGCAAACTCCAGCTAAGGGCTGCACCTTGCTTCTGTGTGAGCTGCACTATGATTTCCCTTTCTGGGATGAGTACAAGGGACTTGCCAAACAGCCACCCTTACAGGTGAGCCTGCACTGTAGGAGGTGTAAAGTCGAAGCAGCCATCTGTGGGCAGAATGTGGAAAACCCAGGACCCTAGGTCATACCCATAGCACCACACCAGCTGTTTCAAGTGACTGACCAGTGACTGAAGGGAAGTCACACTCAGACCAGGGATTTGTTAATTGACTTCCCAAACTGAACAATATTCCCAGATTCCCAGTGTTAGTCCTCTCCTCTCTGCTCCCTGGCCATGGAGTCCTTTCTCCCTTTTCCATTTCAAAACACACATATTTAGTTACTGCTGATTCTCAAACGGAGAAAGAGAAACATTGCTAACCAAACTTCATTCCTAGAAGTTTGTTTGCTAGGTGGCAAAGACTCCTTCCTCATCCCTAAGAGACCACCTTTGTTTCAAAGGGTGAAAAAGACATACCCTGCTCATCCACAAGAAATATGAAGTCCTGTGTCAGCATGGATTAGAGCAATAGCATTGACATATTGAAGGTACAGCAGTCCCTAGAACTACCACTGAAACCTCTGTTTTACATCTTATCCATGTATTTGGTCGAGGTAAGTACGACTTTGTCAGTTTTAGGTGTACTGTATTGCAATGATTTTAATTGCCTACTAGATAGATGCAAGAGATCTAACTATATTTACCCTTTGTACATCTTTCAACTCCCTTTATATGGTGCTGTATTCACAAACCCCTCTGAGGGTTTGTGAAAAAACATACGATTCACTGTAACAGTCCCATCCACTAGGTTTTTTCCCGTTAGATCATCATGAGAGTAGTCCACAATTATTTTCTTAACTTAAGGAAGTCCATTTTAATCCCAAATATTGTAATTCAAACTCAATAAAACTCCCACTAAAATCCAAATTCAGACAAATCTCCCACTGAAATCATGGTCTGAAATGTTAGAGTTTGGTTGAAACTTACAAAATCATTGATGGTTTATATCTGAATTAATAAGGAGAGGGGAGGGTATTTTAAATTGCCCTTTATGTTACATCTCCTCCAAAGTGTCTACCTGTTTGGAACACATATGGCTTTTATGTTTTTGTGTACTAAAGGATCTGTTCAGCAGCTGGGATTGTGAAACTGGGTTAATGCAATCAGCTACAAAAAAAGATGCTGAAGTCGTTGTAGAAACTTTTTTCAGATTAAAAAAAATGGCCTTTAAAACGCCATTCAGAGTGGCATGGGGGAGGAAAGGAGAAGACTTTTTTCTATATGCAGAAAACCTGATTCTATTTTTTTAAATTTCCATGAACAACACATAGTTTAAGCTTTTTTATCTCTTGTCAGCCCTGTGGAAGACCAGAGCTAGGAAAAAAATCCAGGCCAGCGGGCAGAACATAATTTTGATTGCACAAATCTGACTAAAAGCAGAAAAATTAAAAGGTTCTAAAAGCAGGGAGAACCACAAAGACTAAAACAAAAGAGAAAAACATTTTGCCAAGTCTTGGCAGTGAATTAAGTTGATATTCTTAGTTCAGGATCAGCAGACAGTCAAGGTTTTATAAGTGGAAAAAAACAAAAGAATTTGATATCTGTTGAAGATAAGGACCAGATATACAGAAAGACAAGAAACCCTAAAGCTGGACTGACATGCATTTTTTTCAGGAGAAAGTGGCACAGAAAATCAGAGGTGTTGCGAGATTGCATTAGGTTTTGGATTGAAATAACAGAACAACTGCCATTTTATACTGATTTTTACTGGTTTGACAATCTGAAAATCTGAGCAAGCAGGGCTCAGACAGGGATATGGGAGCTGGGATTCTCTCTGTCTCAGTTCAAAGCTTCAAGGGCATCAGAGGATCTGGCTGCCAGACTGCTGCAGCCTTGGCAGGTCAGGGGCAGTTGGAGAGCTCATTTTTAAGCCTTTCTTGCTTTCCTTGCTCCAATGATACTTGCTGGTAATCACCAATTCATGCAATCAAGTTTGAGGCTGTGAACAGTACATCAAAAGCTTTCCTTGATTAGAAAGAAGTGGCTGAATTGAACAGCAGAGAGGAGAGTTTGGGGCCGTCTTTCTGCAATGGCTTGCTCTTATGGAGATTCCAGAGAGCCACTGTCAGTCCTCCAAATGCTTTGCAAAACAAAGCATTGCTTTAGCAAAAATCATGTTGCTAGGAGCATTATTGTTAATTCAGCCATGAAGCTAAAGTCGCTGTAAGGCACAGGTTCTCACCATTCTACCAGCATCCCAGAGCAACACAGAGCAAAAAAGCAAAGCCATATGTGCTTCCACCCATAAAGGCAGAGTGACTTATGTTGTCCTCTGAAATCCGCAATGCAAATCACCCTGGTTTTGCAAGCCAAAATTTGTCACAAGTGCAAGAGGCACTGCACTCCAGTTGCCAAAGAAGGGTGCGGTTATTTTTTATTTTGGTTTGTTTGTTTGGGGTTTTGGGGGCGTTTTGGGGAGCTTTGTTTTGTTTGTTTGTTTGTTTGTTGGGGTTTTATTTTTATTTTTGTTTTGGTTTTTTTTCTTTGGTTGGTTGGTTGGCCAATTTTGTGCATGTGTGTGTGGGTGTGTGGGTGTGTGTGTGTACCTGACAGTCACACATGTGTAGAGTGGAGGATGGCTGGCTTGGTGCCACCATATACTGTTTACCTGTACAGGGGCTCACACTAGACAATAGGCAGGAGAAAAGGAAACAATGTCTTTCTAAAGAACTAAATACATTGGTGAAGCTGAGCAGACGCACATAGCCGATTTCACTAACCTTGATAATCAAGTTCGTAATGCTGAGTTATCAGCTCTGTTACTGAATTTACTCTCCCTTGGCCTTTACCCAGAAGGAAAGATCAGGTATTTCTTGACCCATGCTCATTAAAACGATTGCTTCCAAGTTCAGGGAAGCCCATATGACTAAGTTGTTGTTGCGACAGCGCTGCTTTCAGCTTAGGTCCCCAGTGCTATGACACTAAAATTACTCTGAACCTCTAAACACACAGCAGACATTGACAATAATGCTAGCCTGGAGCTTGCCGTTTTGCTTCTGAGCAGTGACCAGCTGTGCTGATGCAAAACACCAGTACTGAAGTATGAAATGACTGGGATAAGGCAAGGAACAACCTTACAGCTCTGACACACAGATGCCTAGGAACAAGTAATGGATTCAGCTTCTTTGGTGTCAACAGAGGTTTGATAGAGCCCAGCTTAGCTGGTCAGAAAAGGAGTCACCATGTGTATACAAGATAAAATGTGCATTTGGTAGGGGTCAGCTCACCTGTAAAATTCTTTCCTACAAGTTTTCCTGAAAAAAAAAGCCCAAACATTTTCCCCTCAAATAAGTATAACAGTGTGTCTGTGCATAGCAATACAATATTAATGTTGAATTACACTTTTCTTCATGTATCAGATGATATGAATCCTGACAAAAGGCTTTTGCAGAGAAGTTTCCTTTTTCATAGTTACTGAAATGCATTTTACAAGTTTTAGACTTTCTCCCACCAAAACGTCTCTCACAAATAGTGAAGTGGATTATGTTTTTTTCACACTAGTTGCCTAAAAAAAAAGAGAAGCATATGTGATCTGACAAGACACTGTAAATACACAGTTAATATAAGCACCTACTCCCTCGAAATGCCTGTTTCTCGGTAGAAAGGCTCTGCTATTTTTGTTGGGTGTTGTGCCAATACAGATAATCTGGAGTGTTTCCAACAAGGGGTCTAGAAGGGACCTAATGCACAGGAAAGCACACTAGGGTAATTTTCCCCCATTTGACACAATCAAGAGGGCCCCAGTAACCCAAACCTGTAGTGGATGGTGACTGACATACTGTGACTAGGGAAACAGCTCTAGGTTTTGATGCCAGCTGTTGTGGACTCAGACATTGCATCTCCAGCCCTGAGGGGCTGATTTTGAGGTTGGAGGGATCATTGCTGCCTCCAGTAAAACCCATTGCAAATCTCATGCATCACAGGCATACTCTGTATCAAGGTACCCATCTTTAGACAGGATCCTAATCCACTGGGCTTTTATGATGGATAGGCAGCCTTGCCTGATGCTGTTACAACTGAGCAAAACACAGTTTGCCATGCATGACATGCAGTTAGAATGGCATTTTGTTCATGTTACAAATGTTTTAAGATCTGATCTTGCCAGTCACACAAAAAGTGACAAATACTCATTCAGCAGCCTGAAATAAATTTTAAAATTGTTATTGCTTGACAATATGTGAAAAGGACCTGACTATACTAGTGTGGCAAAGGAAGAAATGGAGAGGTGAAATATTTTATAGTTAATTGTTAACCAATTAAGGAATGATTGTGAAATTTAATGACATTATTAAAACTGCCTGAACTCAAGGGTGCCCTAAAGTATTCGTACCACTTGTTTTGATATCCAGAAAATGGTTAAGTGGAATCAATTTATATTTATCATTTTAATTTTATTTCAGATTCGATACTATTAACATTTTAACACTGTGGGAGGTAGATAAGTAGGGTGCTGCTTGTACTCCTTCCTTCCAGTGAAATAACATCAAGAAAAGCTATGGTTTTCTGCACCAAAGTGCATCAAAAGTATAATCACCTCTCTTTAAATCATTTTAATTAAAGATCACTTTCCATTTCACACCTGAGCTTTAAGATTTACCTGATAATATATAACAGCATTTTCATACTAAGGATTTTTTGGATACTTCAGTTTAAATGGTTCATAAAGTTGAAAGAGTAACACAATTTTTCTTTTCATTTAAAGGATAAAATTGTCCCACTTTCACCCAGTAGGTGGGAATAGACTTTGACTCTAGACTAATACCTAGGTCTGCCTTTATTTGCAAATCATATTGGCTTTATTCAGGAAAGACCAGCCATAAAAATATGGATACCCATTATTAGAATCAGGACACTGATGTCATTCATTCATGTTACACCAGCAGAATGAGCTCAAATATTTTGGAATTTTTCTGTGTCCCAGGTTTACCTCCCACTCACAAATAGCTTTTCAAGGCAGCTACAAAACTGGTACTTTTTTCCCCCCCTTGAGCTGTCCTTCTTCTAATTAAACTGGGCCTTAAGGTAGGAGAAAAAAGAAAAGGGAGAAAAAGAATCTTTCTTGATGTTCCTGCCTGTAAGATACAACATGTTTTCAGAATTTAGGATGTAGGAAAATCATGCTGGATTGACTCCAGTTACTTGACATATTGAAGGAATATCCATCCCCAAAATAGCTGTCATGTTGTTACTTGCCAGTTGACACAAATTGAGAACAGACCATTTTTCATTCAATTTCTTATTGTCTCAGGTCTTTAATTTAATATTTCTGTTACAGCTTCCACATCTTATTCTCCACCTCCCTCACTTCCCTGCACACTGCCATAAAAAGAAGCATTCTTCCTTCTTCAGAGCTGAGAAGCTCTACTCAGAACTTGAGTATGACTAATGGAAAGCAGTGTTTTCTAATATAACTGAATGAAGGATGGTTTGGAAAGAATTTTCAGCATGTATCTTTACATTTGTTTTAATGTACCTCCATGTGATTCATAGGCAACATTTGGTTAATTCTGTAGAAAAGTAAAAATTGGATTTCTGTAGCATTCTGTTTGCTAAGGATTAAAAAAAAAAAAAAGTTTACTCAGATCAAAATATTTACTTATCACAACTGACACTAAGTATGAAAAAGGAAATTATTTGGTAGATCTACAAAATCCAGGAGCTTAAGACAGACTGAGGTGAAATTAGCCTTTCTCTAAGTAGGA
>VWZS01002874.1:26296-52769 GCA_013397075.1 Rhabdornis inornatus
TCATATTTCATTGAACACTGAACACAATAGACACACTGCCAAATCTACTTCCTACAAACAGCTTCAGAGAATAAACACATCCAGTTCCCAAAGGAATTAATATTTTCAGTAATATTTTCTTGTATATTTTATTATGCAGAACAGAAATCCTAAATAGGACAGCAGGATGGTGCCCCAAAGAGCAGGTGTGTTGGCAGGTTGGAGACCTCAGAGAGTGTAGTTTTCACTTCCACACAGGGCCCAACAGGAATTACATGAAGCATACAAGCAAAGCCAAATGATGTCTTTACTGAGCATTTTAATTCAGTATTCTCATTTTAATGAGGCACAGGGGACAAACCTGACATGTTATTCAGTTTACAATGCAAGATACAATAGAAGATAGATACTTAGCTTTTAAACTCAGATAAGCAGCAGAGACAGCATGTAAATAGCTGGAAATCCAAGATTTCTAATAAAGAAAAATAAACAGTCATTCTGCATATGTTGTATCTGTTTCACATAATACACAGCAGAGCATTATAAAGGAAATTGGAATGATCAGTTGTACCTTTGTTTATATAAGCAATGTGAGACAAAAATCTACTTTCCATTATGACAGCACGATTGTGTGGCTGGCTTGTCAGCTATTGAGAATCTTGTGGGCTGTTAATAAGTCAGGTAGAAACTGTTTTCCAGTAACATCTGTGGCAGTTCCTAAAAAGAAAATAAACAGAGGTGAATTTAAGCATGCGGGTAATTGGGAGAAAAACAATGGTTACAATAACTGGATTTGAACTGAGAAGGAATGCTTCTCAGACTAAAGCATTTTTAAATTTCTGTTACTATGTGATTACAGAGCAAGCGTAATGAAACCCAGTAAGGAGAAATTCCAGTTGTTTACTGCACAACTATCTTCTCTGCTAACTCCTGGAACAATAGAAGCGACATCTCACTCCATTGCTGTCAGATCTGAGATGACACAAGTCATCATCTCAGCAGGGAATTCATAATGGGCAGTTGAGAACTCCAGCTACCTAAAAAGCCAGTATCATATGTTGGCCCCTTCAGTAATGAGACAAATCTGCTCTGGGTAAAAGGGTGTGGACTGGAAGAAAATATAAGTGTAAAGAAAAGACTGTAAAAAAATTTTGTGCTGTGGCACTTAGAATCACCATGACAAGAAATGGATTCTCAGATTAAACCTTGATGTTCTAGGGACACCAATGTCCATAGGAGTCAGTACACCAGGCAGAATAGCAATGACTACCAAAGTGATGTTCGTGTGGAAGGACACACAGGGCTCTCCCTTGTCTGCTGACAGGCAAAGGATACCCCTTCATCACTGTTTGATCACCTGTCAGAAAGTTATCATCAATGAATTCCAGAGACTTCATGGACTGCTTGTGTCCTGTTGGGCTGTCTCTCCATCAGTTATCAGGGTGCCTAAAGTCCTTCATGAGGACCAGGACCTATGAGTGTGAGGCTTCTTGCAGGTGTTTCTGAAGGCCTCATCTACTTACATAATTAGGTGATCTGCAGCAGACACCCATCACAACACAACTCATATGTCGGTGTGCTCACTAACCCTCAATGGCAAGCTCTCAACTGGCTCACTGCACATGCTGCCAGTCTGCCAAGGCAGACCTCCATTCTTTCCCACCACTCTCTCACAGAAGGGGCTTAAACAAACCCCTTACCGTCAACTTGCTGGCTTGTCCATCAAAAAGCCTGTATTCATGCATGCAAATGATCCTGTCACGTGGACTATCCCACCACATCTCTGATATTTCTATAAAACCATAAACCTGCAGAGGCAGATAGGCCTCTAATTCCACTGTCCCCCAGCCAGTGGAGGGACAGACACTCCTGACAAGCAGTCTGTCATGCTGGTTTCCTACAAAGGATGTGGTAGCTTTGCCTTGCTATGGGATTTAGTCTGAATATGGTGCTGTGCTGTTTAGACTGAAAGCTCCAACATGCAAAGGCCTTGCTGATACAACACAGGCTGTACAGAATTGTTAAAATCAGATTATTCACATTTTCCATTTCAGTAATGGAATATTACCATGGACCTCTCCAGCAAACAGAAGTATATACGCACACACCTATAAAAACAACAACAAAAAAATCACATACTAGCAAGAAATGCTGATCCATAGTAATGACAGGCAGCATACTAACAAAGAGCTAAGTTAGCTGCCTCTAGTAAGATTCAGTATGTCTGCCTGAACAATAAATTACTGCTGCTTTAGTGGGTGTTTGTGAGAAATGCAATGCCATTTACTCCCCACATGTAATAATATTGGGTATTTGTTATGGTTTCATGTTATGAAAACGGCTGCTCTGAAATAATTGACTGATGTATTTTACAAATCCCCAATGAAACTAATGGTGCACACCAGAAATAAATCTCCTTTTGTATTTGTATGGGGAATAATTTAATTTGGTTTGTTCTTTTGCTTTTTTTGGGATGGCTGAACACCTGCATACCTACAGGAACTAATGAAAGAATTCCCTATTTTGCTTTGCTTACAAATGCAGCTTTTGCTTTATCTATTAGACTCACTTTTTCTCAATCCATGAGCTTTCCCACTTCTACCTTTCCTATTCTCTTCCACTTTAGATGGCCAAGGAGGGAGCAAATTGCTGTATGGGGCTCTGCTCTCTGCTGGAGTTAGCAGAGGCAGACATGACAAGCATGACAGAATCATTCTCTGTAATGTGTATTCCCTTGCCTGATCCAGCAGGGGCTGAAATATATGAACACAGTTAAGGTAATGTGGTCATTAAATTGCCTAACTCCACCTTCAATTCAGGTGTGTTGAAGTCTGGAGCCTGGTGATGCAGGTGCTTTGCAACTGCACCTATTTTCTTTGACAGCTTGCCAGCACACATCAGAAGAGATAACAATTCAGCTACTAAAATATGTCTCTAAAAGAAACTCAGGACAATTAGATAAGGGTTACAAAAGACAGAATGATAAGACAGAAATGGAGTGACTTCAGGCTGGTGTTCAGTCACCAGTGGGATTCCATAGGGCACTGTTTTTGGCCCAGTTCTGTTCAACACCTTCATGAACAACATGGATACAGGACTCGAAGGAAAACTAAGTTTGCTGGCAACACTAAATTGGGAGGAGCTTTTGACTCCCTTGAGGGCAGGGAGGCCCTTAAGAGAGACCTCATTAAATCAGAGAAAGGGCAATCACCAGCTGTATGAATTTCAGCAAGGGAACGTGCTGGATTCTGCACCAGGGATGGGGCAACCCTGGACAGACAGACTGGGAAATGGGATGCTGGGCCTGGGGGTCCTGGTCGATGGCAAGCTGAACCTGAGCCAGCAGTGCCCTGGAGCCAAGAGGGCCAACCCTGTCCTGGGGAGCATCAGGCACAGCATCACAGCCAGGCAAGGGAGGGGATTGTCCTGCTCTGCTCTGAGCTGGGGCAGCCTCACCTCCAGGGCTGGGAGCAGTTTAGGGCACTGCAATATGAGAAAGATATTAAACTGTTACAGAGTGTCCAAACGAGGGTCACAAGAATGGTGATGGGTCTGGAGGAGAAACTGTGTGAGAAGCAGCTGAGGTCACTCGGTCTGTTCAGCCTGGAGGAGACTGAGGAGAGACCTCACTGTAGTCTGCAACTTCCTCACAAGGGGAGGAGAGGCAGGCACTTGATCTCAACTTTCATGACCAGTGACAGGACCTGAGGGAATGGCCTGAAGCTGAGTCAGGGGAGGTTTAGGCTGGATATCAGGAAAAGGTTTTTCACCCCAGAGGGTGGTTGGGCACTGGAACAGCTCCCTGTGGCAGTGGCCACAGCACCAGCCTGGCAGAGCTCAAGAAGTGTTTGGACAATGCTCTCAGGCACATGGTGTGACTCTTGGGGATGGTGCTGTGCTGAGCTAGGAGTTGGACCTTGATGATCCTGATAGGCCACTTCCAACTCAGCAAATTCTATGATATGGTGATTCTATGATTCTATGACTATTTCTGTTGTACCTCCAGAATGTGAGGAGCAGATTTTAGCTAATTTCACTAGCCATCTACACTAACTTCAAAAAGAAACTGAAAAATCCAGACTCTTGTAAACGGCAGTTTTGCCCAGGAAGGGTATTTATTACAGGTGCTAGAACTCAGGAGGTTTAAATATTCATGGATTAAAACAACAACATCTGCTGTTGTTCTATCTAGCCTAACACATCTTATGAATATTACACACCCCTTTCAAGGGCTACGTAGGTCTTAGAAACTTCAGCAAATCTGTCAGCTGCCTACCAAATCTGACAAAAAAAATCTGGAGGATAAAAATTATCTGAAGAAATAGAAAAACACTTCCATTTTACTGTCTGGATTCCACTTTAGGGATATAGAAAACTTCCCACTTCTAAAGAATGTCATCAAACGTTTTGATATGGAAAATGAAATTATGATTAGACTGAAGACATGACTGCCCATTTCAGGAAACACTTCAATAACATATTTGTTGTTATAGCCAGTAAACAGCTTGATGAAACCACCACGAAGTTGGTAGAAAGAAAGGAGACAATCAAAAGACTATTAATTTATAGTTTGCACAAAAAGGAAATCTTCATAATCTCTGCTTCTAGCTGAGTACAAATGGACATGTTAAAAGTGGGTGCATTAGCTGTATTGTAATACCTTTTGACAATTTATGTCAAGAAAAAAGAAATACACTCAGCTTGCTATAGTTGTCAAAAACAGTAAGAAGAGGAGCACAAAGTATGCTATTATGTTCATTCATTATTAGTCCCATTTTCTGAATGTTCTTCTACATATCTTTGGCTTTCCAGGACCATCACCAAACGAGAGTAGCTACACTTAGCTAATGCAAGGACTATTTGGCCCTGAAATAACGCAGTAGGAAAGATGTAGACAGAAAAAGCTGTATTTGCAAGGGGAAATATAAAACATAAGAATTCTGGAAAATAAGAGATCATTAGTATGGCATTAGTAAGCTAAAGGATTCTATCACCAAACTGCTGACACCAGCTATAATGTAACACCAGTCTGCAAGACAGTAAAAGGCAGTACATCTGGCACAGTTCAAGCTATAAATATGTCTAGCTATTTAGAGTCCCTGTATAAGGCATATTAAGATCACTGTGTTACTACTTTCTAGAAAACTTGAAGTTATTAAATTCTTAGTGTTTTTGTTCTCTCATATGAGAGTGTTTGATTCTCATGGGAATACAAAGAAGGGAAAGACAAATTATTCAATCAAAAGCATGGAGCATAGGATTAGGATTCTTTAAATCCTATATTCACTGTATCAGATTCATTTCTTTTCATGGTAGATGTAACAAAAATTCAAAAGCATAATAGTTTAAAAGAACTAAAATTCTGTTCAGTCACATTTTCAAGTTATCAATAATTACACCGTGGGGGTACTTTTAGAAGACAAGAACCTCCAGCTGGCATATCAGGCTAATCTTTTTGCCTTTAGCTGAAATGTATGGTTCTTAGTTACCTAAATAAATGAGAAAGATAATTCAGACAGAGAGAGTAGAAAAATAAGTACGGGTTTCAAAAATTATGCCTATTGATAAACCTTCAAAGATTCAAGAGTACTTGAGAGATATGATGAGAGAGGAAAATCTGAATATTTTATCCTTAGAATTCTTAAACTAGAAGATTTTGTAATGCATAACCCAATAATTCTAAATTTTAAGGTTAATTCTTTTTTGAAATAGCATTGTTATTTGGGACTTTTCAAAGTCATTATTACTTTTCAACATAATCTTTGTACTCTCAGACTCTGTTTATTCTGTGAAGGCCGAAACTCCCATACCAACAATGAAGATGTCATCTATCGCAATGAAGTAAATCAGCAGTTCCAGGCCTCTGAATCTTGGCGACAAGGCTAACCAGTCATAGCAATCCAAGGGAAAATAATCCAAGGGCAAAAATGTTTGAAAAAATAGCGCTTTCAATGAAAAAAATATAAAATTACAAAAGTCAGTGCCCTCCCATGAGAACTTCAGAACTTTTCAGCAGTGCTGTTTTACGGGGAAGCCCTAAAAAGCAATGTTAGATCTATCTCTACCATGAAATTAATTTGACATTATGAATCTTACAGATTGTTTGACCTATCCATTTTGAAAGATCTCGTCAAAAGAAAAGCTTTTAAAGGCTTTACATTTACCATAGATGGTACTTCCTTTGGATAGCTAACAATGAGCTTGACCAGAATGCAAGAGTTTGAATACTACATATTCTCCTTTGCATCTAAAGCTAAACCCTCTTTTATCTTTCCAAGTAAAGCTGCTACACAATTCAGCTTTTCATGCAAGTGACATACTCCTGAAAACTCCTCTTCATTTTTCAATGCAAGTGCCTGTACTCAGTTTACCCCTAAATTTGTGTCCCAAGAAAAACTGATTGACCAAGAAAAGAAGAAAGTCTTAGCTGTCAAATACTAATGATCTACACAGTGGAGTCTCTGTGGCTCTAGAGAGGGTTAAAGTCAGAAGAACAATGCTTTAGAATTAGTGATGGCTGTAAAAGGAGAACTGTGAAACTCTTTGGGGAGAATTACAGCTCAATCATAGCCCCTGCTGTGCAGCAGTGATACAGGTGAGTTCATTTCACAGCCACACAACTTCATGTGAGATCTGATGTCTCACAGTTTCACTGTACCACAGTACATCCAGCACCAGATCTCATTCAGGGAGTGAAATTAATTTACTTGTCTGTCATGAGTCAGAACTGTATGCACATCATCTCACACCAATTCCAATTTTTGAGTGTGATTACTCCACTTAAAGGAGATCAGAATCATACCCCACCTTTTTCAGAATCTGTGTCACCCACACGCAGGAATACTATCAGGGGAATGGAGCACCTCACTTATGAGGGAGATTTGGGATTGTGCAACTTGGAAAAGAGAGTTCAGGGTGACTTTATTGCAGCCTTTCAGTACCTAAAGAGAACCTACAAGAATGATGGAGAGACACTATCTACAAAAGCATGCAGTGACAGGACAAGGGGGGACGGCTTCAAATGAAAGAGAGCAGGTTTAGATTAGGTATTAGGAAGAAATTCTTGACTGTGAGGGTGGTGAGGTACTGGAACAGGTTTCCCAGAGAAGCCGTGGGTGGCACATCCCTGGCAGTGTTCAATGCCAGGCTGGATGCAACCTGGCCTAGGGAAAGGTGTCCCTACCCATGGCACAGGGTTTGGAACAAGATTATATTTAAGTTCCCTTCCAACTCAAGCATTCTTTGATTCTAACATGCAGGAGAAGCAAGGCTAGGAGGAACTCCTAGAGCCACCTCTTTCGAATCACAGAGTGGTTGCCACAGTGTGGGATAGCAGGCATTTAGTTCAGAAAAACTTGTGGAAAATCCAATCCTTTCATTTTTGGTACATGGTATTGATCAAAACTTTTCATGAGCCTAATGATACCATTCAGAGATCACACACAGAGAAGCACCACACGGTGCTCATAAATTGTTTCCCTCACCCTTGCTTTCTTACAAGTTCTGTGCCTTATAACTTCTACAATTGTTGTAACAAGGCAACACAGCTAGAGAGAGAAGAGCTGGAATACACTTTTGCTGCTCTAGAAGGATCATCACACAACCAATCTCCCAGCAGTGTTTATACTTGGCTATATACAAATGTTTATACTTGACTGGTGCAGAGGCAGTGTAGACTGCAGTGTCCAAATGCAGTGGGCTACCATCCTCTGTCTCCAAGCCTGCTGAGCATCTCCATTGAAGGAAGAAATACCAGTAACACAAAACAACCAAAAATCTTGCAGAAGGATGAAGAAAACTTGTACTGGTGTTTCCTGATAAATAGAAAAATAAATTTTTTAAAAACCCTAAGAAATGGCAATGATAGCCAGATAGGAGCTCAAAGATATCTTCAGAAATGAAATGCTATTTGTTATCTTGTGATTTAGGGATTTTGTGTGAGACTACACTCCATTACATTGCCTAATAGACTATGTTTCACTGTGAAAAAAAAATACATTTCAATGAAGACTACAGCACAATCTAGTGCACGAGTCAGTCCTAAAATTGTGGGCTTGGCTTACAAATTCACATGAGAGAAATTAATATTTATAAATAATTTGTTTCAAGATATTGTCAATAATAATTGATTATTGATATAAGGATGATACACCTTGAAGAAGGAACAGTACTTCAAGCTTTTGAGCAAATCAGAATAATTTATTTTCATGTTCTTCCTAAAGCGTTCTTGAAATTCCCAGTTCTCTTTTGCAGGCCTTTCTTCTTGGCAGGGTAGGTATTAGGACCATATATTTCCCATATAGTTGATTAACACTGTATTTTCTATGTTAGGTTGGTATAACATACAGCAAATTTCTGAGAGAGTCCAGAAAAAATTTTGCAGAGGAAATAATACTGAGGTTCACATCTTTGAACTTTCTATTCAATTTTAGAAAATAAAATTAATTTTACATCCTTTTTCATCTATGGAAAAAAACCCAAGACCTGAGTTTCTTAATTCTACTCTCACCTTAGATCACAAATATCTCCCTCACAGCTGTCTCAGTTTGTGATGAGGCACACATCTGCAAATGGTCTTTGCATGTCATCTATTTCTCCTAGAAAACACAGCTCCTATGATATATGTATCTTATACTAAACCTAAAATCATAGCTGGAAATCTGCAGACATGCCAGAAATCAGATTCTTTGCAACAATGCTGTGAGTAGAAAGAGATAGTAGGAGCAGAATGAAATTTCAACTCAGGGACTGCAGGTAAGTATGAATATTAGCAAAGAAATAATTCCTATCATTCTTGATAAACATTAGCACATCTGAGTGATTGCATGTTTTAAACACAAGTCTCCGTTAAGCACACAATTCCAGCAGAAGCTAGCCATTTTCACCTAAAAAAAGATTTAAACTGAGCTCTTGGCCCTCTTCCTCTTTGACAAGGCTATGACAGTTTTGGCAAAGGTGTGAGAGCAAATGGCAAGTGTCAGTAGTCTAAATTTCCCAATATCATTGCACACTTTCCCAAGGCCTACTATATGTGTAGCAGTATAATCATGGAACTTGCATTTGTAAATAAGAAACAGATCACACTCTCAGATTATTTGTGTTTGTGTATGAATTTCTGAGACTTGAAAGACAAACACGCACCTTTATTAGATGTAGCAACTGTAACCTTACCCTTGCTTCTAATACGTCTAGAAAATCCTAGAAATCTAAGACAAAGCAGGAAAAGTTTCTATGGAAATTACTATTACTTTAAACACTTCCAAGGTCAGTTCTGTTCTGCCGACTTAAACTTGAACATTATACCATAGCTATCTCTCATCTTGACCAACATCTCAAAATTTGATATATATAATTTATAAATTATTGGAAAACAGATAATGATGCTCTTGGCATTGTTTTCTTGCTTGTTTGTTTGTTTGTTTTTATTGTTGTTGTTTTGGTTTTGGTTTCTTGTATGAGTCACCAATTTTTTTTTCCTGATAACTATAGTAGCTAAAAATGGGTAAGATTAAGATACATTTATTCCAGACTTAAATTTTTGGCTTTTGGGCCTTCAGCTGCATTCATTAACTCCCTTCATTTCCCATGCTTAATGCCTTGGACCTATGTGTGGAAAGCAGTAAATAGTTTATTAGACAACACAAAGTCAGTGAAATCTGTTGATGTCCAAATTCAGGGCTGTGAGCAAAAATGCAGCCAAAAAAGTCCTGTGCCCACATTTCAGTTTAACTCTTTGTAAGCTGAGATAGCTGTAAAGATTCTGGGTTGAGCCCATTCCTGTTTCTGGTTCTTTTTATTCCAGTGGTAAAACAGAGGGTCCATGATACAGGGCAAATGATAGAGGAGAATATCTTCCATGAGCAAATCTTGATGTGATCATTTTCAGTCATTCTTCATCCACCACTTTAAACAAATTCCATCCTCCCAAATTGAAGGCCCCCTTTCTCCACTTAAATTGACGGATTTTGGATATTAAGGAGACACAAAGTTATCAGGTATTCTGCCTTCACTTTATTGTTTATCTCACTTATTTTTAGTGCTGATTTTTCATCCATCTGAAATGCATGAAATACAGATCTTTGAAAAGAGAGGAAGAGGTAAGTTAGGGTGGTATTCATAGCTAAATACGCTAACTAATGTGATAATATTTAAAAGCTCATTTGCAAACAGACTTCCAAAAGCTTAACTGGTCTGGAAGATGGTAGCACATATGCCAAAACAGATGGAGAGAAAAAGCCAGTAGTGTGTTTCATTCCTAAACTTCTTCCACAGCTTTGTGTGGCTTTTTATCCACTTCTGTATTTTCAGGTCAGTTTCTACTCCTCCACTTTATAGTATCTATCTCAGCTATGAGCTTATCAGCTGCTCCCATAAGGAGTGTTTTTCCAGAACTGTCTAAATCTCCACAATTCCTCAAATCCTGGCACCAAATCCATTCTCACATACTATAAAAACCAAGCATCTAGCAGGTAGATGTCACAGTGTGCTTTCTAGCTGCATGTTAGCAAGACGCAAAACACAAGCAGCTTTTAAATTTGCCACATGGCTTCTCACTTTCCCTCTCTTGTTCCTTTTTCTTGTCTCACAATAAAGCTTGATTCAGCAAAGCACCAAAATTTGCCATTGACTTTAAGATGTGGTTGTAATATTAACCCAAGTAGACTCCTCCCCACCACACACACGTGTGTGAACACACAGCAAAACACATTTTGCTGAATTGCAACCTTGCATTGTAAGTTTTCTGGGGAGGCACCACTCCTTCCATGCATTTGCAAAGTCCCTGGCACCAAGACTTAAGACTGTGTGGACACTTGAAGGTGCTTCTCAGCGAACAGCAATCACAGTGATGGCAGCTACCAAACTTCATAGTTCGGCAGCTACACAGAACTAAGTGAGAATCCAGTTATGTGTTTTTGCATCAAAGAGATTTGCTGGGAAGTCATAAAAAATAATGTGATATATTTGTATATATATTGCTATATAGTAGAGAGAAGGTCTCCTGAAGTATACCATGTTTCCAGCTACCAAAGGTGCTGTAGACCCAGCTCATTCCAAGCATCTGGAACTTCATGTCTAGGGAATAAGAGACATTGCAACTTGGAGTACATTGTTGGATTTGAAAATTTGCCCCCAAAGAAAGGCAAGGGTCACATTTTCAAGGTGAACAACACCTTGCCCATTGCTTGAAAATATCTACACGAACTACCAAGAGCCCAGGGTCTCCTGTAGAGGATAGATGAGTCCAGTAGAGATGGTGGTTTTACCTTGCTAAATGACAGACTCCTTATCATTGTGACTGTCTGCAGAGACTACAAAAGTATGTAAAACAGAGATGGTCACAGATAGCTGTCAGTAAAATTTGCCTAATGAGACAAGAGTTCCTCAATTATCTGTGTCAACGTACCCTTCTTACTCCCCACTAAACTAATGGATTTGTATGTGCGTGCCACTGTGAGCAAAAGCTAAGGTTTGTTTTTTAAGACTGTTGTTAGACATTTTTGAGGCAGCATGGTCCACATGTTTCCCATCCTAGGTACAAATACATAGATGGCACCAGATGTTGTCCATTGGACAGAAAGAATCTAAGCTCCAAGTTGACAGCTGTAGCTGATGAGGTCATCAATACAGTTTAGAGATGGAAAGAATTCAGTGGAAAAAAACATGTCACTTTTTCTTTTTCTCTTGTTTGAAGTCACTGAGCTTCAGGGTTCAGGGGAATTGTTGCTTTGACTTTATTCTTCTGTAGACGGGTGGCTGCCTGCCAGTGGCAGCTGCATATGGGATCATTTGCATTGCATGAGGAGTCTCTTGTTGAAAGGGAAGCTCTTCCTTCCCTTAGATCATCTGCTTCTTTAGAGTCAGGGCCACTGTTTCACACAGACTGTATTCTTCCTTTAATCTTTTCTCTCTACTTACTCGGTACTCGTTAACAAGTATCCAAAGCCAGGTTTAGCAGACTCATCTGGGATAGCTGAAAAAGGCAGTCAGTGGACAAAGAGGGAATTATTTGGTATTCCTGTGGTTACATACTTCTATGAGAGGATTTTTGCAGTGGACATATGCTCTCTTACATCACCGTGCTACAAGCAGGAGTCTAAAAAAATGTTATTTTTTGCATGAAGAATGGATATTTAACCTGTCTTGGGAACAGTGTTCTGTGTTTGCACCTCATGTAGACAGTGGGGTACCCCTCCAGAGCCCCACATCAGACAACTGAGTCCCTTTCATCTCCAGGAGCAATGCCATTCATTTCTTTTGCACCTGACAAGTCAGGGACAATCAACTATTTTAATGGGTTTTGTGGAGAAAGTAAAGAGTGAGGGATAGAGAAAAAAGTTCCCCTACAATGATATCATAAAAGCTGTGACTAACATATTAGCAATTTGGCTTCATACCCTGCATACAGGAGAGTGCCTAAAAGTAAAATAAGATTAAGTGACTGTGATATACCTCAGGCACTCAAGTCCAAACTTGCTGGATGGTTGCCTTTTTAGATCTAAGGCATACACTGTAAACAGTCCTTTCCATACTTTAGGATATAAGTTGTCTTTTTATCCCCTTTTGCTTCCTCCTCACTTCCCTCCCAGAACTTTCAGTATGCAAGAGTAGGTGCATTCCTGTTGTCTGATACAGGTTTAAGATTCGCTGTGCATGGCCTCTCTGGTTGAAGACAGACAGCAAGACCCTCCCACAAGTAATGGCTATCTCTGAATTCCAGTCAAGTAAAGTAATTTTGCCTTCAAAAGGTAAGAATCTTATAAACTATAATAAAACCCACAAGTGGACAGACCTAATTAAAGCGGCAGTAGCATCTTAATACATGCCGTCTTATAAAGGAGAGCAGACATGGTTTTGATAAGATCTTTCATAATGTAATCAGCTAAGTTGATGAGAAAAAAATGGCGAGAAATAGACTCTTTAAAAGTCTTGTTAACCTCCTCTCTGTTTTGAAACTCTTTTGCGCCCTCCCAAAAGAAAGGAAGAAAAAGAAACAAGGAGAACAAGCATGAGAACATGCTAGACAGTTTGTGAGTTCACTGTGTCTTTGCTAGATATACATACATCAGAGACTGACTAGAAAGGGGAAAGGGGAAAAAAAGGCACAAAAAACCCCAAAACAGCAAGAGGAAGCTTGTCCAGGTGCCCAATCTTTGGGAAGATAGCCAGATTTCATCTGTAGCCAGGCAAGTCAGATTTGCCAGCTGAGACTCTCTCTGTGTCTGTAGACTGGTGCAGACATGGGGAGTCAGGGAGTCACAGTGAATTACTGTGGAACACCACGAAGAACAAAGTGCTGTTAGCAATGTTGCAACCCAAACAATATCAAAGATCTACTTTTTGATTGTAATTTGTTCTAAAAGCAGTTCAAGCAATTCCTAAGTATCACAGAAAGAAAGGCAGGTCTGACTATTTCTTGTTTTGTAGGTGGTTTTTGTTTTTTGTTAACACAGGGTCTGTTAAACCCCTAGTGCCTAGTAACTATAGATTCCGCTTGGTTCATTCCCTTTGAAGTCAGTTTGCTTTTGTTCTTTACCTAACTTGACACAATTTTCTACAAGCTAATTTGTATGCAGCCCTGGTCAGAACCTGCCACCCAGAATTCTGTATGTGAATTTGCCATCAGGGAGAATGAATTTACTGTAGGAATAGAGATTGATTTCGTGCTGGGAAAGTTGGGGAAAGACAGGAAGAAAGAAAGAAAGAAAGAAAGACAGAAAGAAAGACAGAAAGAAAGAAAGAAAGACAGAAAGACAGAAAGAAAGAAAGAAAGAAAGAAAGAAAGAAAGAAAGAAAGAAAGAAAGAAAGAAAGAAAGAAAGAAAGAAAGAAATGGAAAGAAATGGAAAGAAATGTTATTGCAAGCACAAATAACAAATGTGGGAAAGCAGAAAATATTTGGGGAAATCCTGATAACAGCATATAAAGAACAAGTAAAAATAATGCTTTCTTTAAATGCTCTGCATTTTTCAAACTATTCTATACTTTTCACATTATTATATCCACCAACTGAAAACTAAAATATTCTGCAAAACCCTGAAATACTCAGGGACTCGGAAAAGAAGAACAACAAAATTATAGCAAGTAAAAAGTGACCTAGAATTCTGTCAGCATTACAGAGTTAGCGAGACTTGTGTTCCTTCTGCTTTGTTGTCACTTTTTTCTATTTTCTACCATTCATAATTTGGATTCAAAACTAACTTAGAAGAAAAGTTTTTGTGTGTACTAGCTACTGCTCCCATACCAAGGCCACTTATGGGATTTTGCCAAAATGTTGCAAAAAACCAAAACCAAATTATTTCTAGGATGAACACTGTGAATTTTGTTCCGAAATCACCTAGAAGAATCACATTTCACCTTAAAAAAAAAAAAAAAAAGGCTGAACTTTTATAAAGAAAGACTAACAACAGCCAGAGTTACAATCAGTGGAAAATATTTTGGAAAGGCTATTAAAACTCATACTTTAGGGCTCAAGCCAATATTTAGTATGGGCCAAAGTGAGACTTAATACAGTGGCAGAGAAGGAACAGGGCAGCTTAATCCACATCTGCTTGCTGTTATTTTTCACCACTGTCTTTGAATGGTCTCATCAATCTGAGACAGAGGAGTGTGGAATAGGCAGACCTGAAGTCTGATCTATTCAGACAATGCCTGTATTTTATTACGTTTATTTTGTTTAGCAGCAGCACTGTTTCTGGCACTGTACTGTTCCCAAATACAGAGAGCCCCGACTAAGCTGAATCATCATGAGATTGAACTGATGATGATGGGAAAGTGCAGCACTCTGCAAAGCTCATCATTTCTCATGAAACAGTGTCATGAAAGCTTCTGCCCTCAGCTAGCCCAGTGCTTAGTATTCACATGGACTTCTCACACTTCCTCTGAGTGAGAAGCATCTTTCCTGAGACTGCCCTTGAGAACACCCCACCCCTTCTTGCTGGACTTTGCAGCTCACCCCTGTCAGCAGAGGTGTTATGCAATTTCAGTGCTGGCTGCTGCATTTCCCCACACATAGGTGAAGAATCTGCCAAGGGTTCAAACAGTGATGAGGTTTCTGCTCTCTAGTAGGACCATGCAGAGACCTTCCCCAACATCTCAAGCTCAAAGACCTGCCTGTGAACAGCCCAGCTGACCAGCTGGCTCTCCTCAGCCTGCACCACCCATGGTGGCTGTGCTCCATATGCAGCCACAGCTCACGTCCAGCCTTCCTGAGCCTTCCATATGTGTCACTGAGCTCTCACAATCAGCCCATTGCACCTGCTGCTCACGTCTGGAAAATATGACTGGAAAAGAGAGTACGAACTGTGAAGCAGCTTCATTGCGTCTGAGCCTGGAATAGCAATTTACCAGCCAAAACCAGACACTGTCTATAGAAGCAGTGCTCTCCAAGGATGCCATGTCCTGGTGGGCATCTGTCCCCAGAAATTCACCCAGAAATTGGAGACCTGCTTGGAGCTAAGCTCTTGGACTTCAGGATGAGGTGTATTGGCTGAGGGGTCAACCATGTTTTTCTAATTCACAGACTCAAGCAGGAGGTAGTTATTGTCCTCCTTCTACTTGACCTCGGTGTTCTCTGTGTAAGGCCCAGCTTAAGGCAGGTTTTGGCTCAGTTCTTTGTTCTCTAAAGACAACAACACTGCCAGAGAGATTTCCTTCAAGTTGTGAAAATGGCAGATGGAAATGGTGTTTTCAATGGTTATGTTTACCCTTTAAACAGATGATGCAGAGATAGGAATCACAGAATAATAGCATCGTTTAGATTGGAAAAGACCTTCAAGATGATCAGGTATAACTGCTAAGGTAACACTGCAAATCCTCCCCAGCTGCTCAAGGCCAGAAGTCTTCTCCATTCTCCCTTTACTACAGGATTTCACTAAACCATGAAGACATGAGTGCCAGGTGTCATGCTTCACTGGAAATTTGGTGCTTTCTTGAGCTTCATGCAGTGAATTTTGATGCTGTTACTGGAGGGAACAACCTGTTTATCACTCATGGAAGAGAATATTTGCTTAATGACAGTTTTGACATGCTTCTCATCTGACCGACCTGCTACTGTTACACAGGCTAGCATACAAACATCAGCCTCTTTGGTTAAAATTAACTGTAAGAACCAATGTACAAGCAGCCTCAAACTTAAAGATAAGAATAAATGTATGTCATCTTTTTTTTTCCATTAAAGATCCAATTTTCTCATTTCATACTTTATCTAATGGTAGTGGCTTGCTTTACAGGCTAACTCAAGATTTAGCTCTTAATTTAAATTGAGATTGTCATGAGTGTTACTTGAGCCCTGAAACCTTGGTAGTGTTTCAGAAGTTCTCTTTCAGCAATTGAGTAATAAGTATTTCTGCTAATGAACAAATTTGTTTTACCTAGGTCTACAATTTTTAAACTATTTTTGTTTATTCAAGTATCATTCAAAGCAGTAAGGGCACAAGTGAGAACAGATTTTTTTCTGCATCTGTCTTGATTTTTTTACATTCCAGGAATCACAAAATACAGATAAAAAATATCTTATTGAACCCTTCTATTTATCAGATATTGAAAGAATGACTATAGCTAGCCTAACAAGCTTCCAATGGTGCTTTTTCAAAAGCACTGTTGCTTGTGCTTTTCAGGCTTGAGTGTGAGGAAGAACTTATTTTAAAACAGAATTTGTTGTCATGGTCTGACACTGCCCAAACACCAGGCACCCACAAAAGCCACTCATTTACCTTCCCCTGCCACAGCTGAGCAGAAGAAAAAAAAAAAAATTAACAAAGGGTTCATGAGTTGAGATAAGGACCATGAGAAAACACTCCAAGGTCAAAATAGGCTCAGCTTAAAGACACAAAGTTAATTTTTTACTAACAGAGCTGGGGGAGGATCATGAGAAGCAAGGGCCCTCTCTCTCCACCAGGTCTCCCACTGGATCACAGCCTCCTCCAGGCATCCACCAGCTCCGGTATGGGCACTTACCATGACCTGTGGGTGGATCTCTGCATCCCCTGTGGATCCCCACAGGCTGTGGGTGGATCTCTGCATCCCCCCTGGATCCCCATGGCTGTGGGTGGATCTCTGCATCCCCCATGGATCCCCATGGGCTGCAGGGCACAGCTGCTTCACCATGGTCTCACCACAGCCTGCAGAGGAATCTTGGCTCCAGTGCTTGGAGAACCTCCTCCCCTCCTTTTGCACTGACCTTGGTGCGTCCATGTTGTTTCCTTAGCATGGTCTCACCTCCTTCTATTCTCTGTGTAGAAATAAACTGTGCACACTCTGTTTTGATTTTCTTCCTAAATGTGTCATCACAGAGGCATTACCAGCCTCTCTCATTGACCCAGCTTTGGCCAGCAGCACATTCATCTTCAGAACTGTCAGGGACTGGCTCTGCTGGACATGGTGGAAGCTTCCAGAAGCTTCTTACAGGAGCCACCTCTGTGGCCCTGTGCTACCAGAAAGGCCATGCAAAAACAACATGGTTGTCAGGTCAGTCAGCACTTTGGGCTATGCTGTATGTTCAAAACCTCTCATTATATCCCCTGTATCTCTGGTAGCATACTAGCTAGCATATATCTCCAGAATTCATGGGGCCTCTCTATCTAGGTGAATTTTGGTTTTTTAAGCGGCATTTTTGAGGATATTTGTAACAATCTCTACAAAAGATGCTGCAAAGTAGGACTGTTTAAGATTCAGCCACTGTTGGAACCTAAAACCAGGGCTCAATCTACATTGACAGCCCAAAACTCTGTTACATTAGTGCTTCGTGTTTAGGTCAAGTTTCCTTCTGTGCTGGTTTTGGCTGGGAGGGCATTAATGCTTTAGATTTGTGCTGGAGAGAGTGTTGATAACTCAGGAATGTTTTCATTATTGCTGAGCAGTGCCAGGGCCTTTTCTGCTCCTCATACCACTCCATCAGAGTGGGCTGAGGGTACACGAGGAGCTGGGAGGGGACACGGCTGGAACAGCTGACCGCAGCTGACATAAGGGATACCCCAGATCACAGGGTGCTGTGCTCAGTATATACAGAGAGGGGAAGAAGGAGGAAGCAGTGGGAGGCGACATTTGAAGTGACGATATTTGTCTTCCCGAGTTACATGTGATGGAGCCCTGCTTTTCTGGGGATTTTTGAACACCTGCCAGCCCATTGGAAGTGATCATCAAATTCCTTGTTTTGCTTTGCTTACACGAGCGGCTTTTGCTTTACCTATTAAATTGTTCATAACTCATAATGGTTTTTTATTTCTACTCTTCTGATTCTTTTCCCCATTCCACCTGGGAGGAGTTAGCAAATTCCTGTGTGGTGTTTAGTTGCCATCTACGCTTAAACCATGACACCCCCAAATAAGCAAACAAAATGCTGCACACTGACTCTGCAGCAGCAGAGGGCAGGGAAGTATTTGCTTGCACTGCACTTCAGGTGGTCTTTCCACCCTTAGGTAAGGCTTCAGAAAGGTAGCTGATATGCTGACATGTGAAACCGACAGATGGGATGTGGAAGTATCACTATGAGTCATCCCCATTTTCTTCAATAAAAGTCATGAAGAACCTGTAAATCACGATAAAATTACCTTTGCTGCCCATAGTATTTACTAAAAGTGTGTTACATGGCTTACACAAATGACGTCATGCATTGTCCAGTATTTTAGGAAATTATCTGGAGTTCTCTCGTATTGGCAGCGTCAAAGCTAAAGTGTTGTTTTGAGAGTTATTTCAAGACACTGCCTCCGTGTGTGCCATGCCACATGCTTCTATTTCCGGCCACTACATGTATCCGCAATAAAATGAAATTATTAATGCATAACAATAGTCATTCAGTCTCTCTCTGTTTTGAATCTTTATCTGTAAGACAACAATTTACCCACTGTATTCGGTATGTGAAATTGTTTCATAAAGTTACACTTATTTATACAGAGCTTTAAATTGCAGCCTATTTGCAAGAGTTTTGTTTCATATATTTAAAGACTTTTTTGAGCTTGGACCAGCACAGTCTATTTCACCACACATCATACATTACAGTGCAAACAAAACAGCTCTTAATATTACATACAGAAAGTGTGTTACATGGCTGAATTTGGCAGAATGGACTGTCTTGGCAACGAGTCCAGCCACTTACCACATGCACCTTAAAGCACGTGCCCTGACAAGATGAGTTCAGGTGGAAGACTGAAAGGATATTCCTGAATTTGTTTGCAGTTTCTTCATCCGGTTCATCAGTAGAGAAGTAGCATCACTCAACTGGTTTGCACATTGTCTCCTATCATTTGCAAGCCCATGCTGAGCAGCACAGTGTGGGATATACCACAGACCCACTACAGTAGCACAGGCAGGGCAGCAACCATGCCATTGTGCTCACAGTCAAAGCTCTCCTTTGCACTTCCTCCTGCCCTAATAGGATCCTTGAAGAGATACATTTGCAGGTAAATTCAGTTCCAGTAAACTAGATCAGGGGGGGATGGCTTGCAATAAAACCTTAACCAAAATATTTATTGATTTCAAATCTAGCACAGGTGCCTCGTTGCACTGGTGGAGCCTGAACTAGAAGGAGGGAGGAAATATTTGTGTTAATATCACCCCTTTCTATGATCAAACAATTGTGCTCTTTCCCTGGAAAGCATGCAGATGTCCAGTAATGTGGAGGGCACCAGTGTTTGGGCAGGTCCTGAGCATACCCATAATGTTTGGAGAACTTTGCTGCTGACTGATGACTGGACAGAAAACCACAAAAGGTCAAAGCTGGAAGAAATTATGTCTTGGAATCGATTCAGCTTGTTTATATAGACCTTCCAAATGCATATCTGATGTACTCTTTCAGAGCCCACTGTTACTATCAAGCATTTGATGACAATGGAGTAGTGAAAGATTGTCAGCAATATTTATTTAATCTCCTTTGTCTTTTATTCCTCTATATCCAGGCTAAAGCTAGAGGTAGCTCACACCAGTAGCTGATGGATTATCTGACAAATTGTTCAAGACATTTGGAAGCGGTTTATTAGTCCAAAGCCAGTGTACACTAGAACTAGACAAATGATCCAATATTCTTATTCCTTTCCAGAAGCCAATGAGTTTGTTATGGAGGTGAGCCGAGAACTACCCTGAACAGTGCCAAATATTTTCCAGAGTCAGAAACTTCTGAGAAGAAAGCTCCTTTTTACTGCCAAATCCCTGAAGCCAAAAGAGAACATTGCTAAATTTCACTGTAAGAAAAGCTTAATCCAGCAGATGTGGAAGGGGAGACCAGAGGTGCCAGGTGGGTACAGGATGCCATGTAAAACAGCAATACCTGATTCTTTATGCAAAATATTTTTTAAAATTACAGGAAAAGAAAGAGTACAACTCCTAACTGCTACCCTATTAGCCAGCACTCAGGGAGAAAGGTGAGGAAAAAAGAATAGCTGAGAAGACAGAGTTCCTTCAAATTTCAGATGGCTCAAGGAGGACATAAATGATCCATCTGTTAGAATCTAACACATATCAGCACTATTTATTTGCAGTTGTGGGGGGATCACACAACCTTCACAGGCTTCCCCTTGGGGGTCTCTCTGCAGAAGTTAAGATCTCAGAAGAAGTCATTCAAAGACAGCCTGGTGTTTTCACCACCACCATAGTTCCCAGACGCTCTCACAACCACTTTTGGTCACCTCAGCCTGCCTTCTCCTGAAGTTTGGATTCATTTTACTGCAGCCCACCATGCCTCTTGATGTCCATTAACCTGAGCTGCTGTCAGACCATACGCTTGGAAACACCACTGTTGCCCCCTTGCTCCAGTGGCCCTGAAAATGCAGTGTTTCCCTGTCTTTTACCCCAGCAAGCTCCTTTCCTCAGGGTTCTTCCTTCCAGTTGGACACAGCATTGCAGCCCCAGTAGGCCAGCTTCATGCATGCCCCTAAGTGCATGGTCACCTGGTGACCCAATCTGATGCCCAAGGCTGTCTGTCACAGATTGCCTGCATAAGGCTGCTCAGTAAAATGCTTTGCCTTTTTATTAAGAATACCTGAATTAGAAGCTGCATTATAAATTTAATAATTCAATCTCTTGTGTGCTTTGTACACATTTCCATGGTCCATGTGATGGACCAGAACAAAATCAGTTACAAAGAAGTGAAGTTATAGATGATTATGGGTATGGCAGACCACCAGGTTAGTCATGGCTCCTTCTAGTGACTATTGGCATTTCGCTCTTACTAACTAATAAACAATAATTCATGAAACAGAAAGATAATTACAAGCTAAAGTAATTATACTGTGCAGGTAAAATATATCTGGATAAAAGCACTATCAAAAGGGTGAGAGCATTAAGAACAATTTAGCCATCAATAATTTTGTTGTTATATCCTTTAAGGATGACTAGTTACAAGACAAGGTGGCAGCCCCCTATGTAAGGCAGTCATAGACTTGCATGACAACCAGTTAATGGGGACCAGATTTTTAAGCACAGAGGAATGATCTTGCAAGACTTTTGGCAACATCTAGGCAACATATATGGAGAATTATTCACTTGGGCAATAGACAAAGATATACTTAGGCATGCTAGTCTAGCACACAATAATTCTCTAAGTCATATATACACTAGTGTTCTATTCTGACCCTCTCAGACATCTCTTGGTGAAGGTCACTGTTTCATGCAATGTAGTAACTTTTAGAATTAAATCCAATTTCACTTTACTCATGCCCTGACTTCAGAGGTTCTTAGATCAGCCTGGCAGGAGGTCCTGAAAAGAACATTTTTACTTGCGTGAGCCAACTCTCCTCTAGTGGTAGCTGCAGACCAAAAGTGCTGAACAAAACCAGAAAGGTACTATTTCCAACTATTTCTCTTGAAGCGGGTTTCCACAATACTGTATTGCTTTGTCAGCTTTGAAGAATAAGGGAATTCTTTGAGTATAAAAGGCTGACAACCAAAAGCATCTGCAACAAATAATGATGCTAGAAGTTGGTTTTCTTTGAAGAACAATCAGAATCAATAGGAATTTACCACTAAGTGCAAACTTCCAGTAAACAGAGCAAAAAGAGCAGAGAAAGCACAGGTTTTCTCTCCAGAAATGGCACTGAGGAAAAAGAAAAACAGAGACAGACCTAACTCATAGTGATGAGAAATGAGACCTTTCACTCACAGTGGCTATTATTGGCACTTCTCACTGCACAGGCAGAATGGCAGCAGTTGCTCTTTTGTGAACAAGACTTAGCACTGCTGAGATGCATAAGGAAAACACCAGCCTTTGCTTTTGCATAGTGTAAGTAGAGATATTGAGCACAACGAGTCCTTGTAGTCACTTATTCAGAAAACACTTTATTGGGTTGTGTAAACTGTGTTCTAAAGTGTTCTGGGCGGTGTAGAGCTATCTGGCTTCAGAAACCTGGGCTGAATTTTCTCTCCTTACATTTTATTTTTAATATAGGTATGATCATAGAATTGTAGAATAGTCTGGGTTGGAACGGACCATTATTAAAAAACATCCAAAACCTATCCTTCATCCCTCTAATTATCTTGTTGGACCTCCTCTGGACAGTCTCCAACAGCTGCAGGTCCTTCCTGTGCTGAGGACCCCAGAGCTGGATGCAGCACTGCAGGTGGGGTCTCACGGAGCAGAGGGGCAGAATCCCCTCCCTCCCCTGCTGCCCACGCTGCTTTGGATGCAGCCCAGCACATTTTTGGCTTTCTGGTCTGTGAGTGCTCATGGCTGGGTCATGTCCAGCCTCTCATCCCCCAGCATCCCCAAATCCTTCTGGGCCAGGCAGCTCTGATCTGTTCATCCCCCAGTCCGTGTCGGTACCAGGGGCTGCCCCTCATAAGATTCCCATGGGCCCACTTCTAGAGCCTGTCCAAGTGCCTTAGCGAGGTGTCCTGTCCTTCAGGTGTGCCACCTGCACAATTCATCTTGGTGTTGTCTGCACACTTGCTGAGGATGACCTTGATTCTTTTGTCTATGTCATTGATGAAGACATTCAACAACACTGGTCCCAGTATGGACTACTGAGGGACACTATTCATCAGTGATGTCCAGCAGGACTCTGAGCTATTAATCACTACCACTGGCCACCACTATCCAATTTATTCCTTATCCATCAAACAGCCCACCCATCAAATCAATCTCTCCAACTTAGAAACAAGAATGCTGGGGAGGACTGTGTCAAGGCTTTACAGAAGTCCAGAAAATTGACATCTGTAGCTCCTCCCTGGTCCACTGATGTAGTTTTCTCCAGCAAAGGCCACTAAGCTGATCAGGCAGGACCTGCCCTTGGTGCTGGTTATCTTGAATCACCTTCCTGTTCTCCCTCTGCCTTAGCACAGCTTCCAGAAGGATCTGTTTGAGGATCTTCCCAGGCACGCTGACTGGGCTGTAGTTCCCAGGGTCCTCCTTTCTAACCTTTGCAAAGATGGGTACAATCGTTCCCTTTTCCAGTCACCCAGGACCTCACATGACTGTTGTGACTTTTCAAATATGGATAGTGGCTTGGCAGCTACATCAGCAAAATTGCTCAGGACTCTGGAATGTATTTCATCACATTCCACAGACTTACATATATTCAGGTTCCTCAGATGGTCACGAACCTGATCTTTACTTAGCGTGGGGACTTTGCTCTCTCAGTTCTCATCCTGCTGTACATCCACCTGAGAGACGTGAGAAGAGAGGTTGTCATTGAAGACTAAGGCAAAATGTTGATCACTTCAGTTCAGGAGAACTCATCCATTGTTACCAGGTTTTTTAGCATTGTTTATCATTGTTTACACCTTCTTTGTCGTTCCTTTTCTGGTTCATGTACTCGTAGCAGCCTCACTTTACCCTTCCTCATCCCATCCATATACAACAGTACTGATGAATACCTTAATAAAAATCATGAAACCTTCAGTACCTACACTGAAAGGGATTTTTTAAAGGCAAAACAGGAGGGTGTCACACATATTTTGCTTTACTCATATCACCTTATCTTACCTCCATTTTCTGAAGAGCCAGAGATTCCATAACCAAGGCCAACTGCCTTCCCTCTGTTATCTCCTTTTTGGGAACCCCTTCTCTCACTGGTTCTTTGAGTCCTGGCTCAAGGAGACAGGAGAAGAACTGAATAAAAGGACCTGGGAAAGAGTCCACAGATGGCCCTGGAGAGCAGTGGAGATGGAAGAAAAATTCCTCTGACTCACAGTAAGGCAGTTGGAGACAGGTTAGGAAGTGAGGAAGCATGACAAGGCAAGAAAAAAGCAGCTGCAGCAAGGGGGTAAGCATGTACTCATCAGTCTTCTGTTTCCTACCAAACAGAAAGGCTGAGCAGCTATCTCCCCCTCCTTCACTCGTCTCTACCCCTGCCCCTTTCATTTATTTCATGTTTCTCCAGTCTATATTTAATCTCCTGCTTCAGTTTTTTTAAACTGCCTCACAAGGGCATTTGGGCTGCTGATGTTAGAATTGCAATGTTATAAGTTCCTTCTGATGGTTAAGGGCTAACAAAAATTGATACTGAAAAGAACAACAAAACAGAACAAACCGAACCAGATTGTTTCACATGGAAAAATGTTAAGCTTCAGAAATGGAAATATTTTGTGGTCATGCTGTGATTTTTAAAAAGTTTCCTGTTGAAGACTTTCCCAATCCAAGGCAAATTTTGAGCAGGAGCTTGAAGAATAGCTTTAAGGATAGAGTACTGTTTTATAAAGCCCTGTCTGTGGTTAACACATTGAGCACATCCATATGCTACAAACATGACCTTAGCCCCTCAGTGTTCTATCTTCCATTTTTTTCCAGGAAAACTTTGTTATGACTCTAGTTGACATTTCTAAAGAAAGGGAATTGTAGTTCTCTTAATAGTCCTTGATTTGCTTCATCATCCAAGACACTTACACATTCTCATCTGCATGTATGGGTTGCCCATCAGATAGGCATGTCATAGTTCACTGTCATGAAGAAAGAAGGAGGCCACTTACAGGGAGTGCTGGTCTGAGCAGAAGAAAATGCAGACATTAGAAGTCCACCAGCATATGCTAAAGATAATTGGAAGAAAAACATGGCTAATTCCTCAGTCTCCGGTCCATTACCACATGTTTCCCTACAAGAAGTTTTTATGGAAACTGTGGAGGTTTTGGAAGGAGAGCTGCATTGAGATGCCTTAAGCAACACATACAGGAGTCAATGTTTTCTGCAATTAGGCAGCATCGGTCCCTTTATGGTTTAAGCACACATGCTGTATGGCCTACTTGGGAGACACTCCGGACCACATCTTTCCATGGTCACAGCATTAAAGCTTTGAAAATTGCAGTAGAAAACATGTTACTGTATATAGGAACAAAAGTCTGAAGTCAGCTCTCTTTGCTGTTGATCCTCAGAGGGAAAGATCTTCTGAGGTAACACAAAGAAACTGTATTTTGCAATAACACAGTCTCTAAATATTGAATAATATGTGTCCACAATGATGTGTGCTGCCATACCATCACTTATAGACTCCCAGTGCTGTAACCTTCGCCTTTCCTGGCCACAGGTTAACTCTTGCTTACCAAACCCCCTTTCTTCCCTAAAGTTATTTCCAAAAATAACCACTTCTTTTTGTGCAACAGCTGAACAGAATCTGGCTGAGCTTTCTTCCAAAGGGTCTTGCAAACCGAAACTGATGAAAGGATTTCACTTGAGAGACAAAGCTAAATGCCAGCAGTGTGTGAGTGGACACCATTTCTAGTGGTGTATGGTACTAGGTGGTCCATGTAAACACAATAAATTTACAACCAGAAATTTATTTACCACTATCTAAAACGTAGGCCTTCAAATCCTCTTGGAGATTGTACTGGGTTTACCTGGCTAGGGGTTTTGATAGCAGGGGGGGTTACAAGGATGTCTTCTGTGACAAGCTGCCTGAAGCTTCCACTATGTCTGGCAGAGCAAATCCCACCTACCTCCCAGTCAAATATGCCACTGGCCAAGGCTGGGTGGCAGTGGAGGTACGACTGACACTGAAGAAGGTTCCAAGCAACATCCCCTTATTATATTATCAACTCTCATACCTTTTCTCTGTAGTTTTTCCATAGGCAGCTCTATGCAACACTGACTCTTTTCTCTATTCCTTCTGCAGGACTGGCTAACTCCATCTTCCCCTAGCATGATCAGCCTGACCCTGCCCATCCCTCATACAACAGCTCACCCCCTTCCAGTTCCTTGCATACCTAACCCTTTCCCCCCTCACAGCACAACCAGCAAACTCCAACTCACTCTCAAGCAGCTAGCCCACTCCTTTATAACACCCATCCTCATTGGATATACCTGTGACCTATTAAGGGGTAAGGCTGTTCCCAGTCTTTGGTAATTAGTACCACTGCAATTTATCAGCGGTGAGATTGCCTTCAGCACTATCTCTATTCTCTTATAATCCATCCTTCCACAACTGGGCCAATCAGAAATGGTGGTAATATCCGTTTGACAACACATTTAAGGAGGAAAATAAAAAGTGATTGTGTGGACGTACTTGTGGCCAAAGAAGACTGGGGTGAGAACATGTGAGGGGAACAACTCTGCAGACACCAAGGTCAGTGCAGAAGGA
>VWZS01002874.1:52777-151901 GCA_013397075.1 Rhabdornis inornatus
TGAGAGTGGACTCTTACAGTTCATGGAGAACTGACTCCCATGGCAGGGACCCCATGCTGGAGCAGGGGAAGGAGTTCCCTTCCTGAGCAGTGGGAGAAACAACACAGGATGAACCAACCATAACCCCCATTCCCTGTCTCCATGTGCTGCTGGGGGGAAGGAGTAGAGCTGGGAAGGGGGGAGGGGTGGGGGGGAAGTGCTTCTTAAGGTCTGTTTTTACTTCAGAGTATTATCCTGCTCTGACTTGCTTAGGAAAAAATGCAATTAATATCCCCAAGCTGAATTTGTTTTGCCCATGACAGAACTTGGTGAGTGATCTTTCTCTGTCCATATCTCAACTCATGAACCTTTCCCTGTATTTTATCTCCCCTGTCCAGCTGTGGAGGGGAGTGATAGAGAGGGTTTGGTGCATCCTGTGTTAAGGAATGCTGCACTCAACTGCAAATCTTAACTGAAAGGTGGGGTTTGGGTGCCCAGTTGGGAGCTCTGTGCTTGTATCTCTTCTGGGAGATTTAAGTGCCTCTTTAAAAGCCTGTTGTGGACCAAAGTTTCAGCAGAATTACTCTCCAGCTGTAGCTCAAGTCAGGAGGTTCAGTAGGACAGTAACATTTTGGAAAAACGTGTTCTGTTAAGAACACCTGTCTGCAAGAAACACCACAACTCTGCTTTCTCACATGAACTGATGTTCACAACATCTACCCAATGCTCTTTCAAAATGGCAATAGCCTCACTTTTCCCTTATTTTTATGACTAAGTATCTTACAAAATCCTGAAATTATTAAAGAAAACAAAACTGCAGGAACAATTACAAAATACACGAAACAGTTACAAGCAGCAAAAGATCAATTCGAAAGTTTGCAGAGAAGGTACAAAAGGAACTCTTCTGAGCCCTGGCTGCAGCCACACAGTGACCCTACTTGCTGCCAAAAAGTCGGAGGTGTACAGCACACCAACAGGTGGGTTAATGTGGATAGGAAGGGAGGAAAATGGTGTCAATGGTAAGCTGTGTGTCTGTAGTACATTTGCTCAAATGCATTTTCATTTGCATCATACGCACCCAGCTAATGAACTTACATAAACTTTATTTTGAGAGGTTTAATTTGGAAAGCATTTATTGCTAAATTTCTGTATGAAGGACTGTGAATGGGAAGAAGAAAACATGAAACCAAAGAGCTGATCTGAAGCAGATTTGAGAAATTTCTCTGTATCTGCAAAGATAGTAATGCAGTAAGTAAAAAGGCAGTCCAATATACTTTTGTCTTTCAGATGACTCAACTAGGTATTGCCCTTTAGCTTAAGTTAAAGTTCCTGTGACCCATTAAGTAAATGCACTAAAAACAAGGATTCTCTGCAGAAGCAGATTTGGGTTGCAAAGTGGAGTTTTGCATAAAACCTCAGCTACTGTGAAGTATGCTTTATAAAACCCTGTGATCATAGGAGGTGCTTTAGGTACACAACTACAGCCAGTAGCTGTTTTCCTCTCATGCAAAAAGTCCTCCCCAGACACCACACACACACATAAACAAACATACCCTCCAATCTCTCCCACCACTTCAGGCTCTGCACACAAAACACAACTGCACTGAAAAAGCTCAAGATTTTGCAGCACCAAATGGGTGTTCATCTGTTCAGAAGGCTTACCAGACTGTCATAAACCATGTGCCTGCGCCAGCCAGATGAAGGCTACTCTCAGAGGGTATTTTTAGATCCAATACCTTTGATCAGTCATATCCTCAGTTTCCTCCCCTCCCAAAAAGCTTTTCCTTTTGGGCCATATGTTAGGAGATGTCTCAAGTTGCATCTTTCCTCCACAATGTCAAGTGATGACAGGTGAATTGCCACCCTAAATTCTGTGTTTTACCAAAAGAGCAATTCCAAAGCTGCACTTCAAATGGCAACAGAGGAAGACCCTAGTGCTAACTAAAGTGAATATTTAGGGAACATAAACACTATCTACCAAAACATACATTACTTGCTTCGTTAATTTTGCCTGTTAGGCCCTCACTGAGCTATTACTGAGCTATCGAGCTAGTACTGTCATGTGGTCTAATTATGGTTACAATATATATATGCAAGTCACTTCTGCTAAACAGACTGGGTTGGTTTTGTTTGGTTAGTTGCTTGGCTGGTTTTTGAGACACACATCACACAAGCCACTGTGTTTTGGACAATTTTCCTTTATTGTCTGTGAAGACAAAGCTTTGTTCAATGCAGGTTTTAACATCTTCTAACCCTTTCTTAATCTTATGAGGTGAAATCTTAATTATTATATCTCACCTTTCAATTTTCCAGTATACACACACTAATTATTTACATCTCAACATCGTTACCTCCATAGTATTTACATTCTTCTGAATTAAAAAAAATTATTAAAGAAGACTCTCAAATAGAATAAATGAACCTAGATTCACTCTCTTCTGTGTATTGATATCAATTCCACCAGCAGGAATCCAGCATTCAAAGGGTAAAAAATGTCACTCTTCCCTTTCCCCACTGTATTCTGAAAAAGAACAAATAAATCATTCTGCAGTTGTGAGAGTATCATCACAAAGACACAAGATTCTCGCTTACAAAACCTTTCCTTTCATTCTGCAAAAAACTCACGGTCTAGTTATTATTTATTATTATTATCTTTTAAGTAAGAATGACAAGTTATGCAAAAAGTTCATAAATAAATCACAAAAACTAAAGAGCAACAGTAACATCACTGAGGCAAGAGAAATAAGCTGATCTGGACTTCCATTACAGCCTGGAGGAAAGTTTTGTACTGAATTCATTCTTCTGAGAAAATCATACCAAAAAACCCGAAAAAAACAAAAACAAAAAACAAAACAAAACAATTGGGAAAAAAAAATAACCCAAAAAAAAAACCAAAAAAACAACCAACCAAGAGTAGGGGCAAACAAGAAGAAAGGAAGACTGAACAAGTGAGAGTTTTGTTGATGGTAGTAGCTTAATGACTTCCCTTTTTGGTGCTCTTTGACTGCTTCCCAGCCACTCCCCTTCTGGGCCCATTTCTGTGGCACACTGGGCTTGGCTGGGTGCCAGGGTGACAATCAATGTCTAAGCAGCCTCTTTGGCCAGAGATTATTCCTTGAGTCCCCTTTGTTTTATTAGTGAGGAGGTAGGGGGCCACAGGGGTGATTTCTAAACTGAAACAGGATGTCCTGCTGGTGTCCCAGGCTGTGAAAGTCTCCATTTCACCGGCTGCACCGGTGATGCAAGATGGTTTAAGCTAATCCAGTGAGACTAGGCTGCAGATTTCTTCTTTGGCTTTTTTCCTTTAAGAGACAAAAACCTCAGAGGGATGCCGCCTTAACAGACAGCTCCAGGGAGGCTGCTCCTCAGGATAATAAGCCAACTAGAAACTGGCATGTTAAAACATGTATCTGAGTATGCCTATTATCCACAGACAGAGCTTTCCAAACTAACTGATTCAGTCTCCCAGACAATTATACAAAATGCTTCAAGGAAATAAGTGATTGTGCAGGTATGCAAAATCACACACAAACAGATATTAGTCAAATAGTTCTCTAATTCAGGCTGTTAGTTTTCTAATGCCTTGTGTAGCAAATGACAGCTCAGCAGCTTAAAAATCAGAAAATAGTAAATGATCAGATTTCAGTTCAGCATCTATTGTTTTTGAACAATAAAATCTCAAAAATTGTATGGTTGTTATGCATGAACAACACTCACTGAGTATATTTGTCTTGTCCACGTTTTTTATTAAGGAAAATAAGAGCAGGGCAGTGCATTAGAAAATATCCTAAATACAATGTTGTTAAGCTCTTACACAGAAAGACTTCTCTAAAAAATAAGCGAAGCCTTTTTCTGTATATCCTGCTGGTATACCAAAATCTGATTCACACTACAGGTATTTTTAGCTGGTTTAGGTAAAATATGGCATCTCTCCTTACTATGAAAAAAGTTTCTTTACCGTTGTCATCAGGAATTATTTGTAAACCTGGTGTTGTACTTTAAGGGTCACTTCTGTTTACTGAGCTATGTTATCATATGGGTACTAAAAGCTGACAAAATTTGGAATATTCAGCCTTCATTCATGGTTTCCCAGCCATTCCCCAATCCCTCACCAGAAGAGAGAGCACCACACCAGACACATCAACCACTTGCACAAAATAAGTGTCACTGAGTCCACAGCAGAACTGATGCTGAGCAACAGGCTTCCTCAGACCAAAACCAGCAGCTGGTGCCCCACCCTGAGCTGTTCTGGATATATACCATGACAGTGATACTTGGTTTTCTACATAGCCCAATGGATTTCAAACTGGTTGCAACAGGGAAAAGAAAAATGAATGCCCAGTTTAGGTCCATAGTTTGTGGATATGAAATGCAGTAGCATGGATGAATATAGAATTACCAGAAGAAAAGAAAAAACAACAACAACAAAAAAGGCAAACAATCACCTCTCTACCCTTATAGCCTTAACAGCTTAAAAAGAAAATATTAGAATAAAAGAGAAGGTTCATCTGCCCAGATATGCTTAATGGGCAGACAAGCTTTGGCCAGTTCTGAAGTGTTGCAAAACACAGTATGCAGATCTTAATTTCTGGCTTGAAACCTCAGGTGCTGCTTTCAGGCAGTATAAGATTAGGTCTTTCCCATGTTGACACTTGGGGAACAGCTGTATTTCACAGCCACAGCTAGGTGCCTCGGCAGGAACAGTGAGTTCACAGAAAAACAGGCTTTTATCAGTTATGAGCTTCTCCCATCCACACAACAGACTCGGTGCAGTTTGAAGACACAGTTTGAAGACACTTGTCTGTCCTTGTGATACTAACTGTCCTGTATTTTCCTGCTTCAATACTAACACAACTGGAAACACTTTAAAAGGAATAATGTTTTACCAAATATATAGCTACTGTAGTTGTTATGGAGACCTTGTAAAATTAGAATGGAGAGAGGGAAGCAGCATTAGCAGTACAAATGATGTGAGATGTGACCCAAGAGACAGTGCCTTTGTTACAGCATAAATTGCCCTTAGTCCAGTCACGCCACTCTCTCTAGTCCAGGCTTAACATCATCACATGCTGTAATAAGTGCTTCACACTGAACACCTTGGTGGAGAAGAGAAAAGCAAAACAGCCTCAACATGAAAATCTACATGTTCGAATCACTCTGAAATTTCCTTATTGCTGAACAAGGACAATCTGTACCTGCCAGGCAGATGCTTCAGGAACTACTTACAGTTGGATTTCATACCAGGAGGAGCCCAGAATGAGATAGCTTCCATCTTGCTTCTAGTTTCTTTGTTGTCTTCTTTCCACACACCACCAGTTATGCTTTTCTGACCTTCCTATTTGATTTTATTTTCAAAAGAGCACTAGAGCCATTAGATACAATGGCTATAGTCAAGTAAATAACTTGGAAACCTACATATTCCACTTCGGAAATAATAAGGATTTAAGGCAGCGCAGAAGACAGCCACTTTCATTTCACAGTCAGGGTGAAATATTATCTGTGGACAGTGCTCACACTATGCTTGCTGAGGATGAAAACATTCCTGAAGAAGGCAGAATGAAAGATGTCAAAACTCCTTAAGAGACAGACACACAGCCGAATGTGTTACGAACATCTTTCACCTTCATTGCCGTGACATACATCTGCTATTTATTTCCAGAAATCAAACAATATCAACAGACAGACAGTTTTTGCTCTTATAACCATATAAAAATGGTGATAACCACCCCACTGAGCTGTGGCTACACTCAGAGCTGAAAAAGAAACTTGTATGTGTCCATGGATCCCCATTCAGCATTGTTCCCTATATCTCTCTGGGACTGCACTATTTCAACCACTAGTAGTCCTATCAGCATTGCGAAGTGTCATTACCACAACCATCCCTTCCCTTCTTTAGAGGCAGCCTTTTCAGTCCAAGAGTAACACATATGTTCATATGAGCACAGATGCTTATATGACCATGAATTTTAATGGCTGTGTTAATTTAACTGCATGCACAAAGCACCTGAGTGAGAGCACACTGACAATTCACACTGAATGAATGCAGCACAGATTATTCCTTCCCTTATGATCAATTTGTTTAAAGAATTATTTCAATTCCTAGATCCCAATAGCTAACAACAGAGAACTCTACAGTGTAATGGAAATTCTTTTGCATTATTTTATGTTTATACACACCAGAACAAATTGTGATCTATAGGTGCACATAGGATTGTTCTGGCTGTTAAAAATGGTGCAAAATAACTGTGCACTTTAACTAACTAAAGAAAATTTTGTGGGACTAATTGGGCTCAAAAGCAGATGTCTTAGTTATGTGCTTTGGTTTTCTTATTTATAATATTTTTTTATAAGTCAATGTGATTTCGACATGTCAGAATATTTTACCATAAATTGTACGTATATATTTGTGTATGCCTGAAGATAACTTTAAGTACATTTTTGCTGTCTAGGGCCTACAGAGTAGAAGTTATTATTGACCTCTGATTTCATCTCTGATGAAACCCAGCCATGCCAGCAAGTCATTTGTAAGGATCTCCCCAGCTCTCTGGTCTACTTTCTCTGTAGAATTTGAGAAATCCTCTGGCAAGCTCCTTTTTCAGTTAGCCCATGCTTTTTTTTTTTTTTTTTAAGCCTATGCTCCTGAGGCAGCAGAATCAAACTGAGACAGCAGAACTAAACCACAGTAAGTGCTCAGAGCTCTGAGTTTAGTTTTAGAGTCATAGCTGATTCTGTAGATGATGCAGAACTTGTGTGCAGTGAAAGTAGTGGAGATTGTTTCCACACCTCAGGTCCTGTTGCAGTGTCCTGGCCTGCAGGTCCCTGCCTCCACGTCTTTACAACGTCAGACAGCTGCAGCAATAACACATTACAGCCAACAGAGCCTGCATGCCCCTGCTAGTTTTTCATGGCTTTGTAGCAGCCTTTATAGGCAACACACTGTGTGTGTGATGAGAGGAAGGAAAAAAGTGAAAACAAAATGTGAAATGTTATCTTTTTTCTTTCAGGATGAGAAAGATCAGATAAGGCAACATTCAGCTTGCAAAGACATCAGTACAGAGAGCTGTATTTAAAAAAGTACTCTCACATCACAGGGTGGAAAGACTGCTGCTCAGTGTGGTTTTCCAAAGGTTATAACAATCACTTTTAAATTCTCACTTACCTGTTCCCTCACCAGAGAGCACAGAGTCCATAGCATCTGAACCAGCTATTCTTCCCCCAGGCTCCCTAGAATAAAAGGAAGGGAGCCTTTTATTCTTTATTATTAGAAAAAATCTAACTGCACACTGAGGGTGACAAAGCCTGCTCATGGGGGGTTGGTTGTCATGTTGGCTTTCTTTTTTCTTTTTGATTCATACTCAGGGCTTCTAACATTTTCCAGTGATGGAGCAGAACTCCTGGCTGCCTGTTCTGTAAGCAACCACAGCATGTCTTCCACAAAGCAGTCACTGTGCTGTGCTATAAAACACTGTTAGAAACATAAATGCTGCTTTGAATATTTAGTATCACTGAAGATCCAATGCAGAGTATTGGTCTGCTAAAGCTGTAGAGATGGCACAATCAAATTATCTTTTATTGTCAATACAAAATGCAGTGAAAAATCTGCAAGCACTCAAACATTCAGCAGTTCACAGTAATTGTAACAACATCTTTCTTCTTCTAGAAACATTCTTTTCTATTGTCAATATTTCTAATCCCTTTCTTAATCTATAAAACCATAAAACCACAGAATATGAGTTCTATGAGTTGGATGGGACTCATTAGTACAATCAAAGTCCAACTCCTCGTCCTTTTCACGACCAAGAGTCACACCATGTGCCTGACAGCACTGTCCAAATGCTTGTTGAGCTCTGTCAGGCTGATGCTGTGACCACTGCCCTGGGGAACTGTTCCAGTGCCCAAACACCCCGTGGGGAAAGAACCTTTACCTGAGATCCAGCCAAATCCTCTTCTGATACCCCTTCAGGACATTCCCTCAGGTCCTGTCACTGGTAACCACAGAGCAAAGATCATTGCCTGCCCCTCCTCTTCTCCTTGTGAGAGAGTCGAAGACTACAGTGAGCTCTCCCCTCAGTCTCCTCCAGGCTGAACAGACCAAGTGACCTCAGCCACTCCTCACGTGGCTTCCCCTCACAGCTCTTTACCATCCTCACGGCTGTCCTTTGAACAACGTCTGAGAGCTTACTTTTTTTATATTGCAGTGCCCAGACCAGCCCCCAGCACTGGAGGTGAGGCTGCCCCAGCTCAGAGCAGAGCAGGACAATCCCCTCCCTTGCCTGGCTGCGATGCTGTGCCTGATGCCCCCCAGGACAGGGTTGGCCCTCCTGGCTCCAGGGCACTGCTGGCTCAGGTTCAGCTTGCCATCGACCAGGACCCCCAGGTCCCCTTCCCCAGGGCTGCTTTGCAGGATCTTGCTCCCCAGTCTGTCTGTATAGGTAGGCTTGCCCCACTCCAGCTAGTAATATCCCAATCATCCACTGACGCGGCTCGCCTTTTCCACCCGAGCTCGGCTCGCCCAGCTAGCTCTCCAGGCGAGACCGGCGCCGAGAGTGGGCCGCCTCCCGGATGGCAGAGAACCAGGAGTGCGGCTAGGGCTGAGAGCNGGGGATTAGGACAACCACAGTTACAAACAATAGGGGGTTTTAACATAGGAACAAAACACTTAACAAAGGGAAAACAGAAGTAAAATAGCGCAACGCAACAATCTAGAATTGAAATGTTGAGACTATAAATTTAGTTTCTGTTTTTTTGTTTTCGTAATTTTTTTAGGTTTTTTTGTTTGGTTTGTTGGGGGTGTTTTGTTTGTTTTACCTAAGACACGTCTCTGATTTCCCAGCAACATTATCTCAGTCATGCTGTTTGAGAAATCTTAGAAACTGCCTTTTTAAAGCATTATTCCTACATTCTTCACAGTGCGCTCCCGTTCTATTCATTAATATACAGGTTATATTTATCTAATTCCACATGTATGTACTGTGTGCGAGACTGGCACAATTTTGGGGCTCTGCCTTTGCCACATGCAGCTGCAGCAAGTCTGCTGTGAGGTAGGACACTATTGGCTGCAGATGAACAGAAAGGAACCCATATATTGTCAAAGACTCAAAATCATAATCTTCCAAGCATTCAGTGGCTGACTACAAAATTGGTACTTCAGGACAATACTTTGTGGTACATGAAAAGATGGAGACAGAGAAAAGGGATGTTTACCAGGACAATGAGGTAATTCTCATAATGACAATTCTCTGTTTGAGGCAATGAAAAAAGAAGAGGGGAATAAAAAGCCTCTGTAACTATTATAAATGCAAAACATTTGAGGTCAGTGTTTCCAGGGTTGGTAGGTTTTGGACCTTGTTTTTGGTTTGTTTTTTTCTTTTATATGGTGACTCTCGTTCATTTCTTTGGTTTTGGGAAACAGTAAAGATACTACTGAAAAAGTCTTGGTCATGAAATTTGTATTCTGGAACCTTTCTGCCACTGACCTTTCACATGACCTGAAGCAAGTAATTCTAATAATTCTGCTTTTTTTCTGCACTCTAGATAGCTGGTTGTCAGTCTACTTTCACAGATAATAACTAACTTTAGGGAGTTCTATAAAGGTTTGAAGATGTTCCTCTGTAATGCAGTAAAGACCAGCATTATGAAGACAGAGTCACACTTAGCCTTCTATGAAGTGGCTATGTAAGAGGTGAGTCTCAGTGCACAAGGGATATCAGTACATCTTGTTTACTGTTGACTTTAGCAACACTTTTGAGACAGTCTCTTTTAACTACTGAAGCTGGAGTCGGATAAAAGGACAGTGAGACGTTATGAAAACTGGCCTAACTTCCAGGCTTAAAGAGTTGTGTTCAGCAGCATAGGTCTGTCAGGTCAGCTGCAGGTCAGTCAGCAGCAATGAGCCCCATGAGTGGATCACAGGGCCAGTATTATTTCATTGTCCTATAAATGTCCAGAAAGACTGGACAGAGTTTACAGGTGACACAAAACTGGGAGGGGTGGTTGCTAGACCAGCTGGGTATTCAGCCATCCAGAGGTACCTGGACGAGCTGGATTACAGCTGACTGTAATCTCATGAAGGCTGACACAAGGAAATGTCAAGCCCTGCATCTGGAGAGAAGTCAGCCCATGCACCAGCACATGCTTGGATGCTGACAGACTGGAAAGTAGCTTTTCAGAAGTAGTCCTGAAGAGTCCTTGTGGACATCATCTGACTATGACTCAGCAATGTACCCTTGCAGCAAAGAAGGCCAACAGCCTCCTGTGCTCCGTTAGGAAAGTGCCATGCTCCGTTAGGAAAGTGCCAGGAGATGCAGGGAGGTGATCCTTACCCTCTGCTCAGTGCTGCTGAGGCACATCTTTGTGCTGGACGAGTTCTGCTCTCCACACTGAAAGGGTTGCGTGGACGTAATGGAGAAAGCACAGTAAAGGCCAGGAAAATGGTTAAGGAACCAGAGCATCTCTTACACAAGGAAAGGCTGAGAGAGAGCTGTGGCTGTAATGTCTGGGGAAGAAGAAGCTGAGAGGCATGTGTGTAATTATCAGGTAGAAAGATGTAAAGAAGACTAAGACAGACTTCTCAGTGATGCCCAGTTAAAGACCATCAGACAATGGACAAAAACTGAGTTTTGGGAAATACTACCCGAACACCAGAAAACCCTTGCTTTGTTGAGGTTGGTCATTCACTGGACTAGGATTGCCAGTGAGGTTGTGATGTCTCTACCCTTGGAAATTCTAAAGTCCTGACTGGACTATGACCCAAGCAATCTGCAATGTTCAAGCCTGCTCTGAGCAAAGTGTGATGGTCTAGATGATCTTCAGAGACCCCTTCCGTCTTAAACTGTTCTGTATGTGTTGGATTAGCCTTGCAAGCTAGTGGCAGAGATATCCTCTGGTGGTTAGTTAGCAGAAATTTTTTGCAAAATTTCTAACAGAAAACTTACAGAAGCAAAAATCTTTGTTGTTGTTTTTGTTGGAATAGCTATTTCATTCTGTGGTTTGGTGGTTGGCATTTTTCCCAGGTGAATTTAAATGGACAAAAAAGCTTTTTCATCAACAATGAAAAAAAAAGAATTGCTAAACTTCAATATAATTACATTTTTCTATCACCGATCTGCCCATATCATGCCCAGGTCTCTTTGTTCACCAGTTGTTGCTTCCTGAGCCTGACTCATCTGCCTGACCATGGCCCTGTAACCTTCAGCCTCCAAGGACATGGGATGATTCTGCCCCTTGGTCAGGAAAGCGCCCATATGTTTTCTCTGGTATGTAGACCCTGCATTGGTATAGTCCTACATTTGAGACCGTGAAAAAAGGTTACACTGAAAGGATTGTTACTAAGGGTTCAGGTAGACCAGCAGCATTCAAATAGGTCTGTAATCTCCTCCAGTATATTTTGTAGCATGATTTCAGAAAACAGTAGCTAGTCTAATAGCTCCTCAAGATGAATCTGTTTCAGCATCCCCATTCCTGAAAGGATGTGGCTGAAGCATCCCATATGGATTACAAACAGTCATCTTCCTTTTCCAGTTGGAAAAATACCTAGAAATCCACAGTGAAGCAAAGGGATTTCCAGCTGTGGCTTATTTCTTAGACTACACTGTGTCAATAGGATCTCATGGAAGAAATGAAAAACTGCCATGAGTTGAGATAATACACTTTCTTTCTTTCTTTGTGTTCTATGGTTTAATCAGTCAAAATTTAGAGAGAGCAATGCTGCACTGAATTATGGTCAAGGAAGGCCTTTCAATCATGCGTGTTAGAGAAGTTCTAAATTCACCTGAGAGAGAAAATGGTACTCTGTTTCTACATGGATTTTTTTATTTATTGGTATTACATACATGGTATTGTGTTTGGCTTAACCACAAAAAAATATAACTTTCCACATTGCAACTGCCATATTTTCAAGGACCATATGTCTAATTTCCCCTGCTTTATGCAGTGAAGAAAAAGATAATATAATGCATTCTCTTTCATCTTCTCATAGAGGAGAAACTTGGGCTATGACAACCAGCTTAGGCTTTCCAGCCCTGTTGTAATTGTAGCTCAGGGTAGCTCCATACAGAAATAAAAGGCAGTGATAAATTTCTTTTCTTGGCACTTTTGACAGTGACACAGGACAAGACTAATCTCTAACATGCAAAATTTAAGCATTTAAAACTGGTATCAACACTTTGATGGGCCCATTTTAAAAGCAAGCAGAATAAATGTGATTTCATCTATGCAACATCCAAGCATACCCATCTGCTGCTGAGGCACACAGCTGTTTCTTTTTCTTAAGTAATGCTTCTTGTCAGTTATTTTGAAGAGAGGACTTAGAATGTATTTTCAGCTTCGGTTTATTCTGATCATAGGAAAAATTTAGCCCAAAAGGCACCAGAATTTTTACAACGGTTTGCACATATTTGCATATGCTTCAACACTGCTTCAGAGGAGAGAACAAATGAGAGCAACTTACCATTCCCAAGAACGAAATAATACCTAGATTCTCAAGGCTGTCATAACATTTTCTACTGAGATTTACCGTAGTTTTTCCATAGATTAAGGAGATAGTGCATCACAAAAAGGTCAAGACATCTTCTCCTCACATGAGGAAGCTGGACGGCAAAAACACTGGCAACAAAGCAGAAGAAAATTCATCCGCCAAATTAACAGATGTGATGTATGAAATTCTTTACATTTATTAGCTCACGATGTGAAGACGAGCATGTTATCAGGATTCCTTTTTCAAAAGTGAAACTGCTGGCTAATAGTATCAAGATGTTTAGTGTTTAAATAAGGAATCTGGGCGTTTTGCTGTCTGCTCCACATGAATATTCTACCATGAGAGCTGCAGTTGTTTCAGATTTCCTACTTAGACAAGTGGAATTGATGCCAGAAAGCAGGTTTGCTTGTACAGCTGAGCTAAGTTTACAGCCCCTCTCACTTTTATGGACCCAGAGAGCTGACTGGTTTGCATGTTTCACCCACTTGAAATACAATCAGGGCACAGCGTGGAGAGGAAAACTGTTGCTGAAGTCAGAAATTATTAGATTTTAATCAGTTTGTTTCCATAAAGCAAATAGTGTTCCCAGTGTCCCCTGCATTTTCAATGTCAGCTCTTCAAAACTTTCACTCAGTTAATCATGCTTGTTATGCATAAGGGCATGAATGTTACTGATACTGAGTGCAATGTTTATAGCTAGGTAGATAAAGTTAATGCAATGCCTCTAATAAACTGCTGAATTTCTGCATCTCTTGTTAGCACAGTAATTACAGGAGGTAAATAATGGGAAAAAATGTTACCTTTAATCATATGCCTACTTTTTAAGAAAGAGTTGTAGTATAGGAAAAAGCTTATCAAATGTAAACAAACTGTCAAACTGCAACATGAGTACTGAGGAGTGTTTGAGATACCATGAGACATGAGTTCAAGTCTGACCTCTGTAATTTTTCATCTTATTTTAAGGAGTAAACACCAATTGTCATCAACTTTTCTTGAAGTAACAAAGTAAGCAAAGGCCATACTTGTTTGTTTTTTTTCAATAAGAATAATGTTGATATGTTTTAAACTGTAATGTTCTTACTTTTAACAGACTACCCCTAGGTTGAAGTTTTAATTGAAAAATACTGGCTTCTGAAAACAGCAATTGTATCAAAAGCTACTATAAAAAATGTGCTACTATTAAATGCCAATTTGAACGTAGTAGGCCAACACAGTTGTTCTGTAATGTAATATTTTCTTCTGAAAATATTCACTGAAATCCCAGAAGTTGTCCCCTGGAAGCTGTAGGAAAGTCCTAAGTGGCATATCCAGTATGAAAAGGAGATATCCCAAACCAGAACTCTGGTAGTTTATAAGCAGAGTGGTAGCAAGAAGTCTCACAAGGCTGGATGCAGCTCATGAGCAAGCTGTATTAATCCTACCCATGTCTTTCTCAGATGCATACTAACACCAGTTTTCAGGCAATTTAACCAGTCTCGTCTGCTAGTTTCAAAACGCCTTACCAATGTCTCCCCTTTCCCACGGCACAGGAGATATCTGAATAAATGCTAGTAAGAATTTCAATCTTTTGCCATTGTCTGGATACCAGCCACATTAGTTTGCTGTGACTTTGAGGTCATTACATCCAGCATTCGAAAGTCACAAAGTCTGGAATACAGGATTTCAGCAGCTGAAGTGTGCATAGCTCCACAGAAAAGCACAGCATATCATTTCCCTTTAAAGTATGACAGGAAATTGTATAGGCAGAACACAGATTATCTGGAAGTGGTGCCTGACAGAAAGATCCAAATACAGCCTTCAGTTATGACAGGTGTCCGTGACTGGGATTCACTGCATGTCTCAGTAATGGGGAAAATGTTTTTACACAGACTGCATACAATGAGAAACCAAGAAGTAAATAAAGTGGCATTTGATTTTGGTTTGTAGCTAAACTAAGATATTTGGTCCATTCTAAGGATTATTGCTGCATGATAATTGTGCTTTCCAGATGCAAGGGAGGATGTCCAATATACTGCTGAGTTGTATTGTCAACGTATTAGAGGAAAAGGTCTTGATTTGGAGGATGCATGAGGGCTAGGTGGACAGCAGAACATGACCAAGAGAAGACTTGCAGAAGCTCCTACCAGAAGAGATGCTATCCAGCATCAGTAAGGGTCAAAAATGCTGCAGAGTGGAGACAGTGCAAGCTGGACTTAAACACAGACATTTACAGAATGTCTAGAGATGCATATTCTGAATTGCCATGTGCGAAAGCAGAGGTGTGCAGATGACTTTTGCAGGGAAATATGTTCAGAGATAACCAAAGGTATGGTTTTTTATCTAGTCTGTCCATTTCCACATGTCGGTGGTTAGGATCTGACACCATGGCAGCAGCACCACGTACTAGAAATTCACACAGTACAATGTATTTTGCAGATTACTGCAGTCCTGTAACTCTGCTAAAGGAAGTACTGCATGGGCATTTAAGAAAATAACATGGAGTGCATGCATTTATATGTTAATATGTTTGTATATTTTCATCCAACAGAACCTGCACCTTAGCAGGACACAAATGTCAATGGTGTAAGTTCACGTTACTTTCAAAAGGGGCAAGATTTCAGGAAAAATCCTACAATAACTAAATTCTCAAGGATTTAGAGATAATCAAAGGCATTTTGGAAAATCATCAAGTTAACACTTATATTTGTCACAATAAGCTTTTGCTAGTGTTTAAAACACGTTGTATTTATATAAGCTAGAAAAGCATTCATAAAGTCATACCATTTCACTGTGCCATATCTGTATCTTGTAAAGCTCATTGCGTACTACTGCTTCTTATTTTCATCTTCTAAAACAAATAACACAAAACAAGAAATAGAAAGATAGGTCAGTGCTTTGCCAGACAGACAAGGTTTTTGTTGTCTATTATATTCAGTTCAGGATTAACTGGATAAAATTTTCATCTTCATTCACCAAGGGATCATATCTGTGTTTCAATAGCTCTTCCTGGTTCTACAAAACGGTTCACAAACCATTTAGCATTCGAGACCTCTGCTGAACATATGACACTAATTAAAATACAGAGAGTATTTTCTAGATATCCATGCTGTAGCCGTGCGGAAGAATAAGAGAACCACACAGAATCAGTTAGGCTGGAAAAAACTCTGAGATCATAGAATCCAACCTTTGATTGAACACCACCCTGTCAACCAGACTATGGTACTGAGTGCCACATCCAGTCCTTCCTTAAACACCTTCAAGGACAGTGACTGCACCACCTCCTTCGGGCAGCCCATTCCAATGCCCAGTCAGGCCTTCGTGAAGAAATTCTTCCTAATGTCCAACCTACACCTCTCCTGGCACAGTTTATGCTTGTCATCTCTTGTCCCGAATAAATCTAAAATAAGAATTACTTTAAACCTGTGAAATTTGTCTATCTGTACTAGTAATAATAATTATTTAGAAAGCTTTATGCAAAGTACCTTACTATATAGAGAACATAAAAGAATTAGAAATATTTAATAGTGACAAAAAGACTCAGTCCAAACACTTGTAATTCATATCCTCAAATAAAAGAAAATTATTTGTTAAAGAGGGCTTTAGACCCTTTAAGGCCACGGCATCACTACCATCTTTGCATTACAGATCAAGAGTGAAAAAATGTGGTTTAAGATACATTTTTTAAGCCAGAGTTTGGGTACAATTTCTGAAAGGTGCTTAGGATAACATCATAAAAGAAACAGTATTTATTTATATTTATTCCTTTAGAAAATAAATGAAACTTCAAATAATGTTTTTTATGATAGTAGAAAAAACAAAACAAAACAATAAGGCTGAAAGAATACTTCTTCTCAGTTCTAGTTTGACCTCCGTTTTGATTACTGATTGATTGTAACATCTGCTGGGCCTGCTGAATCCTTACTTTAGGCTTACCACAAGGTAGCACCCCAGTGGATAATTGTCTTAAGTGAAAAGGTAAACATTCTTTAAAGACTGTTTTTTAAGCATTTTCAATAACAGACTGATGGCTACCGATGACTGGAAAGGCTCACCTGGAACAGAGACTGGACAGAGCAAAAGGAATAAAATAGGTATTTATTGAAAGGATACACCTTGGGCAGTGCAAGAGCAGCTGGGGCTACACCCAAGGTGGATCCCAGTCACAAGTTTCTACACTTTTATAAGTTTTAGCTCACCTACATATTGGGGTCAATTGTCCAACCACAGCTCCAGGCTATGAAGTCTCAGTTCCCTGGCTTGCCCCTTTTCCCTCACCATTGTTTATGATTTTTGGATAATGGGTGTCCTTGATTCTCTAGCTGGGAAGGGATTGTTTTGTCTAACTACCCTGTGAAGAGACCTTAATAACACCTAACATGAAGTTTCAGAGTTACATAGCAAGCAGCAGAGAGTCTGAAAAGTATTAAAGCTAAAACCCAAGGCATCACTACTAACCTTGATTTACTGCATGCTATTCCCTAGAATGAAATTATAAACCATTCAGACTGTTCCCACATTTCAATTAATATTTTTGGGTATTTTATTTGCAAATAGAAGAAATCTGTTAGGGAATGGTTCTATCAGAAGGCAGCTAGCTCATCAGCCAAGTTTGGAAGGAAAAAAATCAGATGTGAAGCTAGATGATGAAGACAGCTAGCAACCCAGTGCAGGTGCATCTAATGGGGACCACTGCCAAGAACTTAAGAACTCAGACATTTGGTTTTAGAGGAGTGAGGGTCTAACCCATGCAAACTGATCAACATCATGATCCCTTCGTCAGAGAGGAGGGCCCACTCTCCCAGACATGATAATGGCCTGTGACAGACACTTTGCATTAGGATGTTTTGTGTATTTCTTCTTCACAGAATATTTTCAGTAAAGAAAAGCAGAAAACCAGTAGATGGGAAGTTTTCCTTGTCGTTTTTATTCACTCCATCTTGTTCATGGAATAAAACAGGAAAATAAATATGTTCACTTTGTCTTCGCTTCCTCCCTTTAGTCTTATTCCTTATCCCTAAATTTGCCAACAAGATATTCCTGAGTGTTGCTGGTGGTTGAGGAGAACAACCACCTTGTCTAAAGAAAACTGTGTCCTGAAGTCTGAGATTTGTAAGACAACTGACTTCCAGGAAAAACTAGTTAATACTTGTTTGTCAGCTGTTCCCTTTACCTTCCTCTCAAGGATTTTCTGTGGCTCCTGTGAGAAACAAGGCCTTGGACTACAAACACCTCAGCCTGACAAGGATTTCAGTACCACAAACAGTTAAAATGCATAGTAGTATAATAATTGTCTCTCCCCATGGTCTCACATATTATAACCTCCTAGTTCCCTCTAAGCAAGAAAAGAGAGACCCTTTCACCTTACATTATTTTTAGGAGATTGCAGTGAAAATTAGTAACCAAGCAAAATAGAGTGTATTCTTGAACATATATATATATACTTATATGTCTACATATACGCACACACAAAAAACCTGTGGTGCTATCTTGCCTGTAATATTGTCAGAGAGGCAACATTCAAGTAGTTATTTTTCTTATTTTAGCTTTTATACACCAGAGTGTATTCAGTGAAGGGCTGAATCTAATTAGCATAAATACAGCTATGTGAAGATCAAAACCCATGAAGCTGTTTTGAAGATTGAAAAGGCTGGAAAAAAAGGCTTAATTGAATACAACCACAATGTGCTGTTGATTTGAAGAGAAACATAAACAAACTGCAGGCTTCTAGGTATATAATTCCATTTTAGGAAACCTAAGATGGTGAACACTCATTTTCTCTAAAGAGACTAGCACAGGGACATAAGACACTTGCTGGCATAGAATTACTCACATTATTCAAACTGCCTATAGGCAGATTACCGCATTTCGTGCCATTAACTTCAAATATGCTGATTTTCCATATCTAGCCTACAATATTAATACAATATTCACGAAAAGATTGCCCAGTAAAAGAAAACTAGAGTATAAAAATAAAAAAGTAATCAGCTGAGATAACTTCCTCTTCTGCTCTGCATATTTATGCATCATTTGCTTAAAATGAAATTTCACTCAACCAACCACCCACTTAGTTTTCTACTGCAATTATATTTTACTGCTCTTTGAAAGAGGTGGAGTTTAATTAGCAGCCATTGGTAAATTTCTACGTTCTCACCAAAGTCATTAGCAGAGTGAGAGAGACTTTTCTTCCACTGTGAAGTTACTGCATCTCATATGGTTAAAAACCTGGTGTCTGTATCTTTTTTCATATTTTTACCCAGGCTTTAGTCTTGTTTAGATGTATGGGATGGCATGGAGAAAACACAGAGCCTGCAAGGAGGGAGGGTGGGAGGCTGGGAGAAGCATGAGAGCAGTCCTCAGATTACAATGTCAGGCACAGCAAAGCAAGATCCTGGGTGTCTGGAGTTGCAGACCTGAGAGCACCAGGGCATGGGACAGGAAGGTGACACTTGTTCTCCAAACATCTCTTTGGAAGTCTGCTGCCAGGGGATGGTTATGGACAGCTGGGGGTTCTCTGGCACAGGCAAAGGACCTCTGCTCAGAGGAGAGGGCAAGCTGGAGGTCTCAGCTTTCAAGGACAGAGCCTTCAAAGTCTGAATAGACTTCAGCTCTGCACTTGATATTGAGCCCCTTAAGATTTGAGCCCCTCAAGATGCGAGCCTAGCAAATAACGGTTTGAGTATTAATAAATAGAAAATGATGTAAAGTTATGTAATTTGTAATCAATGAATGCTGATGCCTTTGTTTAATAAAATGTATAACTAGTGTAAAGTTTTGATGACGTGTGAGCCAGGCTTTTTATTGGTTACCATCTAGCTCCCTACTTTGTGCAAACCAGAATAAAAACTGAAACACCTCGCCTCAGGGTGTTTTAGTGTTATGCACCAGGTAATGAACCTGTGCTCAGGACAACACAAATACGATTAGCAGTGTCTAGAGAGGGTGGTTGAGCTTGTTTCACAAAGCCTGACTCTCTGGGACACTGCAACGCAGTATTATCGGTTTCCTGTAGGCAAGAACTTTCCTTAAACAATGATTTTAAAAAAACAGTATGTTGAAAATAAAAACCTTACAGTTCATTTTATGTCCACAGCACATTGCTGCTGAAGGAACATTGCAAATGCCAAGCCGACCAAGAGAGCCACACATAATAGTAAAGATGAGAAACAAAGGAAAAGGGAAGAGAAAGGAATCAAAACTGGAAAACAAAGAATGCTAGAGAAAAGAACCATCTTTCTTAAAAAACCAGTACATTATTAATGTTTCAAATAAATTTTTAGTGAAAGATAAAAATCTTGAAACTATTTAATGTTCCAAATCAGTTACAGATTCATATTTTCACATGTATCTATATAAACAGCATACACATTTAGTCATGAGCTCTCACAAAGACATTTAAAAACAGTTTAATTATCCCTTTTTTCCTACTTTTTATTTCTTTTAACTAATGAAATAGTCTTCTTTAACTGCATGCCAAAGACTGAGAGTCTTTAGTGGCACTTGAAAACATTGGCCAAATAAGCAAACCAATTAGATTAATTGGCACCAGAGGTACTGTGGGCTTTTGGATAATACACAGATGGAAAAAACCTCAACATTTACTAGTTTAAAAACTCTGTTTGCAAAGCTTTGTTTGTTTTAAGGATTATGTCTATGTATCCTGCTACTACTGATTTTCACAGAAGAGGAATGGGATGTACACATCCTGTCACAATATGAATCCACAAAATATCTTCCAGACTGACATACAGACTCAAAAATATTTATTACTTCCCATTTTCATTCACAAAACAATTCAGGAAACATATTGTGCATGCGTTCAGAAAGAGAGAGCAGAGGACAGAGTCACAAAATAACTCTTTAAATAATTAGCAAATTATTTGTATTTCAGCAGTGCCACAAACAGATAAATATTTAGGCTTGCACACAGGTTCGAACTTTTCTAGTCTACTTTTGAAAAAGTTGTCTACCTTTTCAATCCTTTTTTTCTTTAGTCTTCTCTTTTCCATACCATAGGAAGATCACTAGAATTTTTTTCTGTGGCTGGCATCATATAATTTTTAGTTACGCAACACTTTAAAGCACCACATGTCTTTTAAATTCCTATATTGCTCCTTAGGAGTTCGGACTCTGCATATTATGCAACAGTCACAGTAGGTAGCTGCAAATTCTCTGAAGACTTGTATGCTGAAGTAAGTGCCTGGGTGTCATGGCTTGAAACAGCTAGCCCAACAGCTGTTCCAGAGTTGGTGGCATATTTGTGAAGTTATACAGCTCTTTTGAGCACACCTAATACCTTTGAACTCTATTTAACTGAGAAGCAATGAAAGAAAGAACCGAGTGACTGTAAATACATTTTTTTCTTATTTAAATATATTAATAATAAAAAGAACTTAAGAAGTCCCCAGTGAGATAAGGGAATACTCCTGTGTTACCATACTAAAACTAGAACTGAAAAACAAAGATTCTGATGACAGTCAGAAGGAAACTGCTTGTAGAAGCAACATTAAGTCCCAACAATCATTTCTACACAGTGCTACTGTGCATAAATCTGTGTCTCCATCAAAACTTGTAGGGAGCTGGGAATATATTGTCAGCTCAGCAGAACTGGTAACTTGGTGCAAAGTAGTTAACAAGGACAGAGTAGTTGCAGTCCTAAGGTTTCAAAATCCTTAGAGAAATGTAAGCGAAGTTGACTGCATAAATGATCCATGACTTCAGTTCCATATGGCACCATAAGGAACAGCGTCAAAAAATCTGCAAATCTTCCCACGACAACTGCTTTTTGCTGTAGCACAGGCTTGAGCACCATGCTTGTAGTAAGTGTAAAATGAGATCACTGAGCAGGGACCCTGCACACTTCAAAATCCAGTCAGATCTCTTACTTTGATGAGGACTCGCTGTGAGGCATGAGAATAGTCATGGCCCATGTAAAAAGAAAGTGAATTCTTTTGATCACATGTGAGATATGCTTTTCCAGATGGGTAACAAGAGAAGATGTCAGGAAAGATGAACTGCTTTTCTCCATAAGATGGCCAACTATACTCAACTTTCAATCTCAGACATGAAAACATTTACCTTGCAGACCTTTTTAATGAATGCACTTTAGCGTTCACACTCCTAGCCCAAGGTCTGTGATGGAATGGCACTGTCTGGAATCAGACCTGGGCTGTCTAGCCAATGAACAATTGGCTAAGGAGACTCTTTGAAAGAGTAATTGATTCTGCTTCAATCATTTGATCTATTTGTTTTCAAAAGCACAGCACACGGATTGAATAGGTTGGTGTTGCTAACTTTCCCTGGTACAATAGTCCTTTTGAAATTGGTGCATTGCTTACAACAAACGCAGTGCAATTGCTCCTGGGCATCTCAATTTTTCTTATTTTATTTTGGTTTTGTATATATATTGTATTGTATATAAATTGTATTGCATATACATCATTTAGATGGTCAATTTCTCCATGATGTTCAGACACCAGTGGAGTGCTATGCCTACTCACTGTGCTGTGTGAACAATAATTCAATCTCCAAAATATTGTAAAAGTGACTTACAGTGAGTGACAATAAGTGATTTAATAACTGTTTCAGTTAAGGCTGTAGGGTATATAGTAAACCTCTTGCCTGCAAAACCTGTTTCAGCTACTGCGGCTCTCTGCATATCTGTAAAAACTTGCACGTTTAGCTACCTAAATTTCAAGACAGCAAATTCACCTGAGAGTTTCAGGTGCTGTAGAAACCATGCTATTAACAATTAATTTAACCATTAATACACACTGAATTTTTATTAAAATATTTGCTTATATGCAATCAACTTTTAATGCTGTCAGCAGTAATAAGAAAATAAAACCCCCAAACTTCAAATGCTTACTCACAAAGGATAGTGGTTGGGCTTTGTGTCATAAGAAAATTTATTAAAAAGCCAAACCTTTAGGTAAAAACAGCAGACGAAACAAGAAATATTTTCAGGTGCATTGCCTTTCAGACTAGTTCTGCAAACCTCAAATGCAAGCTGTACAGAAAGTGTAGCAAATTGAATGAGTTCTCTGTATACTCCCCCTGTGTTACAGAAAGAATAAATTTTGACATACTCTGGCTGAATTCTTTACTCCTGATTTTAAAGGTTTATCAAATCTCTCTGGGGACTGTTGTGGAGTTATATATAAAAAATATAGAGACCTACTGCTGAATCTTCATTTCTTGAGGTCAGAACTCATGCTCCCACATTGTTACAGACTCAGGTAACTTACACCCTATAGGAGGCACATGGGTGCTTTTCTATAGCCCCAATACTATGGTACAGGATTTGGGCAACTGATATCCATGACAATGACACATAAATAAAATACTTACATATGTGGAGAGCAAAATGGGGTAAAAGCCTCAGTGACCGGTGGACCCTTTTGAAGAGTAGTGTTAATGTCACTTGTATACTGTGGAAATTTTTATCATTTTGTTTTAGCAAAAATTTTCAAATGGTTGTCATTCCTGTTCACTCCCAGAAATGACAGAACTGTAAGGTACAAAATCCATAGTGGTTTCCTTTCATCTCAGAAAAGAGATTGCAAGCTCTGCCTCTTAAATGCTTTTGATGCTTTTAAAGCCAATACCCAATACAAGGTATGTTAAACTGTTAAAAAGAAACTGCTTCTCTATCATGTTTCAGAATTTGGGCTTGAAATACAAGGCAGAACAGTCTGAGTGCTATTTTTTTTTGTTTCTGCTGCTTTGGTAAGGAAAAGACAAAAAGAAAAAAACCCTCGAACTACCATAGATAAACTGGAGGATTACCAATAGACATTAAGTAGGACATAATGAATCAGTAGCTCTGCTGAGAGTTTAACAAAGGTGCCATTGTTCTGCCAACCAACAGGGGTGAAAGGTCAATCAGAGGCAAGAGCATACTAAAATTTCGGGACAGGAAAAGATATTAAACCTTCTGAAAAATATCAAAAGCTCACTTTTGAACTTTTTCACCCTGCTTCTTTGGCATCTTCACGTCCCCTGGAACAAATCAAGATCTCCTGATCCCATTAAATGACTGTTTAACTTACTTTTCTCAGAAATGTATTCCATACAACCTTCATTCTCTGAGAGGAAAAAATGTAATTTTTCTATATTGACTCAATTTCCTAGGGTACGGGCTGCTCTTGTGTTTCAGCTTTCGAACACAAGAAAAAGTTTTGGTAGTTTCACATTTAGAGCCACTGCACTGTGATTTTAAAAGATTCCATAAAACTATGTCTGATATTCCTCCACTTAAGAAATACTCTCTGAAGATTAACCCCACAAAACTTCACTGTATTGGTTTGAATTGCTTTTTCTTATTCCCTCTAGTAAATTAACATACCTTCAGCCACATCAGCCTTTGATTTTTTTTTCTAAGTAAATTCTAACACTATTGCTAATGTCTTACGCTCTCTCACCTCAAGTTGCATGTATGTCAACGTCCTGCATTCCTACCTCTCTCTAGCCCAGTCTCCAACCTCTAGTGATTTCTATGGTATTCCCATTGAAAGCAATTAGCTGCACCAAAGCTCATTCCTTCCTTCCTGTTGCGGAAACAGTACCTTTCCTCTCGGCCTGTTTGCCTGCAGGCAGGACAGTTGGGGAGACAAGTGTTCTCTGTTCTTCTCACAGGTCCTTGGCAAGAGCACTCCATGTGTCTCCTTTTCCTCCAGGAGACAAAGCCAATAAATTAAAGAGGGCATAATTAATCACCTTTCAGCTTTGGTGCTATAACTGTTCCTACCTTCAAAGAAAGAGTCTTCCGCCTCTTTTTCTTGTATGTATGCTGTACACTGCACCAGGACTGCAAATGGGTACCTTGTCATTTATTCTATTCTCTCTGGTCAGCCTCATATTTGAACAGCTTGAGTTAAATGTTCCACCATTTCTTGCTCCCTTTTCTTGGTTTCCCCTTCCAATTCAGAGGAAATCCGATATTTATAATCCCTCGATTTAGAACACATTTCACTTGAGTTTTCAGTCTCAAACAGTTCCTGGTCTATTTTGAGATACAGTGGCAACTGCGTGTTATATATATGTTATGTTTGTTCTGGCATCCACTGAAGTTTAGAGGACAAATTTGGACAGATCTTTTCAGACATTCTGTGGTCCTTCTGGACCACAATGACCTTCTCCTTCTGAACACCATAGGATACACAGAAATAGACTTGAAGCTGCATCAGGGGAAGTCAGATTGAACAATAGGAAACAGTTCTTCACACAGAGGGTGGTTGGGCACTGAAAAACTGGTTCCCTGTGGAAGTCGTCACAGCTCCAGCCTGACAGAGTTCAAGGAGCATCTGGACAACAAGTTAATCATATGGTTTAGTGTTAGGTGGTCCTGCAAGGAGCAGGGAGTTGCACTTGGTCATCCTTATGGGTCTCTTCCAATGCAAAATATCCGGTGATTCCTGACAAAGTACTTTGATGGGAGGAACAAATGTGACATTGGAAAAAAAAAAAGAGGAGAGAGCATATCCATCCTCTGTACTTTATGCATACAAATTATGCAGAGAATACAGTTAAATTAGAAACTTAAGTTAGCATTACAAGAAAAAGAAAACCATGCCCTGCAGGTACTGAAGGAAAAGGAGGGTATGCTTCAGTTTAGTATGAAAGTAACCAAGCTTACATAGCTTAAATAGTGCAAATTGGACACTTAGAATGAAGGGAAGATCATTGATTTTAGGGACAGGGAACCAGGGACCATTTTCTGTCATGTAGCATTCTCAGATTAAAACCAAATGTCATTCAGACATGAGTTGTAGTTCAGGAACACAGAGCTGGGAGCAACCACAGAGAGAAATTCAGCATATGTTATGGAGCTGGTTAACATAAATGATCACTAATGACATGTTCGATATGAAAATTCATTCACCAATCTCCTGGAGCCAAACAGATACATCCATTGGGTTTTATCAATCCTACTTATCATACCATCAGCCTGGATTTCTTCAAATCTTTCTATAGCTTGACTCCCATTTTACATTTCACCTTTTATGACAAAAGAAGTCACTAAAGCAAAGGTTCTCTCTGTTCAGAGAACTTCCTAGCACAAAAAAATATTGTCCGGATACTTATATGTGCCATAAGTTTGTGACCTCTTGGGTAAAGTTCAAAGAACGCCACAGTCCTTTTAACCCTTTATGTTACACAGAATTCATTGCTAAACAAACCCAACATTTGATTCATCAGTTTAAGTTTGTATAATAATGTGTAACTTGGTGTTGTTTTATTTTAAAAAGGATATTTGTTGCCTAGTTTTCTGGCATCTGTCTTGAGAGAGAATGGGGGAAAAAAAACCCATTAAAACTCAATTATATATCCGCAGATAAGTAATGCATCCCCAGCTCTCCTCCAGACCCTTTACCCTTTGTGCTGCTCTGATCTTTGGAAGAGACAGAAAATTTTTGTAACTGGTTACCTGGCATCCCCATTTTTGAGAAGAAATGCTCCATACTGGATGACAGATGGTTTTCATACTTAAAATGCACAGTAGCCATGCATCAGACTACATATGATTGAGCTTTACGACCTGATATCTCATAATCAGACACTCATAATTATGCAGATTTTATTTAGTGGCAATGGATAAGGTTGTGGGATGCTCTGTGTCTTTTTCACCCTGGACTTCACTACCAAGCCTTCATGTCTAGGGACAGGGCTTGAGGAGGAAAGGAGGAACTGGGTGTCAATGAGAGGTTCTAACATCTCTGGAGCAATCCTGTCCCCGATATGTGCATAGGACCTGAAAGGCCACATCAACAGGTGCTAAGCCAGCTGGCTGGCACCCTAGCACAGCTACACCCTAACACCTTGACAGGCCACTACTACAGAAAGGCAAAAACTGAAAAGAAGGGTGATCTGATGAACTACAAGCCAGTTATCATCTCAGTGTCTGGGAAATTCATGTAGTCACTGTTCTTGGAAATTTCTTCCACGCATGTGATGGTGGTGGTTGTGGCAAGTAACATCATGCGTTTACCAAGGGTAAAAGTGAGAGCAGTGGATGTCATTTACCACAACCTTAGCAACCAATGGATTCTGCCATGTTATTTGGGTTCAGGCACTGAGGTCTGGGTGGGGAGAGAGCTACATGACTAAAAAAAGTGGTTAAGTGTAAAGGCTGGTGACTAGTGCTTTGTGATCAACCTGGAAACTTTTTAGGGATGGCATTCCCCAAGAGTATGTTGGGATCTGTCCTGTTTTACACCTTTATTAGTGTCTTGAGGGGAGAAGATGCAGTGCACCTGCCCCAGCTTTGTATATAACACTAGGCTGGGGTGCCTGTGGTCAAATACTTTATGGCAAGGCTGCATTACTTAGACAGGTAGGAGGAAGGAGGTGGAAGGGGAGGAAGGCAGAATGCTGCAGACTGGGTCTGGGGAGCAGCTCTGGGGGAACACCCAGGGACCAGGCTGAACAGATGCCAGCTGTGTTGTATGTGAGAGCCATGGATCATCCCCTCTTCTCTCTGCTCAGAACACATAAGAAATTACACTTTACATTCAGGAAAAACATTGAGAGGACTGGTGAGAGTTGAGGTCCCCAGCACAGGACAGGTCCAAAGAGGGACATGGAAATAGTCAGATATCTGAAGCAGCTCTCCTATGAAGACGGTCTGAGAGAGTCAATGTTGTTCTGCCTGGAGAAGAGAAGGGGAGACCTCATTGCAACCTTCCCATAACTAAAGGGGGCTTATTTGAAAGACAGAGAAAGATATTTTACCAGATCCTACAGTGACAGGACAAGAGGTAATGGTTTTGAACTGAAAAAGGGTAGGATTAGATTTTAGGAAGAAATTCTTGAATGTAAGGGTAGTGAGGCAATGGGAGAGATTCCTGGAGAATTTGTGGATGCTGCATTCCTGGAGATGTTCAAGGCCAGTTGGATGGAACTCTGAGCAATCTGGTCTAGTAGAAGGTGTCCCTGGCCAAAGCAGGAAGTTTGGAACCAGGTAATTTCTAGCAGTCTCTTCCATCAGAAACCAATCTATGATTCTATGATATAGTATGTGCATTATTAAATATATAAGAAGAAAAATTACCATTAGTGTAAAATCCAGAACCAATCAAGTACATTTGGACTGTAAGACAGTATATCAAAATTGTTGAAAAGGCTCCTTTAAAATGAATTCCATTACCTATGAATAGAGGAGATCTGTACCAGCTTTGGTCCCTGGATAGAAATGACTTATTCAGGAAGAGAAAAACCTATGTTTAAAGGAACAGTGACATAAGGCTTGTAAGAGTGTGCCTGGATGCTCAAAGCTACATTTAGTTTACTTGAACACTCAGTTCCTGGGAACAGGCCAACACAAAGAGCTTCCCAAAGAATCTGGCAAAAGCCCAATGAGACTTTCAAGGAGAAACCATGCAGATGGTCTCTCAAGGTCCCTTCTAACCTCAAAAATTTTGTGAAGCAGAGTCAATCTTGCTTTCCTTGATTTAAATCCTCTTGAAGAAGAAGCTGTAAATCCAGCATTGATTTAGGCCACCGAAAGTTCTGCAGATGTTTAATGCATCCCATTCTTGTGGGAAGAGCTTGAGCCTTGATGTTTTACTGTTACAGTCACCATCTTTAGAATGTGAAACAGGAATGAGAGAAGACATTGCATTGATGGACAGAGAACAACTCCTGTCCCCCCTTCCTCCCCCACCTGTCCCCCTACAAATATTAATTTGTAGCCATGAAAGAGTAAAAGATAAAGAAAATTCATCTGAGCAACCAACATCATGGTTAATTGTGAACATAATTCAACTTAAACCGGGGCACTGTTCCGTAGTTGCAAGACAGTAGCAAGTGCCTATTGCAGCAACCTATCCTCACAGCTATGACAATGCAAAGAGAAAGGGATGCTTAAAGAAAACTCCCAACCGACACTCAATTAAGTTTTTACATAGGTTGTGAGCAGATGCCCAAGGGAGCTTAAGCAAGACATAGTTGAAAACTAATTGAGCACTTTAATCACTACTTCCCTTTATACACAAGCTGAGACTCATGCATTTCTACAATAACAATCAAACATTTCCAGGCTGCCCTGATTGCAGTGGTCCAAAAGACAACTTGATAAGGGCACATCTTGATCTTAGACATGTCTACTTTCACAGAAGCTTACTCCTAATTCATCCACTTACTTACTATACACTGTGCTAACAAAACCTGACACTAATGAAAGCAGTATCAACTTTTTGAGAGTAAACATTTCAGAGGCTTATACTTGTTGGACAGAAGTAGAAAAAAAATAATAGTAATAATAGTAATGGAATAAGTATAGTGTCTCACTTTTGTTTTATGACCTTCACAAAGAAACAGCTACATCACAATAACCCTACCCCAAGCCTACCAGGTGCCTAGCAAGAATGGAACTTACAGCTGGGGATTAACAGAGTTGTAAAAAATGAATTAAAATATTTAGCTGCATATGCAAAGTGAAAATGTAGCTGCTCATAAAAGTTGAAAGAAAATTACTTCATCTTGGATAGCCTGGGTGGTACTGGCTGAGCATATCACAAATGTTTCCTCTGCACCACTCAAAACCTAAGCCCTCCCGAGGCATTTTGCACCATTTTCTAGACCACCCACTCAGATGAGGATACACAAACCACATGTGCTAGGAATGTCCGCCCTGCACTGAAAGCAGTATCAGCATTATGACCTTATTCCTTTCAGTGCCAGGATTTTAACACAAATTTGCTTGTATTTTCAATTCCTTTGATTCTTTAATGGTTTGCACGTAGTCACTGGCTATTAGATGCTTAACGATTTGAAAGACGAGTGTAACTGTAGGAAAATCCCAACATCATCAGAGTAGAAATATTTTAAGGAAATATTTCCTGTCCTTTTCCTCCCCAAAACAGATAGCCTTTATTTCTAGGTCTTATTTCGAAGCTGTATCTGACACCTTCAACAAACCTACTCTTTCCTAAACAGGACTCAGACATAGCATTCTCTCTCTCTGTGAGCAATGATAAGAGCTAATAATTTATTCCTTGCTGTGATGAGAAGGGTGAAGTTTACCAACAGAGATTGCAGCTTTATAGCATCAGTTCCCTAAAGGAACATACAAAAATGCGTAATCCATTTGATGGAAGATTCGGGAAATGGTTACTTCCAATCAGAATTATACTGAATGACAATAAAAACACATCTGCTACATTCACAGGCCTACATTTGACTTCACTCAAATTTCAAGACTAGAAAAATTAAAGCGAATGAAAAATGCAAGATTATCACTTTGCAGTACAATCAGCCTGGCTGAGGTAAAACATAGAATGTAAGTCAGATGCTGAATCTGAATTGTTTCAGTCAATACTGAAACAAATGTGAAACATACATTAGAATCCCAAACAATAAAACACCTTCAATTTTTCATGTTGCTGCAATCTCTATCTATCTGTCTCTACTCAACAACAACTGCAGCAGATTTTACAGCAGCATACCAAGGCAGTTCTATTACTGCATGTCTTCTTTACACCGTTTTTTTCTTTCTCCCCAGTCCACCCCACACCCCAGGGCTTTGTTCTCACTGTGGTAATACTTCTCTTTCCTGTCTAGTCACAGTAGCATTTCTTGCTGCTCAATCAAATGCAAGGCCCTTACAGTGAGTGTGCTTTGATGTTAATTTATCTGTCCAGACACAGAGCCAGCCTTGTAAATGTCATTGGTTTAGCAGCGTTAATGCACTGATTAACTCCCAAGCATGCACAAAAGCACTGCAGATATATGTGTTTTAGTTCCTGTCATCTGTTAGTAAGGCTTTTATGCCCAGCAGTAAGGCTTCATACAGGGTACAGAGTAGCTTCCTGGTGTACACAATATTCCACTGTACACTGCTTGACAATTAAGAAAACTATCGAGGCTCATAAAAACACATGCCTCACACTTGCTAAACTTTGGAACATCTCTTCCTTCACTGCTCGTTTTTGTAGCTCCTCCTAGCTCCTGCTGTGGCTGAAAACCTGACAAAATTTTCACCTTGACACTTAATTTCTGCAGACCACAGACCAATGACCAAACACAAAACAGACTCTGTAGACTGAAACAAGAGTTTACTAAAAGATAGTTTGTCATCAAACTCCCAGTGGTAAAAGATGGGATATGGTGTATCCTACCATCAGAGCAGTATCTGGAGTAAGGTAATGCATAGAAGAAAACCAAATGAATGAGGCAGTTTTCACTTCAGACAATTCTACAGCTTTCCCAGCAATTTTGCAAACTGACATTTCTTGAAATCAATGGGTGATTCAAGAGACCCCAAAACACTGGTATAGCTTCTAGGAAAGGAAGATTATACCAAGTAAGGACCAAGGACTCAAACTAGATTGTGAAAGTACTTTATTCCACTGTGAGAGTGGGAAAGAAGAACAATGGGTCAGGCAAAACCCAAGAACTTGCAATTTCCTTCCCAGAGACAAAAAGAAACTTCAATAGAAATATGCTGGGCTCTCCAAATGCACTGTACTGGGTGCATTTTGTTTCTGAAATTGAAAGCATAGTCTTTTCCTAAAAACACCAAACCAATGAAGTGAGAGAGAAATGATCAACCATTTCTTACAGTCCAAAGCCTGAAGACTGAGCATGGATTCAGTTTTACCTTGGAAGACTCTCTTCACTTCAGTGTACAACTGGAGGAAAGGAGGCCATTCCTCCTTTCTAGCTCTTTTTCTTTAGCATGGACTAAGATGGCCTTCAAATTTAGATGATACTGAAAGTTCTGTAAAGCCTCTCAGATAATTAGAATTTGTACGGAAAAAAAAAAGAAAAAATTAAGTTAAAAATTTTTTACAAAATTGTCTAACCAACTGGACATCCACTTTCTGAGGAGGAAAGTTACTAGTGAGAAAACTGTCTTTGCTATTGGATACGACTGCTCTAGTAACAATGACTCATGCTGAGAATTACTCTAGATATTGGAATTCACTGCTAATCTCTGTCTGTCTGGTCCAAATTCTCACTTAAAACTGTTTTAAACAGCTTTCTGTTAAGTAAAACTTCAAAACATTTGTTGCCAAAACACTTTAACTCATCCCAAAAATCCATGCTTACAGACTTTAAAGAGTTGGAAGGGTATTTTCTTGTTTTTCCTTTAAGAGAAATATGAATGTCTGAAATTAGGTGAACATAGTTTTATTTTGTTTCCATATACAAAATCAGATGAAAATAGCTAACTTCAAAATTTAGATCAAAACTTAGTCCCTCTATTTCTATCAGAGTTTTGTGAAAAAGTCAACACTAACATTGACACCAACAGTATATTTTCTCTCTCTCATTGAATTAGAAAGTTTAAGAGTTTAAGGATCATCCACAGTTTGCATGAAATTCAGCACTGATTTGATACTGTAATTGATGTCATCTCCCTTTTATGCCTATCCACCTAGTTTCTCTTTTCCTTCACCCCTGTTCTCAGTGTACAATAAAGCTTATCTGTATTTTAAGGGTAAAATGATTCATTTCACCATTTCTAAAAAAGCAGTGCAATAGTCATACTAGAAGTATCCCCTTCTGAAACTCAATTAGTCTTTACCACAAGACTTAGCTAGAAAAGTCTAAATGGACAAATTTCCATATACATCTGGTATAACTAAAAGACAGGTAAGTTGAACACACATTTGTAGACCAAAGCTTTTTAAGGTTGCTTTTAGATTACCAAACATTTTTATATAAAACAATCAATAAAAATTGAAGTTTATCCCCTTTACATGCATCCCTTTTCCCTTCCCCATCGTCACCTGCCTTCTGTCAATAGTAAAGTTAACATTACACTCCCACTCCTCCATCCCCTCCCCAATTGCACATTAAGACATGGACTTAAAAGAACAACATAACGCTTCAAGTATACTTCATGCCAATCATCAATAAGAGTCATAACATTACTGAAAAAGTACACTTATTCTTCAGAAGCCTAAGGAGGACTTCCTGCGGAGTATGATCAAACAACATTTTAAATAAGAAAAAAGCCCCCCAACCCAATACGTATCATGCCCTTTCAAAAAGAGTAAAGTGTAAAATTTTCTTTGGACTTAAAGAAACAGTATTAAGATTTACCATCTGAATAAGAAATAACCCCAATAGTTTTTCAGTGCTGCACAAACTGTGCACGTGAAACAGTAAGTCATAAAGATACTACTGTTTAGCTCTATACATAGAGACTACATGTGGCATATAAGCATACACATGACATACTGGCCTGTCTAGCAACAAGATACATTTTTTAGTCTGGTAAACCTGAATAAACCTTTGTATCCAGAAGTATTTTTAAAATTATTATTTTTTCTTTTAATTTAGAATTTGGATTTTTAATATAAAGGTAATGATTTCATCAAGAAACCATCAGCAATATGAGAGCATGAAGCATTGATGTGAAATAAGTACACATCCTCTCATTTGATCATGCATAAACAAGGATCCTGATTTTAAGAAATAACGGATGGTATGAAAGAATACTCATTTTTATAGATAAAAAATTCTTCTGGAAACACAATAAGGTTATTGAACAGATACCAAAATCTTGAAAGTTTAAAAAGCGTATGTGCATTTATGTGTGTGTATATATATACACACACAGGTGTGGTATGCATGTATATATAAACACACACATACAGATGATATCATATATGTATTTATTTAACTGTATAACAACATTTTCTTTTCAAATAAAAGGATTTAATTTAGCAGTTGTAAAAAAAACAAACTAAATCAGAAAAAAATCCCCAAAACAAACTAAGCAGATCATATACTATATGAACAAACAAAAATATTATGCAAAAAGTTTTATGGTAGAAGTGAGTCACACACTGGCAGCAGAAGAGTGCTGAAAATCCAAGTAATAAATAGCTCCAAATTAAGAATTTTCTACAACGTTTTCTTTAAAGACAGGACCAGTATTTTTTCTTTTATCATGAACTCCTGCAGAACACCTTCGCTCTAATATATATTTAATTTTGCAACATTTAAATGGACACAAGAACGTAGACTGCAAGAGTTGCCAGATTCAGGACAGTATACATAACATTTTTTGTGAAAAGTCTTATTGGTTTATTCACTGAGGCTAGACAGCAAGTCGTATGAACCAATTTGGTGCACTTTTTAACCATGGTCATCAATAACCATCAATAAGTGGATGGAATCAAGGACCTGCAGTCCAACTTGCTGTGGTTGACAGGAAATGAAATACAGGATCGTTGTTTGGTCACCAAGTTTGTATCTTGCTTCCTGGAACTGCAGAGTAGAATCAAGACTGTAGCGTTTTAATTGACTAAAGAAAGATAGCAAGAAGTGGCATTTTAATATGAATAAGGTTAATAGGCTTGTGAAAGTACTGCATCAAAAGAGCACACAAGGGACGCCACTACTTGCAATATCTGGTAGTGTCACTCAGTGACTCACTGACTTTAGGATACATGTACGCAATAATAAATAGATCAGTTATGTAGTAAGGCAGTGTGTTGAACATGCATTCATCTTGTGGACTTGAACACCACAGAGAGAGATACATGGTATCATACACATTCATTAAGAACAAGTATTTTTGTTTTTCTGTGTTTGTTTTTCAAGGCTATCCAGGCAAACTCTTCCAGAGCATTTTCTTCTTGAGAAGAGTGGTCCTCTGAGTCTGGTCACTTTTTCTCTCTTATCAAGAGACTGGCTTTAAGGAAAAATAAAAGCTGAAGAGGTTTTTGCTTTTCTCCCCCCTCCATTTTGGTCACATCATTCTGTATACGTCATTTAAAGAGAAGTTTTTGATGCAGCCATGTGCTGAATCCTCAGGAAGTTCCAGATGTTTCCAGATAACTCTGTAGTTTACGGACTGTGGTTTTGTCCAGTGAACAAAGATCAAAGTCAAAGGTTGTATTTGTGATATGAAAGTGTCCAGTTTCTTCTATAAGATTTACTATCTGAAAGAAAAGAAAAGATACAGTTGGAAATTCCAAAAGTTTTACATGCCCACTGTAAATATAAACACGTACCATACGAAAGGCCTAACATGAGTCAAATTGCCCCAATACTTGCAGGTTGAACCATTATCTTTTATCATTCATTTCCCTCTTGACATGCATTATTGTCCAGATTGCAATACCTTGGGGTTTTTTTCAGATCATCATCAATCATAATGTCGGCATATCCATCTGCTGTTCCAGCAAACATAAGCATTGACAATATATTTTTCAAATGTTCTAAGAAAATCTGCTTATTTTCTAATTCAGTTTAAAAATATGGGGGAGAGGGAGCAACATTCTATCCTTAAACTCAAACAAATAATTTAAAAAATCCCAGGTAGGTCTCTGGAATATTTTATTACGTGCATAGCTGCTCAGCAGGTTACATTCAGAAATAAATGGCGTAAGCCTTTCTGCAAGCAAGGAAAATAAATAAATCCTTAGAGAGTCCAATCCCTATTAAAAAAAATACATATTCAAGAGCTCTTCCATGAACTGTTAGTTCTTACACTAGCAGTCACTTTTTGAGTATCAGAGTTAAAACCATTTTTTTTTCATCCAAATCAACCATGGAAGGACTCCCAGCAATGTCATAACATGGGCTTCATCCTTGGAGATATTTCAAAATCATGTGACATAATCGCAGGCAACTGGCTCTACATGTCCCCGTGGCCTCCAGAGATTCCTTCCAACCTTAACCATCCCAGAATTCTGTGGAATCGACAGTAGATACCTAACTTGTGCCTTTCTGCAGTTCTGACATTTTCAGTCTCTAAACCGTAGTCTGTATTTTTGAGGAGTGGTCATACTCAACACAGAATTGCTGCAAAAAATAACTCTAGAAATATTAAGTTCCAGGATGCACACCTATGTCAACAAAAACATTGAGCATCTTGAAAAGCCAAAGCATTATTTGTCAGAGAGTGCTAACACAGTGCCAACACATGGTTGCTATAAATCTCTTAGGTGCTTTTTCATTCCAAGAGACAGATGTGCCAAGAGCACAGAGAAAGGCACCCCACCCTGAAGTAGCCTCTGGGTAGCTCATGGACTGACAGAACACCACTGCTCTTCTCAGTCCTTCCAACCACCCCTCATGCAGCATTCAGGCTACAGTCCAAACCCTGTCTGCAACCTCCAATTTGAAACCCATTTAATTCTGGGGCTTCCACATACATCTCCACTGAAACATTACTGCAAGATATTCCTTGACTGTTCTGAGTTTTATTACTCTGACTGCAATTCCTTTTCCACAGCTGGAGGAGATAAGATGTATGCACACATGTCTTAAAAAGACAAATCTGGTAGGAATAACCAACTTCACAAAGAACAATGAATTTCCACTCTCCATGTCATTATATAAACAGATATTTTTTTTCTTCTTAGGTCACAGAAGTAAAGACTATGTTGACGATAAATGAAATATGAAATGTGTATTGTCAGGCATTGAATGACACAGCCAAGGACAGATTAAATGGAACAGATACAAGATAAAATAATAAAAGGGAAATGTTTATTACAATAAAAATCTGTCTTTTCAATTACCCTTTATTTTCAAAGGTGGGAAAAAAAAAAAATCTGTTTAATTTGGTTTGCAGCTGCCCAAAATTCTGAAAGTACCTGGAAAAAATCCTGCTTTTATTAACACAATTTAAATCTGTACCTCTTGCTTTCAATTTCTTTCCCATAAGAGAATTTTTAATCTAAAATCACTAAGTCCATTTGTCCGCTTGTTGATTCACAGATTCTTTTGCATCTCCTACTGTTCTGCAATTGACATGAGGAAAAAAATAATCCAGTGGGAAAAAACTGATTGATACCAGAAGCAAACTTTGATATGCATTATTATTGTCATTTTCGGCACTCTCTTGAGTGCCATCTCTCACCTAAGAGAGAAGCAAAGGTAATTAGTCAATCCAGCCTCCTTTTGTAAAGTTTGGAATCTGATCTTGGGCTTGCTATCTGAATATCCACTGTCAGACACATAAATGGCTGCACAAGAAGTTTACAGAAGCAGAGGCCAGGAAAATGCATTGAACAACTCTGTCTATCGCTCCACTGTGTTACTGTGTAAGAATACCACCCCTAGTAACCTACACTGCATTATACTTGATTTCAGAAACAAAGATTATGTGAAAGTGTTAACACATGTATTTTTAAACTGCGCTGCATATTTTAAGAAATGGATAAGGACTTCTATTGATCAAGTTCTGCTTTGGGCTTTTAAGCTCTAGGCCAAGGGAAACAAACATTTTAAACATATCCCTCATCCAGCCCCCAAGAGATACAGTCGCTATGTCTGGGCACCTGGCAAATGGCTGAAATGAACTCCAAAGGCTTTAATAGATGTACAAAAATGTATCAAGATAAACCCAGACAGCTCAATGAAAAACACCTGTCTGTGTGCCAGTCAATGAGGAATTCATGATTTACAGTATTAGCATATGCATCCTCGTGCTATTGAGAAATTCTTCAAAAAGAATAAAAGGTTGAGATTAGTTGCTAAGAAGTCTGACAGTTCTAACATTAAAAACACAGCATTAAAATGTTTTATTCCAAGAGCTCAGGCTGCAAAGAACAAAAATATCCCATTTGTTCCTCCTGTATAAGCTTTGCTTCTCTGCTGTAAATTACATCTCTGTTTACATAATGTCTCTCCAGCTCAGTTTCATCATTATCCATCACAGTATAACTATTTATCAGCCTTTAAACAAGCAAATGAGTGTGTTTGTATAAGGAAGCCAAAGTGCAACTAATGACAGTCATTTTTCAATTTATGGAGGGTTTTAGGCCATGTGATAGTTTCCAGACCTCCAAGCTGCCCCTGGCAGAAAATTCTAAGAAGATAGTTGCCATCTGAAATTAAGCACCTTCAGAACATGAGCAATGTAATTTTCAGCCATGCTGCATACTCTTCATTTCTTAATTATGCCTGTGGTGACAAATGCACTGGCTTTCAGATTTTTTACCAGCTGAAGATATGACTTCTGATGCCTCAAAATAAGATATAAAGTCTTACCAGAAACGTTGCTGCCTTTCATGGGGGTCATGCTAACATTTTCTGCACTGAAAATGCAGAGCTCGAAACACTGCCTTAGCCAGCCAAATTTAAATATATTGGACATGCAGCATTAACATCTGACTGCAGAGTCCGTTCTTTAAAAAATAAAAAAAAAATTTTAAAAAGTGCCTCATCACATAAATTCCAACCTCTTTCCTTACAGTGAAAGATGTGGTAGAGGAATTTGTTTGTAAATGTAATTTCAGACCAATTTCTGTCCTGCCATGATCCAGTATTCACATAAAAGATGCTCACAGGACTTATTTCTTGGTCAAATGTTCTTCACATGTCTTCTCCCTCTCAGGCAACTCTTATATGTTTGTAACTAACACCTAACACCAGAGTTATTTCACTATGTATCTGGGCACTTGCAGTATCACATCCCTCCTGTCTTCTCTCTTTCTTAGCTTCCTTTAACAAAGTGTCTCAAAGAGAATGCCTCTCTTGGGAAAGAGCCACATTCACAGATACATTTTTCTCATTTCCAGTCTGACTGCATTCCTGTTTGCTGTCATGCCTATGGACTTGGTAACAACTGAGATTGGGAAAAAAAAAATTAAAAAAGAAAATCCTTTTCATGTCCCTCAGTGTAAGTTTAAAAAGCCTGTGCTTTTACACTGTATCAATGCCTCCATTGTTCTTTTGCAAGTCCCTTCTCTGAAAATTCCCTCACAGTCTCTGTGCAAGAGACTTACCTGCCCTAACATAAACTAGCAAGACAACAGCTGCCATTCAGCAACACACAACCCTATCACCATTCCACTTCAACACCAACACCTCTAAAACTCTGGCAGCTGTCTATAATTTTCTGTTGCCTATTCTTGCATTTGATCCCTCTTCTCATGCAGTAACCACAATCCCGTTAGGCAGTTTTGCACCTTGCTGTTCTCCCCTTTGTACTTCCTACAATCTGTATGTATTTCTTAGCCTAGAAGTTTCACATTAATTTCTAGGAATTTTCTCAGCTCTGTATCTTTTTAATTTCTGCACATACTGAAAGTATTTTACATTAAGTACCTAGCTGCAAAGCAGTAAGGACACTTAAGATGGAGTGGCAGATTATTTTTAATGTAGAGAAGCACTGATTCTCTGCAAGTTATCCATTCAGTATTGCGAAGGTATTTCTGTAAATGGATAAAATCATATGACTTAATGTGTTGCAGAATAGTAAGGGATTAAAGTTTTTAAAACTAAGCTGTGTTTTGTTTTACAGCAACATAGACCACTCACTAGTGCAGACAGGCTAACAGGTAAGTAACTTGGCTCTTCCACTGACTCCTGGAAGACCTCTGTAGCCAGTATTATGCTGTTCCCAGCAGAGCTGAACCACTGCCCCAGCCTGCACGGCCTGGCCATAAATCCAGCTTTCACTGGGACTGTACCAACAGCCTGCAACTGCTCTGAAACACAGGAAACAATCTGCAAGAACAATTTCCCCCAGGAAGGCAACACCAGTTCTACATCAACCAAACTTTCATAATGTAAATAATAATGTATAAGTAATCATGGATTACAGCATTAAAATGCCTCACTCCTAATGCAAGTTGTGAGCCAAAGTTCGTGAATGAATGCTTTCTCTGGTTTGACAAATTGTCTCAAGAGAAAAAAAAGTCTAGTTTAAATTGCACAAGAATATACCAAGAATATATTACTCTTTCATTTACTCAGGATAGGATACTCTAAATTTCCAGCTCAGTTATGTTTCTTTTCACATGATTTTTCCCTGTATTAGTAACTTCCCACAAAGCTTACTATAACAGTACTCCAATATTAGAATGAAGAGAATTTAGCAGACAAACCCCTTATTTTTCTAACAAAGACAAATATTTCTTCATTACCAAATAAATGCTGCCAGTAAGAAAGAGAATGAGGGATTCAGCTTGAAGCACTTTACTTGATCTGAAAATATTTCTTAGGATGCTTACTGTTTAATCTTCACAATTTGCAATCCAATAGTTCCTGAGAATACCACCCAAAACCAAGAATACTTTCTTTGCTCTTATTATTGCATAACCTTTCAATAAATTTGGAGCCTTTTTGGTTTGGACACTTTCATATTTTACTCATTCTATGACTTCAGAAGATTCAACAAATGTATTACGTTTTTCTTCAAAGTGGGTTTTGCATGGAATTCTATGTTTCCTGCTTGCCATAGGAAAAAACCTTGTTTTTTCAAGGTTTCTCAATTGTTTCTGAGACAGGGCTGATCATTTTCAGGAAAGAAGCAACAAGATTTTTATCAAGTCACAGTGCACAGATATATCCATTTTCCCATCCTGTTTCCATAATTATTGATATTATTTTAAGAAACATAACAACTGGTGAAAAATTTATCTCAGGCATTTTGGCATTTCTTTAAAAAATTGTCATTTAGAGAGACAACACAGTTACACACTTTGAGTGCAAAAAATTCCCCAAGCTGCAGTATAAGAGGTAATGGACTTCTATGGACTATACAGGTTTGAAGGCTATTACAATCGATAGCAGAGTTTTTAACTGGTAACTGATGACTGATTACAGAGCTACAAATGAAAGCAAAACAAAAAAAAATAGATGTGACTTCAGAATTTCAATAAGCACACTCTGACAGTGCATGAAAATGCTTCTCACCTGCTGCAGTACATGTCTCTCTCTCAATGTCATTAATCTTCTGTGGAGCTCTACTAGTTCATCAAGATATGCCTAGAAACAAATTTCCGACATAAACAACTTGTCAATTAAGTCATAGCAATAATTAATAAACTTCAGATATCTTCAAAACCAGTACAAATAGAAATCTTATTTTAAATCTTGGAATCATATAATATCCTGAGCTGGAAGAGACATAGAGGGAACACTGAGTCCAACTCCTGGCTCTGCATAGGACAATGCCAAGGGTCACAGCCTGTGCCTGAGAGTATTGTCCATTCTCTCAGCTTCTTGAACTCTGTCAGGCTGGTGCTGTGACCAGTTTGCTGGGGATCCCATTCCAGCGCCTGGCCACCCTCAGGGTGAAGAACCTTCTCCTAACATCCAATCTCTCCTGACTCGCTTCAGGCCATTCCCTCAGGTCCTGTCACTGATCACCACAGAGCAGAGATCAGTGCCCGCCCCTCCTATTTCTCTCCGGAGGTCTTCCCTCCCTCAATGAGTTCACCCCCCTTCAGCCTCTCTTCTCCAGGCTGGACAGACCAAGTGACCTCAGCAGTTCCTTGTAAACCTTCCCCTCTACGCCCTTCCCCATCTTTGCAGCCCTCTTTTGGATGCTCTCTAATAGTTTCAAATCCTTCTTAGAGTACGGCATTGAAAACTGCACACAGGATCGGAGGTCAAACCAAACTCTCCTTTGGGGCGTATTTTTTTATTAATAGTCTGGCGTTCTCCAACTTAATACAACACAAATATACATTTTTGTGTTTTTTTAAGATACTTCACACTGACAGAAATCTTAATAGGTAGTCATTTGCTGTAGAAGATAACCTCTGTATCTCAACTGTGCCAAAAAGCATCAAAAGACTGGGGATGCCAAAACAGCATCTTTAAAAACCATATCCCATCTTTCTACATAAGAAACCAAACCCGAATACTTAAAATCAAATCAATCTTTTTCTCTAGAGGTATGTAATTGTTTCTTTTGTGTAAACAGGGAGATATAAGGAAAGAAAGAGTAAGCAAGATTAAGCCACAGGTAAATTCCAGCACTTCTTCCCTGGGATGTCAAACATGTCCCACCTCCCCCCCTTATTATCAACTTTCTCCTTCAGCCTAAGCCATCAAAAACTTTTTTTTTTTCCGCTTGTAAGCAGAAAGGGATATGGTACTCAACCTAAGCAATCAAAACACAAACCAAAATATCAGAGCACTAAAAATCTAGGTGCTGCAACTTCCATCTTCTGCATCATGTTATCACAAAATTGATACTAATAGCAGCAAAATACAAGCTTTCAGAGAAACTCGTCCATAGTGGGCAATTGTGCGATGTTCACTCACAGAAGGATTGAGAGTTCTTGCCCACAACCAGTAGACAGATTTTAAATCAAACTATCTCAGTGTTAAATTGTGACAGTTGTTTCATATCATTTTAGTTAACATGCTAAATCACACTGTCACTTCCTAATGCACAGCCTTCAGAAAAGATTCTGGAAAACAGATGATTTTTTTATCCCCTAAGTGATTCATTTGTAGGCTAGGAACACATCTGTGAATCCTCTACATCTTATTCCTCTGTGAAGCACAATACAAACTCATGGTGGACAGTAGGTAAATAGATGGAAGATTCCCAATTGGTGAAATTTGCCAAATCATCTGATTGAAAAGAAGGGAAAAAATTCAAAATATGAGAGAAGATAAAAGAATTACTGAAAGAAAACAGAGAAATATCTACACCTAAAGGAATCCAAAGCAAAGACGTACTAAGATTTTCATTCTGTAACAAAGGTTGGCATTTGGTAAGCATGTTAGTATCATATTCAGCAGTAGTTTATTGCTACCTCATTGTTATTTACCTTATCACAATCCCCATTCTTCATTTGTTTATCCGTTTTGTTTTGCTTTATTGGAGTTTTCACTTCTAAAATCTGGAAAAGAAAGAAAATACTGTGAAAATTAAATGCATCACTGGGTACAACTACATATAGAAAATTCTGCTGTTAATAACACAAACTCAAAACTGAGCTCTTCATTCTTTAATCCATATAACTTACTCATATTTTTCAGATCAAAAAGTAATTTATAGAAGAAAATGCTGAGGTACTGGAATGAAGTGATAGTGGTATTATTAAGCCTTAAAAGAAGGAATTTTATGTCATTTAAAGCCTTTTCAACACTTTTTTTTCCCCTATCTTTCACTTTTTGGTAGGATACGAGGTGATTTGGCAGACACAAAATGATGCTGAGAGTCTCTCCAGTGCCTTTGAAATGTCACATTATGACTGCACTTTTTCTCTTTGTTTTTTTTTCCTCTCAATACTATCTCCTTTCTTTGACAGAGGTTTTCAAACAGTATGACAGTATGAGTTATAACTGAAAAAGAAAGTGACTGACAGTAATTTCTTTTGCACTTATATGGTACCCTTCCTTCAATGCCACTCACACCCATTTATTAACACTGATACAAGCCAAGATTGCTTCATCTGATACTGAAACAGATCCAAGAAGAGTGCATCAACAAGCAGCAATACACCATGCTTGATTTGAAACATTTAGGACTAAAGGCAGAAGTATTTGGGAAAAAAGAACTGTTGATTGTTCTTTCAGTTTTTTCCACAGAGAAAACCTTTTTGAAGTTAAAAGAAAAATCACCATATCATATTCCTAACCTAGAATTTAACCATTTCTTCTGAAAAAAATCAAAGAAAACTAAGTAATCACAGATAATGGGAAATTATGTTTCACATTTTATTGTGAGATTAACATCACTAGCATGATTAACTCCAAAACCATTCCCAACAGCCACAAGACAGGATAAAACTCAGTAACTAGAATAAAGAAATAAAGAGTGTAAGAACAAGTCTTCCAGAAGCCTACTGATATTTTCCCTCAAGTCCTTTTTCATTTCTCTTTCCCTTGGTATAAATGATTAAATTGCATATGTCCTCCCTAGGTTGACCAGCATCTTAAAAATATACCTGGTAGACAGGTGTTTCCCTATCTAGTGAGAATGACTGTAGATCTGAGTTAACCTTACTTGATTTACTTAGCCAAGAGTGATGCATGTTCAGAATCAAAACACACGTTTTTGAAGAATAATTCTAGTAGTTCTGTTCAACACCCTCTAGGGTTACTGCAGTGTAGGCCAGTAGCAGAAAAGTTTTGTCTTGAAAAAAACCCCCACCTAACCCTACAAAAAAACAGGCCTTTAATCATGGACTCAGTACCTTTTAGATGCATTAATTGTTTTCACAGGAAGAAAATTCTTGGTTTCAAACAGAACCTTGTCAAGAACACAGTATATTTAAAAAGGCAGCTTCCTTACAGTGCTCTTGATATGCAGTTAAAATTTAACATCTTAAGCACTCTATAGATGAAGTACAGCACTAATCATGTCTGAGGAAGCTAATACAAATACAAACTCTGTCTTAGCTCTTCGATTCTATAAAGGAACTTAGCTAACACAAACCTGATTTAATCAGTAAAAGGTATCATCCTGGCAAGCAGCACTAAGTCACCAAGAAGAAATTTCAAATGTGGCTGTAATCCACACAATTTGAATTCTCACAATGCTTCCTGAAATTTCCAATTTGCAGCTCAAGTATAAAATTTAGCTCAATTAAAGAAATGGAAGAAGGTATGTAAAGGTATTTTAGCTGACACACAGCTATTGTTTGGAGTGTCTCAATGTGGGGGTAGACCTACTACATCACCAACAGGCAAAGGAACACAAAAGATGGGACTGAGTGGACTGCTGATATTGAGACTTATAATTACTTAACAATTGCATTGGATCTTTAGAAACCAGTCTTCATTAAACAACAAGCCATAGACAGATTTTTTATTTGCCTTGTGCTTATGTGGTCAGTAAATGCAATATTCTTCACCCCTACAGACAGCTTTTCAACCTCAAGACTATCTTTTAAAAACTTGTAACTTTTGTATAGACAACTTAGAAGAGCCTCCAGTGGTAGAAAATAAGACTATTTTCTGGACATGGAATTACAAAGTACCTCCTAGTTTGTGGAGTTTTTTTCCCCACAGTGTATTTGAACTTAGCTAACATGAATAATAATATTTGGGGTTTGTACTACAGCTTGTATTGGAAATCTTAATAGAACACCAAGGGCAAGTAAATAATATCTGCCAGATAATTGAAGCAATTACAGAGAAGAAGTATAGAAAAGACCCACCCATGAAACTCAGCCTTTAAACCACGAATTTGTGTTAGTGCACGTAGATGCTATTTTAACTATATCATAACTGTAAGTAGCCATTTATTGCCAGTATGTGTCCTAACAGCTTTGCTTATGATACAATTGACACTGGGAATTAATCATGCCTCCTTAAAATAACTGAAAAATTATGTATTTTATTTCGTAAAGAATTTACATTTTTTACTTAATTTTATATTTAGAGAGTCTTACTTACTGGGGGTGAGGTACTGCCCAAAAGCTAATTCTCGTTTGTCCGTGGAGTATTTTTCAGCTCTAGGTAATTTATTTTCTTTTCTTTGAAAAACTGCACTACCCTATGTTGCTACCTCAGAAATAACAACCATGTTAGCTCTTACAAATCTGGAACAAGTACTCTGACGCAAAGTAAAAACTATTGCGTCATCTACTGCAGTAAAAAAAAAAACCTGTATCCTTCTAGATAAACACTGGCGGGGGAGAGGAGAAGGGATGAATCAATAAACTCTTGAGGCTGAGAGTGTCTACTGTGTCTACCACTAAAACAAAGCCAAACTGCATTTTTTTTACCTGGCTGTTGCTGGTTTTCAGTACAGGTGGTGCAGGATCATGACACAGCGGTGAGGAAGCTGAGCTGCTGTCACTATCACTGCCATCACTCAGACTAACCCTGTGGAAAAAAAAAGCCAAGCATTACACCTGCAGATAAAGGGCTGTCAAATGGGGTGAGCCAGCCTTGGACTTTGAGGTAGGGCCTTACAATGACCAATCCCTTGCTAAGCAGGCTATTGTTCATCAAGGTCACACGGAAGAGAGGCATCTGAGCAGGGCTGCACCCTGGGAAAAACTCTGCCTGTCCACACTCGGCTGAGACAAAGTGTCCAGACAACAGCAGCTAACATTACAGAAATGGTTAAACACCTACAAAATTGAACTGCTTCTCCCTATCTCAGTTCACAGCTATGCTAAAGGAAAGTAGTCTTTAGGGATGCTTTTCTGCTCTTCTAAGAGCTTTCCAAACAGCTGTACCTCCCACCTGAATGCGTGTTTTACTGAAAAGTTCCTTGTTTACTCTTAAAAGTAACACACTTTTTCCAGATTAAAATTTTAAAACTTAGCATCTCAGGAGAGATCACATAAAAAAGGCCAGCTCCTAGTCAGTTTCACCCTTCATTTATGAACAACAGGGAGTATTTTTTTGTTAGGAAAAAAACCCATTAGTTATTTGGGATAAAAAGAAGTAGAAAAACAATAGCCTTAAAGATCCATTAAAAAATCGAAACAAAATCTCCACACTTGGAGACAAGCTGAGCTTGAAACAATCCTTTACACAATCACTGACACCAGCAATTTCTCAAACAACAAGTCATCTTGGTCTTTTCCTCCTTGATTCCAGCTGCTAAAGTACACCAGGGAAGCAGCTAACATTCATTGAAACTTTCCCATTATCTTCCCATTCAAGTGTCATGACACTGGCACTCAAGCGCTGTCCACTAACAGGAAAATCCTCTGAATTACATAAAGAATCTAATATGAAGAGTGTTTGAGAGAGCCAGTTTCAGGTCTTCCATAACCTTGAACACCATTTGGATGCAGCTTCAAGCTGCATGAACACCAGATTAATTTTGGAATGCCTTCTGATGATTGTAGCAAGGATGTAGAAGCTTCTTATAAAAATAAAAAACTTTAAAAATTTCTGTGACAGATGCTTGCTTTACCTTCTGACGTACTGCTATGCATTATCTACTGCATGCAGCACAGAATTTACTTGACATTCAAATTTCTTTAATTTGGATTTCATTTAACAACTTAATAACCTAAAACCAGTAAGCAAACAGGTCTTGTGACTATGTATAGAATACCTTATTCAACAGCTGAAGGACAATTTTCTCTAATTTAGGCAAGGGAGTAACTGTAACTCCTCCTCTCCAGTTACAATGCTATGAAATCAAGTAAAGTCCAACAAATGAGTATCATCATAACTGTATTGATTAGTACAGGAAGAGTTTGTAACAGGAACGGCTAGTCCTGTTAGTGTTTAAAAGGGACTCTTATGTGCAGATGCTTTAGAAAGAGTGAATTTTCTGCCCATTTACTACTTAGCAGTCTGAGAACATCAGACCTCACCTTGTTACGAACAAGCACTACATGTCTTGGTCAGCAGGCCACTTGCAATCATGAGACACTCACCTGCGACTCCTGCTTCCTCCTCGTGTATTTACAGGTTGTTCCAACTCAGAATCATTGTCCTTCTCATCTGCTTCATCAGACTCATCTTCATTATCATCTGAATGCAGATCTTTCATTATAGTCCTCAACGGACCTGAAACAGAGACAATAAGAAACAATTCAGTTTACCTCCCAGTATTTTGGGCAATTTACCCAGCTTTAAAAACTATCTTCCCCACATAGTGTTGAGAGAGGATGGCCTTAAAAATCAAACAAATGAAGTAATGCACTGGGGGATTATACTGCAAGGACCTGTCCATGTATTTGTGAATCTTTACTCACATGAACAACTCAGTCAGCTTCAACAGACTTATGCACGACAATGAAGTGACTCACACCTTCAAGTGTTAGAACAATTTGCACCCTGGACCATAGCTGATGTAAGTAAAACACTGTGACAGGAGAAATTGACATGAAATATATTCTTGCTAAAAGCATGCTTCTTTTGTATTGCTGGGGTTTAGTATTTTTTGCCTTCTCATTATATGTGATTCAAGATCTACAGTGACATATTGATCAGTATTAGTGCATTTGTTAGGTTAATCCATGTATGAGAAGTTGGTTCCAACAAATCACTCTGACTAAATTGTCCTGTACAAGGCAGTCACTTTGTCTTCTTGGTTTTTATGTACTTTAACTTCAGCTGTTCCCATTATTTCAGGGTCAATTTCAAGTGGAGTAAGTACTTCACTCACGTTGATAATACAAAGTGCATTACTACCACCCAACACCATGTTATCACTTTGCCTGAATTAACAAGAAGGTACAAAGCTTGATTTGCTCACAAAACTGCATTAAATTCAATTTGGGTTTTGATTTTCACTCTTTTTGCTCTAAGAGACAGTTACAGAAAGAAGAATACATTTGATAGATCTGGGAAGTGTAACACTACAGCTACTTGAAATAAGAGTGGGCAAAAGCAGATTAGAAGAGGGAAGAAAGTAAAATGTCCTGGTGACACAGGACATTTAACTGTGAAGTATAGCCCGTCTAAGACATGAAGCAGCAAGTGAAAGCACCAGTGATGGCTGCAGGAACAGCAATTACTATTATGGCTGTGATTACTTCAGCCCAAGAAACAAACACAGCACTAACAGGAACACAGTGAGCCTGAGATGAAGCTTTCAACTCTCTATTTGCTAATGGGGAAAGTGAGTCAAGGAGTGTCCTCCCTGGTCACTGCCAGCAGAGAAGGTAGACATTTGTCAGTTAGTGCCATACGCCTAAGTTATGAGTATGACAGTGTTCCCTTCATGGGGGGAACAGTTTTATGGACTGTTCCAGAAACAGCAAAGTTCAAGCCATAGGCATGTTGACTAGTTTTGTGCAAGTGACTTCAAAGCTGTTGTTCGGAATGATTCATCACTAAGGCTGCCCTAGAACTTTTGTAAATTGGCACAGTTTGGACAAGTTCAGAGAAATGACCCTTTTCTCTGTTTTCACACCCTATGAAAGAAAACCAGATGGTGCTGATGGGCAAATTCCTGGTTGACCAGACATTTGTATAGGTGACAGCATGGAAGTGCTTCTTGTCCATGCACCCACAGCTGATACGTAACAGCATCTGAGCCATGCTCCATTTTTCATCCCTGTTTCATCTCAGGCAGACAATGTTCAGTTGCAAATGACAACTTGTAGTCTGACTGAGTAACTCACCATCTGACCCTCGAAGGAGGGAAAGGGCTTCTATAGGAGCAGTAATGAAAAGAAACTTGGACTCCTCAGACACACTAATCACTGACAGCCCCATAAGCATTGGACAACCTGTCATTCAAACAAGTTCTCACTTAGCATGTCTGGGAGTCTGAAAAGCACATTGCTGGCTAACTTTTCAGCAGACTTTTCTACCAGTCAGCAAAATATTAATTTTTAGGTCTTTTTTTTTTCTAGCATGGATAGCAATTTTCTGCTCCTTGGTAACACTTACTCTAAAATTCCATAATAACCTTTTTAAAAGTTTGAGAAGTTTTTGGCTCTTGAGATATCAGAATAGTTAAAAAGAAACTGAAAATTAGGAACTGCCCACAAGCAAGTTTCTTGGTAAGGAAACAGATAAATATCAAAGTAAGCCCCAAGGACAGAAGAACTTGAGGAACCTCAGGTTAGCCTGCTGCTTATGCAAAAAGAGGTGAAAAAAGTCCATGCTGTGTTTTTTGCTGAGTGAGCACTGGAGTCTAAATGCAACCAAAAAAGAGCAGCAGTCCTGGCAAGTAAATTCCAGTTGAAGGAAAAAGCATGGCTTCTGACCAGAGCACATCATACAGCATGAACATGCCATGGTATGCCTGGTGCTCCATACCTTCAATATACAAATTCATGGCCTGGGCAATGAACACACTTAGTTAACTGGAGTTTCTGGAGCTCCCAGAAAGAAGCAGGAACCATTATTTACTGTGGCAGAAAAGAGAAGATATATATTACCATTTGCACTTCACAGCTGTTCACATTGGAGGACAAATCTCCCATATATTCTAGAGAAGGTATAAAGAACTGAAAGACAATCTGTGATACATCTCATATATGATCCAGAAAAGATGGACGGGACCTGTCTGCTCAGAAGAAACTACTAAGTCAGCAAGGATTTTCCCAGCAAAGATAACAGATGCAGAAGCAGGTATCCAAGTCTTTTGGCTTGTAATGGACAGTGTACACCACAAAGGTTTTTGTGAGAATAAAAACGGTGGTTCAGAAGGAAGTGTATCTGTTTATTCTTAGGTAAATATCAACTGCCTGAAGCCAGTCATTACTGCAGTTCACTTCAGCCCTTGCCTTCTTTCACATGGAGTAACACTGCCAGAAAACATCAGAAAACCAGTACCAGTCACCTACAGAAAGGCAGTAGGACAGACATGCATCATGTGACAATCTATTTAAAATCAGAATGCCTGAGGCACTAATGTATTGTCGTAACATTAAATCAAGTCTACCATTGGGGAATATAAACAGCTAAACCAAACAATTTTGTTTAGTCAAAGGCTGATATTTTAATGCTCCTTATCCAAAGAATAAAACAAAAGCTCATTAAAAATGTATCAGTTGTACAATCTTATAAACCAGGGAAAGAAGCCAACCAGGAACTATGTAATTTAATAGATCATGGAGAATGAATATCAACTTATTTACAGAAAACATGCCTTGGCAAAGCCTCCAGGAAGAAAAATGCGTTCTTTATTGAGTTTCAAGTAAACTGAAATTATTAGCCAGAACACCAAAATGCAAACTTAAAAGTCTAACCATCATCCTTCCCTGCCACGTATTTAAAGTAAAAACTGTTTACTCTGAAAACTTCCCAGTCGTACAGGATGATCACAGTCTTTGAAAGGGTCTGCATAAACACATCTGGGTTTCTGCTGGCTACCCATGGGAAACCACGCTCTTCCAGAGTTTCAGATGGAGCCAGGTGCCATTCTACCTAACCCTGCAGAAGGACAACTCAGAAACACAAGCTCTTTTCGGTTTAGCCTCTGTTAAGTGATGGGCATATATTTAGTCCTTCAAAACTACCAATGTTCACACCCTTTTCTCAGATTCACAGTTTCTTTCTTTCCTTTTATTTTGCTCTTACAGCCACATTTGAAAACAAGCTGCAGAAAAATCTCTAAATCAAAACTGTGGCCAATTCAGGCAGTGAAACAGAAGAAAAGAGGTAATGAGATGCCACGAGTTCTGTTTTTATTGGCCCCTTCATTTCACACATTCCTTTCAATTTTTTTTCGTTTACTGGTACCTTGTTGTCTGTTGTTTTGAGATGGTGTGAAACTGGAACTGGAACTGGAGCTGGAACTGGCAGGACTGGGCTGTTCAGACTTAAAAGAAAAAAAAAGAAAATAAATAACATTTTAAGAGACTCTTTTTGCCTAGAAAAACTCTTATGGTTAGTTACTGCCTAAAGCATTCTGTCAAGAAAAAAAACAAACTGTGGGGCCAAATAATACTCAAATACCTTAATTTCAGGTGTCAGTGAGGCAAACATCGTGGAAATCACTATTGCACTCACTACACATATACATTACTACATCATGTCTAGTTCTTTGCTAAAGCCTAACAAGAAGTTTCCAGTGGCTTGTTTGAAAGATTATACATGAGAGCCTAAATGAGTTTATAATGGACCTAAGGCATCTCTGTCATTGTCACACTGGAGATGCAATGTTTTTCAAATTAGCAATTTGGAATTGAAATTAGCATTGTGGAATTGAAAAACAAAAGACCTGAGCAGACCACACTAAATGCCAGAAAACCTCAGACAGTTTTCTTTCATCTCCCGTAGAAAATAAGTCTTAATATAGGGATTCAAATTAAACTTTTATGCTGGTACTGAAATTCTGCTAATCCTAACGTTTTCCATATGTACCAAAACTCTGCAGATTGTAAATGTGATCGAACCAGAAGGTATACTTGGTTACAAAGAGAAATTATCTAGAATTTACCAATTACAAAAGAGAACTAAGTTTTAAACAGTTTTAAAATCAGTGTATATTATTTAACCAACAGTTCTACAGATTTTTTTTCCTACTGTTGTTCAAAATGTGTGAATTTCCATTTGAATGAGGAAGTCCTATTGCTTTAACAAAAAATTCTGTATATTTTGCTCTGTACTATTTTGCTCTTCAGTACTGAAGAGTCTTGCTTCCTGCTGCCAGGTTGCATGACTCCATATACTTTTTGGCTGATTCCTAGTGGTACATCCTTGCATACTCATCTGTGTACATGTGACAAAGTATGAATCTGGTATGTGGGCAGAGGGGATGCTAATGGGGAACACAAAACAAGAAGTGACCATACAGAAGGAAGAGCGAAAATCAGATTAGGAAATAATGGTCTACTATTGAAAAGAAAACCTGCTTACTCTTTAAATTTTATACAACTGTGTAATCATGATGTGTTATCCAGGCTAACAAACATTTTCTGACTGTCCTTGCCTCATGATTAAGACAGAACTAAATTGTTCTCAAAAATGACAGCAGAAATATCCAGTCCGTAAAACAGTTTTCACGCACACAAGCTACCTAAGCCTAACAGTTTCTTTTTCTCCATAAATCAACCTATTGTTGCTCTTCATAATAGGGCAGGCAGATTTACTGCCTGTTGTTGCCTTTTCTCACGATGAGAGATGCCTATTTGGGCAATAGAATGCTTGAGAAAAACACCATTAACATCTGCTCTCCTTAAATCAACACCAGCTCCAGTTCTCAGAAACACAAAGTCAAAATACAAACTCTGTACCTGACTGTGTGGGTGTATGCCACTTATATACAACTGAATCAATCCTGTGCAACAAAGCCCAACCCAACCAACAACACAAGCCACTTCAGAGTACCAAGAGAGATTCTTACATGGTCCACAGCATCAGACCTTTTTGAAACACACTGCAGCATCACTTGACACTGCTCCAAAAATCAAGCATTTTTAAAAAGAATTTTTTTCCTTCCTGAGTTTCTGTAAAACCTTGCAAGATTTTTAGCTGTAAAATAATAATGATAATATGAAACAGACTGCAGTGATGAAGAACAAGTGCCCATGCAAACTTTAAAGACATCAGCAAACTAAGTTCAGTTGTCTAGCTGCAGGCTACATTTAAACATCCGTCAATTTATCCACCAATTTATGCTTCTTGCAGCAAAATTACTAGCTGAGAACTGGTTTCTGTAGATTCCCATTAACTGTATTTTTCCGTTATTAAGTTCAACATGAACTTAAAGTCCATTCCCTCAAAAAAACAGCAAACACTAAAAGACAGACATATTCAGCTTTCAAGTGCTAAAAGTCTAAAAAGAAAAAAAATCACATAGGTGCAGAAACTATTTCATTACTAAAAGTTCACTAATTTATTTTTTAAAATTCTTGCTTGAAATGAAAGAAGGGGAAAAAGTCTAGTCTCATTCTCTTTATAAGGCATGAAAATACTAGTGAAATTGCTCCATGTAAAAGTTTCCTCCCAGCATTAACTAACTGGGTCAATATCACAGGAATAAATGAATATAAATACATAAAAGTTGTATCTTTTCCTGGTAAAAATACTGCTCTACTTTAGCAAGATCATTTTGAGAACTCAAACTACAGAAAATATGAAACACATATGATCATCCATCCATACATAAAAAGGGTTCCTAATAACTTCTGAAACTATTTACTTTATTTCCTTAAACAGCTCTATCAGAAGATTTATTCCAAGAAATGCAGATTGGCATAAATATTAAAACTGTAAGTATTGGAAATGAAACCTTCATTTTTTGACTGAGAAATCTGGGTGAGAGTGCACCCAGAGGAAACAGTTGCTTTTAACCTAGGAATTAATGTTATTAACAGAAAAGATTTGCCTTTTCAGAAGGAACTAAAAACACGCCTTCCATATATGAATATGGATTAGTGCAAATAGCACCCATGCTTTTAGTTAACAGAGAGTATCTTTAGTCACTTAAGCAATGCTTTTTGACAGTTTTACAGGTTCTTACCCCAAGGACTTACGTATTTATGGCTTTATGCACTTCGGTTTTCTGCTCTTATACATTGGTTCTTAATCACAAAATATTTATTTTTTATTGGGTCTGGAATTAGCTAAAGTGTATCTTTCAACAATAAAAGTTTAAGAGAGTATCAGTGAAGAGCTTCTCCCACACGGCCTTTTCCTGTTTCACCAGTTTTCTCTTTCTACAGACAAAGCTAATGAGAGTTTGGGCCTGAACTGTTCATTAGTGCAATGACCCCACATGATTTATTACATTCTTAGACAGTCTGCTTCATTTTAGTGCTCTCATAGTGATGCACAGCAGACAGTGACTTCTTTATTAGACCTGATTGAGGGATTCTGTGCTTTGAAACAGCAAAAAAAGGCAACTTTCTTTAGCCCAAGTTTTCCACGAAAAGGTACCTTTCTTACCAGTCATTTTTCTAAATCACCTGGCTTCTGCCATTTCCAAATTCTCATCTGTTTTTACAAGTAGCTTACTCTTGAACCACAAACAACTTTCACGCAAACCCATCTGTTTATGACAAAGGATATAATAGAACTGTTTCTGTAATACCTCATGGTTGTCCCAAATTGTACAACTTCTTGGGGCTGTCTGGTCCAGGGTCAGGAGCAGACTGAGATGATCTTTGTGGGTCTCTTCCAACTCGGGATATTGTATGATTCTATGACTCTAAAAATAACCCACATCATTTCAAGCTTTTTATTAATTCTTACATTAAGAAATAGATATCTGTATGTGGGGGACAATGGTTTTTCTTGCCTTTCCCTGAACCATCCTCGAAGGAATCTCACAAATTCTTTCTTGAAGTAAGCATTAAGTGGTGTAGCAATATCTCATTTCATATCAGTCAGTCTACATATTTCTTTTTTTTTATGCATAATGGTCTCGAGACATGTTTCCCAGTACTATACATACTGAGAAGTCTATACACTTGAAACTACTTATACAGCTGAGCATTGCTTACACTTCCACTTTGCGCAAATTTAGAATTTCAGGGAAGACTCTTGCAGGAGCTTTTTCTCTAACAGGACTCCTGCACTTAAAACTTCTACTGTCATTTAAGTGCCCTGTCAGTGACCTCAGCTTTTAGTAGAATAATTCAACCTCTCTGTAGCTCACACAAGAGGTTCCCACTGAACATTAGCAAAGAGCTTTTCACTGCAAGAGTAACCAATCATGGGCACAGGCTGCCGAGGGTGATTTTGGCATCTCCCTCCCCAACTGACATTTATAAAACTGTCTAGACAGGGTCCTGGCCACCCAGCTCAAAGTGGCCCTGGTTGAACAGGGCAGGTAGACCCGATGACAGTCAGAGGTACCCTCCAATCTCAAGTCTCTGATTCTTTTAATTTGAGAGGCAGACTTCATTTAAAAGTAGCATCAAGAAAAGACCGTAATCAAACCTTTGCAACTGTTTAATCTGAACAACTGCACTGGATTAAGTGGAATTTGCATTTCCTTAGAGACTGTCCTACTGAAACATGTCATCTAATTTTGAAAGAAAATCCTTTTCATTCTGTATTTATGAATTTATTTTATTTTACCGTTAGAAATCAAAAGTAAATTTGAGACAATGCTAACATAAAAACTCACAAATAGTCGAGATTTAGAGAAGATTGATGAACAGGAGACTGAGCAAAAAAATATAGATAAAAAATTATTTTGCAGAATGTTGTATAATAAAACTGAAAGATGAAGGACTAGTGAAGATTGTTCTGTAGGGTATTTTTTGCTGAAAATACCTTACTGGAAAAAGCAGCAGACACATGGTAAAGGAAGCAAAAAAGTACAGGAGAGATCAAGGTTTGCCTTGTAGAGCAGCTGAATACTACAGTTTCCATGGATTTCAGGACAAGATAAACAGTAAACGAAGGACAAGATAAACTAAAAATGTGTATGGTCACATGAGCATGAACAGGGCCCTTAAACACAAGAGGCAAACTGATGGAAGTTCTTATCAGATAAATCTTACCAAGAAGGATAGACTGTCCTGAACATGTAGGTAATGCTGGCAAAGACAGGGTTATACAAAAGCTTTTCAAGACTGGCACTAAATACTGTGTTATTTAGACCACTTCTCCCCAAAAATGTGTGAAAAGACAGCAATATTTGTGAAGAATTGATAAAGTATGAGCAGAGCAATAAGGGGAATTTAACAGGTCTGTATTCCACAGGAAGTCTGACCTATATGGGAAAAAAAATGAGGCCAAATGATGTAAGATATACTTGTTTGGAGAACATTGCTCATTTTATAAATCCAGTGGCATGAAAGCACTGTGATGAGAGGATGGCGACAGTCCCTCTGCACTCCATTAACTGTGGAAGGACAAATGAAGCTGACAAGCAATAATCAGATGCCGATTTTCTGAGTGTTTGGCTTAACACTTTAAACTTTCCCTTTGAGAATTTCCACATATTCTATACACAGAGCTGTCTTACACCAACAAAGGAAATGTGTTTTGGAAAGAAAGAAACTTCAATTCTAGTAGTACATAAAACCAGAAAATTCAGTCTAGGGATTAAAACCAAGGTGAGAGCTTCATTCAGTCATTCTACATCTTCTGCTCCAGTGGGATTAATAATGATAGAAGATAGGAGGTAGTTGTTCTGGCCAGCTCCTTCAGGTGCTGTGTTGGAAGCTAAGACTTCCCAACTCCTTTCTCTTGCTCTGTTTTATCTACATTGCCCTATGTTATGAGTCACCATTGAGAAGGAGAGACACCGATGCATTCACAGTTCACTGTTTGGGAAATCAGACATTTTGCTGCCACTTTGGGGGCAGGAGGAAGATGTTTCACCTAAATTCTCCCAGATCTGATGTTCTAATGTTAGGAGTTCACACACTCCTATTAACAAAACAAGCACCTGGAGAACCATCTACATGTAGAACTGCTTTTATAGCTATAATTATGTACTATGGTACATTTCTCCACATTAGAAATTTGGTCTTCTCAGCAGGTAGTCAGATTCTGCAAATTCACCACAGTTCCCCTCTATTCTTATGTAGCTCAAACTGTAGAACACTCCCAGCATGACCCCACACTAAAACTTTACTATGTGGAAAGCTCGTCAAGGTCATACAAACCATACAAGTAAATACAGACTTAAATAGATGAAAAACAACAGCTTTTTTTTTTTTTTTCTGAAGTCCTGCTGCACAGACTCTTGAACTCGTGTCTCAGAAAACAAAATTGTTCAAAATTTAACTATACACTACAGAGAGATCAAGTGCAGATCTCTGTTGGCCCTTACAGCAAGCCTCATTGTATTTACTCTTCCCTCAAACTTAACTCCTGGGATTCAAATGATTATCTGAAAGCCTGAGCTTTCATTTATTGTACATTCCAGTTTCAGTGAAAAGCTGTAGAGAGAAAAAAAAAAAATGCTGTATCCTAAAAAGTTCTTGAGTCCTAAAATAAAATAAAACTCCTCAAACTATTTTTCAAAATGTCATAATTTTCTAGTCTTTCATAATTATCTAGTCTTGTGCTACTGTAAACATAACAGTGATTTTTAAGTATCATGGTTGGCAACAATATGCTCTAAGCACATTTTTATCTATAGATCTGAAACACCTGGTAAGATAGTTCCTAAGCAGTCACTCTATGATAATATAATGTGTTTCTCTAGCAGTTTTCACAAAAGATCATCCATATCATATACACAGAGACCACACAACCCTGATTTTCTAAGAAAAAAACCCAGAGCAGATTTCTATTGTCTTATTGATTCTTTACCATTTACAGCTGACACATCTGCTTGTTGTAACTTTGCCTACACAAGTACTTTTATGAGAAGAATATTACAAAAAGTTATCCTTATTTAAAGCTCCTTATATCTGCTTCTTTGATTTAAAATAAGTTTTTGATAGTGTAATCTGAGTTTTACATTAACAGAGTTTTACTTCTGTTACATAAGACTATAACACACAACAATCTCTTACAAAAAATAAGAAAATGTGATCCTTGTTTATATTTAAACTTCATTTCACTCAAATTCTTATAATGTAACCTATGTGTAATGTAATTGATAATTATCTGAATAGGTACCTTAACCACTGAATGAAGTTATTAAAAATACTGGGCTATAATTACATTATTTGAAATACTGGCTAAATTAAGATCTCATGTAGTACAACCCAGACCAACCTTGAGTTTTACAGTGTTCAAAGGATGAATATGGCACAAACAAATCAAGTCGAAACATCTCACCTACAAAATGTTTTCTCTAGCTAAAATTGTAACATTTAACATACAAAATTTTATTTACTCTTACTAGTCCCCTCCCAAAGCAAATTTAGGTCACCAAGAATGGCGTCCTCCTTTGACCTTTTCCTGCCCTGAACCCAAGTAACTTTGGAACTGAATTGCTGTTGTCCAAAATACTAAGATCATCCTACTTTACTTGATGATATTTGACTCTTCTTGTGGAAGACACAATGCAATAAGCACTATTGCAAAACTACGTTTCTTTCATCTACAGAATACAGCTGCATTGTAATAAATAAAATCCACTAAAGCAGCATGGGCAATGAAAAAATATCATCTATACACTGAAAGATACTAAAATTGTCACAGCCTGTATCTACTTCTTTTCTTGCCATGGTTTAGACTGCAATACTTTTGCAGCTGATAATTCGAATTATGAAACACAGGTTACTGTACGTAACCTCCTCCCACTATTTAGGTAATACCTAAAATGACCTCATACAGAGCAGCAAAATTAATTGATTTACTTCTGTTCTAATCAAGACTGTTCACGAAGTATGGTATTAAACAGCATAAGTTTTGCAATGGTTTTCTGACTGGGGTAATCAATGTTGAGGCGCTGGCCCCAGTTCTGGTTATCCCCTGATGTGTGAGTCATCTTTCCTCGGGGAGCTCAGGCACAGGTGGAGCTGCCTGTTAACCTCAGCAACAAAACACAGCTCTGCTGCTGCTGTGGTACTTATTATCAGTCGCATCTAAAGTCTCCTTTCATGTTGCTCTGAGATAATGACACAAGTTCCACGGATATGTAAACAGATACAGTCAAGTGCAAATAGCTCCATTTACCCTTATCTTCTAACTCTCCCATAAGAAACATTAATTCCTACAACACAGGGCATCATTTCCTTACCTTTGCCAGACAGATTGCAACACATTAAGCACACAGTAAGAAATTCTTTCATGTTCCGATATCCACAGCAAGAACAGGTAACATGCCTCAAGATGTCTCAAAAAGCCCTGCATACACGTTCTGGACTCAGGGAGCCCCATCTTACTGTGCCACACATATGCAAAGATTGTCATTTTCATTAGGGCAAAGATAGCATTACTTACCAAATTTCTTTGTCCCTCCACAGCAGCACAATGTTAAAACAAACAAATCTGATCATGCATCTACTTGTTTTCAGCCTCGATGGGAATGAGATATTGCTGTTCAGAGAGGGGCACTAGAAACTTGACTAACATACCCAATGCCAGACGAAGGACAAAGTACACATTTCTGTTGGGCAGATAAAGATTTCTATTTTCAAGGCAAGATGAAAGCCTGATAGCTTAGAGGCCTTCAACAGAAAATATTAGGTTTTAGTACCAAGAGAGCTGGATGTTTTACTCAAAGTTTTTTTGTGGTTTTTTGGGTTTTGGTAGGAAAAAGCATGAAGTAATTAATTTTGCAACATCTTTTTCTAAAAAAATGTAAGCTGTAGTGAGGTATTGACTAAGCCAAAAGAGTACTATTGAGTAATGACTCAGAGTTAACACAAATTCACACCAACATTCCTAAGCTATGTAGTAGTTTTTCTATTGTCAATGTGGTGATCTTGAACCACCTTCAATGAACATTCAAAAATATTATTAAAACGGGTTTCGGGTACACCGCCCTTAAACAGCAATGGTTGCTTGGCAGAGGAGGAGTGAATAACGTTGTCAAGAGGGAAAGGAAGCTGACATACAGAGGGCATGAAAGAAAACTGCTTGATTACATCTGCTTTCCTTTATTTCCCGTACCAGGCCCACATGCACACTTCTGGGAAAACAGACACACAGGCACCATCATCCTTGAGTCTGGGGCAGGCAAATGAGGTCCATCAGGAGCATCCCTTGCTCATTCCAGGAGGGCCCCCCAGCATTCCTCCGCAGTGCCAAACACACAGCACAACCCCAGGGCTCCACAGCCCAGGCAGGTGAACAGCAGTCACTCCCTCATCAGCAGACAATGCACAGTGATTCCTTCTGCACAGGTATGAGAGCGGGTACACACTCACTGCAACACTGAGCTCAAGCAGTCTTTATCCTGTGTTAGTAAATTTAAACTTTAGGGGATTGAGTCTTTTAAATATAAAAAATTAAATTGTGTACTTACGGTGTGTCCTGGAGAGTTCATGTCTGTCACCATCAGAGTAGAAGCCTCTGAATGGGAAGTATTATCAACATTATCTAATGAAGTTCATGGGGAGTTTGGGCAGCAAACTTTCAAAAATACATGACTAAACCATGACATTTTTGCCCCCCCCAAAAGAAATGTAAACATACTGGTTCCACATAAAAAATTAAAGGGCATAAAAGCCTTGAATAGATCTAACTATCGTAGATAAAATGCCAGCTGACAACTGTCAGGTGTTGGATTTTATTTTAAATATGTGCAGCCATTCTTCTGGATCACAACATAATATATGTAAGTGGATAGATAAAGCAACTTCAAAGCAATGAAATTCATACCAAAAACATCTTACTTCATTATGATTAAAAAAAAATGTCCTGTCTTTAATATTTTATTATTTTGACTGCAATCTACCTTGGCCTCTCAAAATTGTCATGACTTTACAGGACATGAGATGAAGTCTTTTTATGCCACAAACTCCCCACCAAACAACTACAGTACTGGCACTGCACATACCCCATTAAAACCTTTACTTTCTGCAGGATAGCAGGTGAACAGGGCTTCCAGTGCTGAAACACAGAAAATATGGCCCAAATTCTAACCTGCATTTATGCAAATATTTGAGTCAATTCACATGAGTAGTCACAATGAAGTAGATGTAGCCAGCACTTGCAAATGAAGTAAAATACTGCAGCCTGTATCAGTAGCTTAATAATGATTAATGTTAATTCTGTGGTAAAAATGTGACATTGCCTAAAACTAAAAAAACAGCCAAACAGACTTTGCATCAACAATAAAAAATTTCATGGCTCTCACAAGATTATTTTTGCAACCTGAACATTTAATAATATCTACACAGTTTGTCTCCACTGCATTATTTCTAATTTCTTAACATTTCTGTAAGCCAGTGACTTCTAAACACACACTGATAACACAACTGTCTCACTTTAACATTTGAGCTTGCTGCCTAAAGGATCTCTACGTGTCTGTCATACTGTTTCCTCATCCAGCAATAGTAATTTCACCATATAGAGAACAGCCTAACGTGCACCTAAGCTTTTGTGAGTGAAGACAAAGCATTTTTTGCTTCACAGTAACACCTTACTAAAATAGGCAAAGTATAGCAGCTGAATGGTGCCATGAAACAGTAGGTGCTGATAACCACAGAACATACTTGTGCCTACTGCAGCTTCTCTGAAGATGTCTGCTTATCTTTGGCCATTATTTCTCTCTGAGCATATATGTGGAAGGAAACACCTCCGACTGTCCAATATTTACCTGTTTGTGACTACTGAATTACCTCCTCGACACAGGAGTACTATGTCCAACAATACCACATGAGTAGCTCGTATGGTTTTAGAAGCAGTCTTATTTCCGGGACTAGAAGCAGAAAAACTTCATTTAATTACCACACAAAAAGTAAAGAATGTAATAATATGACAGTTGCAAACCCATGGGACCCAGTCTGTAGTGAATCACATGATCAGTATTAACCCTGTTCTGCACCATTATTCATCTTGAGAGTCACAGTTTCACAAATAAAACCAATCTTTTTTTCTGACCTTTGGTAACTACATGAAAACAGCACATGGAGCTCTATCTCACTACTGTTCCTTCTGACTTTAAATATTACCTGAAAAAGCTCTGACTTTAGCTCCAAGCCCTGGCATTGGAGAAAGCAGGCTTCTAGAAAGTAGTCTTTTTCAGCTAACAAGGGCTTAGACGTTTTACAAGACCATGGGGGTTTTCAAAATGTTCTTCCACTTTCGCAATCGTCAAATTACTAGCTCATGTGCCAGATTGAAAGTGGCATTTCATGGATTTCTTTAAAAAGGTACTCAAACTCTAACTTTAAGACTGCTTTAGGACATACAAGCAGTTAATTAAGTACAAAGGCATAGTCTGTGTGATCTCTGCTGTATTTTCCTTGTTCCACAAAGGCCTTCCTGAGAAGCGGGATTTTTTTCCTAAAAGACCCACTCATGTACTCTGCTCTTAATAGCAGAAACTCCTCCTACTCCTGAGCTGTCACCTTTTGCTAGCACACATTTCCACTCAGATTGTATTTCCATAGGCTTTGACATGCCAAAAGGCTGCTACCATTGCTAATGCAGTGACATATACAGGCAGGAAGGGAAAAATAAACCCAAAACAAACCATGAGCAAAATAATCACACCGGAAGAAAGTCATTCATCAGAGACACATGGGACTCCCTAAAAAAATCCACCAAACCACTGTCATGCATGGCAGACTTAGAGTTGTTATTCAGTTCTCTACAACTGGAGATACACTGGGAATATTTAATACCTGAATAGGTATGTATCATCAGCCTTATCTCCTTTGTGACAGTTGCTGCAGCAACTTCACCAAGAGCCATGTTAACACTTTTTCCTTCCTACACAGTCAAGCAAAACTAGCAGTAATCAAACAAGAAGTATCTGAGCTTCCCTTCTGAAATGGCTCCACACAGCTCAAAAGTGGCAGCTCCAGCCATGGAAAATGCCTCACTCAGATCCCAAATTCTGTATTTCTCCATCTCATACAACAGCTTGCAGCTCACACAAATATTACAAGAATATCACCATATATTTCAGGCTGGCAGCAAAATCAAGGTCAAGTCTTTTTTTTTAGCATGTTGCTGCACTGTCCCACACAGGAAGCAAACAGGTGGAGTTTTCGTTAACTAAAACACCCTGTAATTTAATTTAAAAGCAAAATCTTTAGAATCTTGAAGTAGACTGTGTTAACATGCCTATGCCTCAATAAAAACATAAATCTGCATGCTTTTACTCTACAGTTTATTTTGCTTGTTTCATACCAAAGCTGGTAAAATACTTTTTCAGCCTTTTTGTGTGATTTCCAAATGAACTCAAAAAAGACCCCACGCTCTTTTGAACACCTAGCTGATCACTAACACTGAAGTCCAACACACTTTAATTCACAGATGCATTTGAAAAGTGATACTTAACAAAGCAAGGTGAAGAGAAACAGACACTAGTTTCTCTTGCCCACAGCTCAAAGTCAACAGAAAAACAAAATCAAAATAAATACTGCAGTGCACCACACTACAGTGTACGCCAAACAGACCACAGAGGAATGACCATACATGATCTTGGTCTAAGTCACACACAGAAAGACTATTATACAAGGGCAGAGAGTTTATCATTAAGCAAGAGTGTGATTCCCTGTATTTCCCACTGAATTTTACAGAGACATTTGAAGCCCAAAAAAGAGACTGACTACAGGACACCAAAGGACAGTGTCCAGCTTTCTGAAATACCCCCAAGACAACAAGATGCTAACCTGTCTGGATTCTGAAAGGTGAATTTCAAGGGACAGCTCCAAGGGAAGATCAACCATTGGCAGACACACTTAACGACCGGACAAAGAATGCACCAGTCTCAGACGGTGCTGTAACACTACATCCTCTACTTCATGAAGGCAAAGGCCATGTTTCAAGTCTGAAGGCCCATAACTAGGTAGAGTATGATGCCTGTACCATGAAGGGTTGAGCACACTCTACATTTTTGTCTGAAATTCAAGCCCATTGATTGATACAATACACTCCACCCCAATTCACTGAACTTGGGCTGCATCCAAAGAAGCCAGGGGAGCAGCAGCAATGACATCCTGTAGCACCTTCCCAGTGAAAAAACACATCTGTTTAATCATGCTTGTAAGACTCCTTTACAAAAGGGACTTTTCAGAATGTCATCCTTACTTTAAAATCCTGAACACAGACTTCACAACTGAGAACTGAAACTGGACTATATCTAATTCTGAGAACCATCCTGTGTGTGATGAGCAACAGTAAGAAACTTATTTTTACAATAAATTTCACATTCTACATTGCACCTTTTATTACAAATTTATCATGTTTTATATGTGAAGTTATGCACATGAGTATATGCATATGCAATACCACTAAAGAGAACGGTCACCATTTTGGAACATTTGTGTTTAAGAATGAGATTATCTCTTATTCCCTACAGTGAAGAAACCTCAAAATTCTTAGCAAAGTTATTAATAATTTCATTATATACAATGTAGGAACATTACATTCATACGGTATTATTATGTTTGCATAAATGTCATAAATAAAACCTGAACTAGAAAAAGTTCACCTGACTCAAAGTTAATATTTTTGCAGTATTCTAACAATTTTCTTTTAGGTACTGATTTGTAATCTGTTATACCTAACAAAAATTTGCTGAATTGGGTATAGTGGTTTTGCTTTCTTGAAGACACTTAGGAATAAATCTGGATACTACCAAATAATGATACGTGTTTTGTTCATCAGGGCTATGATACCCACCACTTCAACTGTATGAGAGTAAGAAATAACAATTGACTTAATTTTACAGCATATTATTATGCCAGGATATGACACTAAAACAACATCTTCCCAGATTCAGGCAACTATGTTTGTTAGCATCACAAAGCCTTGACAGATCTGAAAGTACTGTCATTAAAAAGAAAAAGCATTGTAATATTTTTACTTCTATTACTCTCTTTGTAACATTGCAACTTCTCACTTTTTTCTTTTCCTTAATATGATTATGTTTACAGGATATATCCTTTATGGATCTAGCTGTGAAACCTCCTGAAACGCTTAGAAGCTAACCAATACATACAAAAAAGTCTGAACTAAATTTTGCAACATACAGAATTACCTTTATTACACTGCTTGGTCACCTTTCATTAGGTTCCCTGGTTAAAAGGGTAAAATGCAGAAGGAACATCTCCTTGTGAAATTCTACACACATTCACTAACCAGGCTGCGGAGCTCTTTCTCCCACAGGACCTACCAACTGTGTGACTCAAGTACCTTAGGGGGTTATTCTGCATTTCACAGATAGTTTTTCTTTAGGTAAGTATATTACTGACTTTCTAAATCACATCCCATCACTGACTGGAGCCATACTTAGCCTGATTTATTAAGGACCACAGTCCAAAAGGGGCTGACATCCTTTTCATCCATTCAGATGGGGACCACACTGCCCCTCCCCCAGTGGAAGACCTGTGTGTTCCATGATCCAGTAGGTCAATGTTAAAATACACAGGAGCCCAAAGCAGCAGGATTTACTTCTCTTGGAGTGGGCTTCAGCAGTTTGCCCTTTCAGTAACAGTGGCTTACAGACTTAGAAAACTCTGAATCTGCTTTTTAGCTTTAGTACAGAATTAAGGAAGTCCTTAGGTCCTGCAGGTCAACTGCAGATGGATGATGGACTTGTGGAAGTGGACTTGTGTCAGCCTATTAAAAATACAGAGGTGTTCCCATTATACCATTGGTAGTGGGCAAGAGATTGCAAGACAACAAAGAGGGAAACACCTACCAGAAACTAAAAAGCACTGGTTTTAACTACCATCCATGTGTCTTTCACATATCAGTTATTTTGAAGTTGCTACACAGCACACACCTCTGCAGAGCCACTTGTAAAATTCCAGTTACATTGGATTTGCTTGTCTCAATTTTTTTGTCTTTAAATTGAGAACTGCTGCAGCCAGTAAAAGTGCATTTGGTCCTATATGGCATCCAAAAATCTATTTCAACTAGCCTACTCTACTAAGGATAGATAGAATGTCTTAAGGCTAGTGACAAATTAAAATAGAATATTCCGCTTTTTGAAAACACAAAAAAATAATTCACACCAAGAGTGACAAATACGTACATTTTCAGGTTTGAAGACAGGTTAGTTAAATTCCAAGACATAATGAGAATGCCACTCCAACCACAGAGTATCCCCTGTGTCATGCTGTAAAGCAGGGCATGTCCTATTGTATACCTTCTAAATTTTATAGCCTTTGCATGCCCTAAGGGACCAGTCATTAAAAGGTCACTTCAGAAGTAAATTACCTTCTCCCTCGTGGGAAGTTTCCACAAAGTAAAAAACTAATGCTGACACCTCCCCACAGCAGGGCATTTATTGTCTGTACCCGAGACGACAAGCAGGGTTATGAATCTGACACAGAGATGCAAATCAGAAAACAAAAAAAAGAGAGAATTGAACAGGAAAGGCTGGGAAGAATTCCTCTCTACCATGCACATCTGCACCTCTAGCCATAAGCACAAATAATGGCACCAAACAAGGCTTTTCCTACCATGCCTTTCCTTTTCTACATGTCTCTATGAAAGATGCTTCTGAAAACCAAAGTTTGCTAGGAGAATAATTAAAAACCTAATTTTAATCATAAAATTAAAGAGCAAATCATACTTGAAACAGATGAGAAAGCACAGTAGACAAATATTTTCAGGAGAGCAAATTTCCATTAAAATGTCTTTCTTCTTGGTAAGCCTACTACTTGGGAATAGATTATCCTCATCAGAGTGAGATTCTAGGAACTTCTTCTCCTCCACAAAGCTGGCATAATTGACAGAACTGCCTCTTTTAGCAAAAAAATAACTCTGATATAACTGCAATCCTTTCCTGGATTTTCTGAACTCTCTAACACTTGAAAACAAAGGCTTAGAGTGTGAAATACAAGCATTTAAATAAATTTCATTTTCTCTCAAAAGAAACATGAATTTCTAAAGAACATCAAAAAAGCAGTATTGTTTATTGGTATCTCCCATATGATCATTATCATAATGTTGACACTTAGTAATTGAGCAGACTTGAATAGGCAATACAATTCAACTAGAACACGTATAAGTTTGAACAAGGCCATCAACATCCTTCAGTTTGGACAATCTGCCAATAAACAGGAAAAAGAAAGGGGAGAACACAAATCTGGTGCACAGTCCCACAGACTAGGAATACTCAATACAGCACTGAGCAATGTATTAAGCAAAACCAAACAACCACTTACATCAGATTTCGAGGACACATTTTCCTCCATGTCAGAATCACTAGGATCTAGAATATCGTCAAATGGTGGCAGAGTAGGCGTCTTTCTTTCCAGTGCATCATTTTCAATTTTGACTCTCCCCACCTTGAGCTGAGATTTATCTTTTGTCTGTTTTTTGTCAGCTGAACAAGTAAGAATCAATGGTGGAGCACTAGGAAAACTTTTAAATAATGAATCCGAGCTGGGTTTTTTTCTTTTTCTTGCAGAAGATTCATCAGTGTCCAGCATAGAGGGCCTTTTTGTGAGAGTCTTCTTTTCTTGCTGCTGCCCACACGTTACGGTAAAGATAGGGGTATTTTCAGATTTTGGTTCCTTGGACATGGGTTTGGGTTCCTTGAAGGCCATCTTAGGAACCATTTTCTCATCTTTTAGTGGTTTGTTTTCTTTGGGTTTCTTAGAGGATTCTTTGGAAGATTTGTTAGGTTCCCTGGAAGGTTCTTTGAAGGCACTTTTTTGTTCTTTTGAGTCTTTACAAATTTTTTCTTTGTGCTCCCTTGTTAACTTCTGGGTCTTTGAAAAACTGTTACTACTGCTGCTGCTATTTATGTTCAGAATCCTAGCTGGGTCCTGCAAAGAGGAGATGCAAAATTTTACTTCAATAAAAAAACAAACCCTTACATCCTGAAAAGGCACACACAATATACACATAGGATTCGTATTAAGAACTTGGAACTGCAGGTGAATACCAGCAATAGAGATAACCATATAAGAACAAACAGAAAGCCCAATATTTGGTCAAAACATCCAAACATTACAAAACATTACAAACTGGTGGAACATGAACAGTTATCACTGCTTGTCAAAAAGTTACAACAAAAGCTGGTTTTTACCCTGTGCATTATACCTGTCTTTTTAAAAAACACTGTAAGGTTAACATAAAGGACATCATCATCACCATTACCTAAGAGAAAATAAAAATAACAAAGATAAATGAATATGTAAACCATATGATGTCAACAGAATTACTACAGGATCAGAGGTAAACATGACAACATTTCAGGCAAAGTTTTACTTATCTGCTGTGATCTTCCAGCTTTTGCCAGATCTTTTTCCTCACAAATGATAACAAACCTGGGTCCAGCCTGGCTATGGAAGAATCAGAATTGTCTGACTGGACAGACAATAGTCCCTGCCTTTTTATGGAAAACCTCCTAAAGCTGAAAAAGCTTCCTACTTTGAATATACTGGAGTCTTTGCTGAGTCTTTAATTTTTTTTTTTTTTTTTTTGTTTTAATTGAACTGCTTTAAGTGAGAAGTTTTTCTCAGAAGGCAGTGACTCAGAGAGGCAAAGCCAGAAACAGCAGAGCAGCATCATTCCTCACTCAGTTGAACCCAAAAAGTTGGAGTGGCAAGGCAAGAGGTCATCTGTAGCTAGAACTGGCAATAAAGGAACCATCCAGAATGGGTCATACAGGATCCTTTCTTCTGAGAATTAACACCTGGGAATATTTACAAGACAAGAACAGTTCTAGCACTGCCCGCTTTCATGAGAACTGCCAGCAGTAGGCTCTCAGCATCTCAAAAACACCCAGTAGACTAATTACACTGTTTTAAACACTAAACACGTGTCTCATATATACAAGACAGGGTCAATTTTTATACTACTTCAAATCTGCAAAGTGACATTCCAATTTACAGCAACCCACGGCCAAGAAGTTTACACTGCTTGCTTTGTTCCAGGCTGACTATAAGCATTTTTATCTGTATGTTGCCCAGGAAGTGAGAAACTTTTAGAAAGAAACACTTTAATGTGTATTGCATACACCCATTGATTGCCTTTACCTAGAAGAGGTGTGTACGTAAATATGGTGTATCTGGCTGTCTAAAACTTGCACAGATTTACAGAGCTGCAGAGAGGATAACATATTTAGCTTATCTTCCACTTTAACTTAACCACCCTTGTACCCACAACATAGAACTGCAGAAGTACAGTGGAAAGGACCAAAGCAGGACATAGCCATCCTCATCCCCCGCAGAGACTGACTAATTTTAAGAAATGCACACAGTACAACTGCTCTGAAAAAAGAACTATCCAAGAAAACAAAGCAGAATTTACATGTTAATGGAAGTCGTGTCAATTAGAGGAGAAAGGAAGACTGAGACTACATCCACTGACATGCTTCCTGTTAATAGATAACTACTTAGAACTTGTCCAATTAGCACGTGTTAAGTCAGTGTTTAACACTCTAGGACCCGAAAGGTCTACACAAAACATGTGCAGAAACTGCAGTATCTTCCTTCTCCTCTGTAACAACAGGTAGAAACAATTAACTAAAAATAATTACTTAGGAATGTTCTTCCCTTCTCATTACCTTATTTAGTGAAACACTGAGTCACAGTGCTCCATAAATTATTCAATTGCATGTTTTTATAAGATGCTTCTTGCATCTGTACTGCAAATGTATTTTTGTGTCAGACTTGGTAAACTAACCATATATTTATATAACATATATATCAACATTAATATTGGCCAGAATCATCAACAATGAACAACACTATAACAACATCTGAATGGCTAAACATAAGGCGCTTCCTCAATTCCCAGGCCAGCAATTAAAAAAAATATAAAGAAAGCACTTAGCACTCCTTGACATGTTTTACTTGAATCATAAAAATTTTCCTGGTGTTCTTCTTTAAGATTAAAAAAAAAAGTTTACTATTTCCTTTAATGCAAAACCAGCACCAAAAGTTGACCTATGAACTAATTATTAATGCTTCTACTGTCACACCATGTTCTATCATGCCAGAGAGGTGTTACCCTGGGGAGGAATAAAATATGTATCATTACTAAACTAGATTGAGAAATTAACTGTCTTACTGGTCTCCTTAGAGCATGTATATTTTACATGTCAGAAAGAGTCTCATTTTAGCGGTTTTCCAACAGATGAGATCTGTGAAAATGGTTCTGATTTTCAGTAGTGTGAAAATCAAAAGAAACTTGAGATCTGTCTTCTTTTCAATTTTAAAAACAGACTTTTTTATCTTCCTACAACATGGGAGCTGATATTTTCATAGAAATCAGAGTACAAATATGTGACATACTTATGAGACTTATTTATACACCCCTCTCACATGCTCTCTTAGAATTACCCTTTCTTAAAGGGAGCCAACCCATTGCTTTTATATCTGCATTCATTTTCTAAGTAAAAAGAGTATCTTTTCTTATCTCCTTACCTTCTGCAAAGACCCAGAAAGAAATCAACAATGACAAAGAGGAGACAGCAATAGGAACATATAATCCGTAAGACGGAAAAAGCCACATTATATCCACCAGTAAATTATATCAAACCTAATGATAAACATGGGATGCTGGTGGGGATGCAAAGCTGCTGAATATTCATATCATGTACAGCATAGATCTTAATAAAAATCAAAATGTACTTTCAAACCATTTTCTTATTTATCAGAATCTGTGTTTAAATGTTTTTTTCCACCTTAATAAGCACTGCAAGAAATAAGTAAATTAAGTAAAATAAAACACTGTTCTCAAGTTCATGTGAAAAACTGGGATCTGGACTTTTGACAGGTAATATATTTGCACCATAGCTTACATCTGTGTCTTCATCAAATATGGAAGTAGATCAATGTAAGCCTTTGATGTGTTGCATACAAACAGTATGCTAAAGAATAATACAGGCACATAGGCATGTCAAAATACCTGCAGATGCCATCTTAAGACAAGTAACACCATATACATATAGTACCTCAAAATATATAGTACTGCTCTATGATAAGGGCTAATGTATCTTTCAAAATATGTATTTTAGAAAGCACAATAAAAATCTAAACTTTCATCAGCAAATAAAACCTGTGTTACTGTGACTGTTGTACTCAACTCCTGCTCATATTTTGGCCAACACAGCTCCTGCTAAGGCCAGAGATGCATTCTGGGAACACACAGGGCATACTGTAGGTAGGACAGGTGACCAGAAAAGCTAAAGGGCCATTATGCTGCCATGATCACCTGGAAATTGCCTGCAGCCATTATCTTTGGCAGTTTCATCACCATCTTCTAATTTAGAGGAATTACATAAACCATGCCTCCAATCTGGAAGGCATAAAACATCAGCTTATCAAAAAAAGCACAACTTTTGAAGTTGATTCCCTACCAGCTGACTGCTTAGGCTTCCACACTTCCCACTGTGAAACAGGGTATGCCCACATTGTGACAAAGGAGGAAGAAAAAGCACCCTCACACTCAGCTAGGTAACTGTTTTTTCATTGATCCCAAGTGCATGGATTAAGAGTTAACAGTTATAAACTAAGAAGCTTTGTGATTTGAGAGGTGAAGCCACTTTACAGACTAATCTGGGCAATGGGAACCAATCATTTGTTGTGTTTTTGTATTTCTTAACAAGCTCACAAAATTAAGTTTAAATCACAGAATACATTGTCCTGTAAACTTGAGAGACACAAATGGACTGTAATAGCTCTTCAACAGGTAACACATTTGCAGATTAAAACACTTCTGTAACTACAGGACAAAAATTCTGCTGAACTGTACATGTTCAGAGTTGGGTTCTGACTTCACACCACAAAATGTAATGCCCAATCTCTTTTAATGTGAGATTGAATAAACAGTAACTTCTAGAAACCACTGTCCACCTCAACTGCTGACAGACATTAGCAACCAAACTAAGAAATTGAACACTTGGGAGGGGTCGGAGAGGCAGAAGGGCAGGGGCAGTTCATTATATTTTATGAAGTCATTAAATTGAGCACATTGGCATGGCCTTGTCAGTGTACTATACCCTGAGTTTAGACTACAAATTTAGTACTAGTGCATAAAATGTGCATTATTTTCATTCCTAAATAAAAAATGTTATGTCTATTGAAATAATGTGTCCATATTAAGCCAATGGACTAGAATTAGTCTCAAATATGCCTATTGCTCTCAAGAAGAAAAGAGGAGACAGATATCTAAAAGTAATTCCTGCATCAAGCAAATTCAGATTTCTGTTGAATACAAATTTGTTTATTATTGAATAAAAATAATTCTAGCTGATTTGGGGGGGCAAAAAAAACAAGAAAGAAAACCACAACATTTTGAGAGCCTCCAAAAATACTCTGTGGCAGGAGATGAACTTACCTGCTTCCCACAAAAATCTGAAAAACTTTCCACACTTCAGTTTTGCCCAGCCCACCAAACTGTTATGATCAATGACATCAGAAGAATCAGAAGCAGATGGAGAATTACAAAGCTCAGTGGTTTAACAGTGAAGGCTAACTGGGGGAACATAAAACAATTTATGTTTTTTTCTGGTCACACACAGGAATAAAAGTTTTTGTTTTCTTTCCTTATGAAATACATCTAATTTCTCTACAGCTGATATTACAGTTTATTGCAAAAGACATAATCATCCCCCTGCAAAACCTAACCAAGCTGCTTCTCTATTCTGTGCATGTAGTATCCATATAACACAAACAGGCATAGCCATAGCACTGATTTAAATCAACACAAGTATCTGTAGCCAGCCTGCAGCTATTCTTACATTCTGAAAGAATGCATAAAGTAAAAGTTTTCATACATTTCTGCCTGACATATGTACTTCCAAGATTAAAGCTTTGTTTTGGAATCAAAATACTGGGGCTCACTAATACCATCTCCATTAAATTAAATGAAAAAAATCACTTTTCAGAAACATAAACATCTCTATTTAATACATATTTTAGAAGAGAATGCGACAGAAAGCCAACTCTCAGTTATCTCTTACTTCATACTGTATTGTACTTTTTGTAAGTGAATGCTAAAGCAAGAAAAACATTTTGTTGCACTGGTTTCATTGTTATTTAAATTCTTATCTAACCATAAAGTTTATGTGGTACTTTGCAGCGGCAAACAGATAAGCATAATGTTCTGGTTTTTCCACACTCAAAGTTTAAAACTGACCTCAAAGTTAACTGTGGTATTCACAGACAAAACAAACCAAAACTAGGCCAAGCACATCAAAGGCCTATTGCTGAAAAATAGCAGAAAAATCCCAAAGTCACCCAGTACAGACATCTGGAGAACACTTTTGGAACAAGCAACTTATGCCCAAGAACTATCAAGACTTTCCTGCAACTCTCATTCTAGATGCATATTTAAATGAAATCTGGACACTGAAGTAGTTCAATCACTCAGGTCACTCCAAATGACAAAACCAAAAATCTATTTGCACATTGGCTGGAACCTTCCTACATTCCAACCAGAACAAAAACACTAAAGACCAAAATTCAAGGCTTTTCAGCTCCAAGAACTTGTAACAAAACCTCCAAACTTTACTGTTACACTAAACCCAAGCTTATCTTGTGTTTCTATTTCTCAAGAATAGCTTGTGATTCTCAGCAATGGGATATTTACAAGTCTTTCTTTATGAGATAAAACTGCTCATAAGTGGTGTTCCGAGTTGGACAGGGTGAAGTAATGACTGCTGAGGGGAGAGAAAAAAATCAAATATCCACATGGACTGACAAAAGCCAGTGTATTGACAAAATATCTCTCCCCACTATTAAAAATTCTTGGGATGGAATCCCGAGATGTGATGCCTGTCTGACCTCCTCAGGTTAGATTCACACAGCTGCACCGTATGGGCCAAACTCTCTGAAGATGTTTGAGTTGCTTCAGCAAAAACTGAAAGATTTCAAGCACTAGTTTATACGGATGAGTGCAGCAAATACATGCTTCATCCTGCTTCACTCCACCATACTCCACACTTGCCGATAGTCCACCTCAGAAGGAAGTTCACTGTCTACATACAGTTTGGAAACTGACTTCCCAGATTTACACTTGCTTACAAAAAACCAAGATTCAAGATTTACCATGGTGTATGGTTGCCAGGCAGAGAACTAGTACAGGACTTAGTATCATGTCAGTACCTCGTTGAAGTCCTTCTAGAGATGTTTGTGTTGCTTATTAACCTAAGCCTCAGCACACCTGCTTTGGCATGCGAAGCAAGGCATGGGTGAATCAACATTACGGCCAACTCTTTAGAAGTGATTGGAAAATGAACTCTAGAGAGCTATCTACCAACACAGAACTCCTATTAGAGATGGTCAAGTGTCAGAGTAACTCATGTTTGGTATGCAATCAGACGGAGATACAGCCTAGTCTACCCAGCAGCATCTTGCTTCAGCACCTGGTGCAGCCAGCTGCTTTCCTCTGAGGCATTAACCACTCATTTTAGCATGCCCAAGTAAGCACCTTTAGTTTAATCCTCAGATTATACCTCAGTCTCTCATTAGGAAAATAAGCACACTTTCATATGTTCTTTAAATATCGCAAGACCACCTGCATTAGAGATTGTGAGGCACTGATTTACAATGCACACCAGGCAGAGACATGTCAAAGAACATTTTTTGCCTGTCCTTGCTTATTATGTATCCCTACTATCTTTTCTTAAAGACATACCTTTAATTCACTACCTGACAATTCTTGCAAGATACAAGGTTTGGCACAGATAGTGAACATGAAAGTCATTAATAAAAATGGGTATTGCCCCTTGAAGTATATGCACTGCAAGATTAAGTAACATACTTGAAATCTACAAGATATTACAAAAGAAAATGAAAAGCCAAACAATTTAACAGAATGGAGAAAAGGCTTGCATTGCATTTTTTATATGAATAAAAAATAACATGGTCCTTATTTTCCCATACCATTAGTTCATTTTGTCCAGAAATTATCTGCTATTTCAGAAAGGTCCATCTGTATTACTCAAGAGGTTCCTTGGACTATACCTTTTTACTTTTAGGTTGGGCATTCAAAATTTGATGTCCTAGAGACCAATGACACATTGCTTTCTTTGAAACATCTAGGAAAGAATTAACCTTTCAAATTTAAACAAAACTAAAAATCCTAAAGAACACAGCTTCAAGTTTCACTCTACACAATTATCCTTAAAAATGCTTAATAAATTAAATTATTATTATTATTTTAGTATTATGTCATATTCTTTACATTTCCACAGATCACACTTCCATCACTGTAATCCTCTAATACTACAAGATACTATTATAATTCCTTCTGGAACAGCAGGAAAAAAACTGTACAACTACAAAAACCAGAGAAGCTTCACTGGCACCTGTTCTCACACCCACCCTTGTACTGCTGTATTTCACATGGCAAACAGTAAGTACAGAGCAAAAAATGTCAAGACCTGCTATCATTGGCCTATCAATTAAAACATTGCAAAAATACATAGAATTTTTTAAAATTAATTTAATTACCAGGAAAACCACTTCTGGCTCAACTGCCGTCTAGTAAAATAAGTCTCACCTTTGGCCCATGAGATGATTTCTTCTTCACTTCAGAAAAAGACAGAGAGTTACTGGGAAGGCTAGGGAGATGAAGGCTCTGCCCTGAAGAAAACGATGTGCCATCTGACATTACCATCATCTGTCGTAAGAGGGAAAGCATGTCAGTAAAACACTACCAAAAAGAGCAGAGTCTCACCTGCCTAGCAAATCACACTGGTAGGAGAATAAAAGTCCAATAAACAATATCCATGTTTCTTCCCAAGAAGCGACAGTTTAATGAAATCACACAGATAATCGATTAATTTTCCCCAAGAAGAGTCTGTTTTTCCCATTATATTAACTGGTAAGCAATCTCTCTGCCTATATTCTGACCCATGAGCCTTCCCGCCCATCCTTTCTCCCTTCCCCGAGAGGCAGCAGAGGCAAAGTGAGTGACCAAGCATCTTAGCCAAAGTTAACCCACCACAAAGATACACTGTAAAAACTGACTGAGGTTTTAAAGTAAAAGCACTACCTCCTTAATTTCAGCTTCTAAATTCAGGCTTCTGTGTTTTATCTAGAGTACAGTGAACTGGGTGGCGGCTGGTAAGCAAGCAGCCAGTTTGCTGTTAAGAGGGTCTAGCTCCCTTGCTTGATTTTAAACACTTAAGTACAAAGAGATCATTTCCAGAAAGCACACACAAATCAGCTATTACTGCGCAGTTACCTGACGTATAAAGATTATTCCTTCCATCTGTGGGAAACCCAGCTAAGATCTTATCTTCTGTTCCAGTACTGCTGGATTTTACGATTCCTACCACAGCCATTCATTTATCTATTGTTTCAAAGCTCCAAATGCCAGGACAGCTTACCTGTCTGACAAACCCTGCAAAGCTGGAAAGAAGATGCAGAGCTCTGCACCTGCAACGAAATATGTCTGTCTTCCCACAAGTTCCCATGCACAAAGCAACACTGGTTTTGTGGACATCCTATGTGGATTTCCTCGCCTCTTTAGATGACCAAAACATCCTCTGACTCAGAGGACAGGAATGAGCAGACCCATCATGTGCCTCATACACATTACATTGAAAATATAGGGAAATCAAGGATGTAGATACACATATTCCAACGTTACCTCTCCAAGTCAGGATGATATTTTATTGCATACAGCTTCCTGAAGATAGGATTTCAATTTTTAAAAATGTAAAAAATTATTTAAACACCACTCCAAATGAATCTTGTTGCAGACCACTTTGCTCAAAAGATACATGGTAGCTTGGGGAACATTAAGAGACATGTCTAGGTAATAAAAATTATTTTTATCAGCCTGTTTTCAACACTGTAGCTAGATGCCAAAGGCAGAGAAAGAATGCAGTTAAGCTGCTCTAACCCAGAGCCTGCCAAAAGCCAAAACTCTCGAAAAATCATCTGTCCAAAAGCAACAACATTCTTCTTGCAATCATGGCACTGTTGATTGTAATTAGCTATTATGAATCACAATAAGTGATCCTTTAGCAGGATAAATACTTTTTAAATCTCAATTTGCTAAGGCCTTTGGTTGCATTAAACCCAGCTGAATACAAAAGAAGGCACAAGCTAACAAAGAACAACCAGCCAGAAAGAAAATCTACAGCCACATGTGCATACCATTTATAAACCTGGGTGACAGAGAAAATGCATGCATTTAGCTCTTTTTTCTCTCACAGAGGATGTCAAATGAATGTTAAATAATACTGTTCTTTAAGTCAAACTCTGCAGTATTTTTTAAAGGCACAAATTTAATAGAACATATAGCTGGCATAAAACCAAAGTCTATCAGAAAAAGCAAAATTACCCATTAATTACAGGGCTTAAGCAGATATTTTATTGCCCAAAGTAGTTCATTCATACATTCATATGACAAAAAGATGCATATCCATGTGGAAGAATATTTTAGTCAGGAGAATCAGGGTTTGCCCTACTCTGAAATTAAAACCAAGGAAACAAAAACTCTGCCAAAAATTCTTTCTCCTAGCTGCCATTTTCTCCCTGAAGAAGTCTGGTTAAACTCACTGAGGTTTAACCACTGCATAAATTTTCTTTTTAAAATTCATAAACACTTCAGTTTAGAAATATTAATATATTCATGACTGTACACAGCTTTCTTAGAAAGCTGACATTTTTTAAAAGTGTATGGACTTCTAAGATATCTCAGTTTCTGGAAAGTATTTGGACCACTAAGAGTCTCCATATCACAGACTGTTTCAAAACAGGATGACAATCTACAGAAAGATTTAGAGGGATGGGATGAACAGCATTAATACCATGTGAAGTCTGATTCAGCAAATCTAGTTACACATAGGAGAAAATAAATCCTGCAGTGGTTTTAGAAAACAAAATCTGGACGTACCAAATCATGAACCCGAAAAATTTCAGTGTATTGAATCCTGCAGCCTGTTATTTCATCATAAACCCTACAAAAAATGGCAACTGTAAATTCAAAATTTTAATGTGATTAACAATGCAAGCAGTTAAGACAGACTACAGACTATACCATCTTTAAAGCTGACAAAAACATGACAAGAGACCACAAAGTCTCATGTAAAATTAACTCTTTTGTACCTATGATAAAAAATACACATTTCTCTTCCAAACAGATCTCTAACAGAAGTATATGCTTCTCATTTAAGTCCGTTATGTGACAAAAAAGAAAAATGAAAAAAATTACCTTGACGTCTCAATGAAAGAAGTTGATATCAGCACTAAGTAACATCCAATATGTTTGTTTTCTTTGTCAAGATAATCTATGTAGAAAGCTCCTATATTACCAACATTTTTTTAAATTACTATGCATTGCCATTTTGGCTTTATTTAGGAATGCGACAACTATACATCCAGTTTAAGTTTACCAGTTGGAAGACCTCAGCTGACAGAATTACAGCAATTTCTGCAGTGGGTAGCTGCCCTTTGTCCCTGCATTAGTCAAACACAGAATCATAGGCTGGCAGATGTACTTCCACCAGCTTTCAGAGTAAGTCCCTATTTTCTCATTGCTTCTACCACACTGGCAACACACACTGCTTGACTGTGGGCACATCTATGCCTCTATTAAACCAAGGCTATACCAAAGACGGAAAAGGTGGGAATGAGCATAAATCACAGCAAGACACCATTACTGCAGCAAGAATGCAAGCTCACTGATAGCACAGCCTATATGCACTTTTTTTTACAGTTTTCCTCCTTCCTGCACTGCACATTTCCTGCTGTCTTACACCTGCCTAGAGATACAGCTCAAGAGAGAGGGGATGTGGCTGCAGCCCGTGCTTGAGCCACGCAGTTGAGGACACCTGCAGCTGGTACTTGTCTGCGCCCACAATGAATCACTTCAGCGACAAAATCCAGGAACACGACCAACTCTTCTCCTCAGTCTCTTTTCAAGTCTACACCTAAGTGGGATCAGCCAGACTGGTGGAATGAGACATTGACTGGTGTCAATGAAGCAAGGTGAGACAACAGCAGTCTTTAAACAACTCAGTTTAAACAGCCATATAACCACACTCTGAATTTACCAACATGCAAAAATGAAGTTCTAGCTACAGTTTTGCTGTCCCCTCAAAGATTTTTCTTGACTATATTTAACACAGCAGAGATCTAGCTAATCTCAAAGCTTGTCTTTTGTGGAGCAAATGGTGACAGCAACACAATGTGTAAAAGCAGGGTGTCAGTTGGGCTTGTTCACAAATATTTTAAGTGTTTTTAAAAAGCATGCATTAGGATACCTGGTACTGGATAAGCACTAGAAAGATGGCCAAGGGACAACAGTCAGTTTCACAGTTTAATACCAGGATACAGATAATACAGGAACAGCAGAACAGCTGTATGGAGAAATATGCCAAGGGAGGTGATTGTCCCACTCTACTCTGCGCTGGTGTGGCCTCAGCTTGAATCCTGCGTGCAGCTGTGGCACCTCAGCCCAAGAAGGACATCAGACTACTGGAGTGTGTACAGAGGAGGGCAACCAGCAGGGTGAAAGGCAGCTGACATGACTTGACTTGTTCAGCTTGGAGAACAGAAGGCTAAGGGATGACTCCACTGCAGTCCACAACTGCCCTCGAGGGGGAGCTGCTGATCCCTCTCACATAATTTAACTGCTCTGCTGGTACCGATATCTTGCCTCTAGTTCACCAAAAACTCACTGCACTAGCCCTCAGCTGTTAAGCTCATATTTAAAACCTTTGTCTACCAGTTGCTTTAAATGAAAATCAACTCTGCAAGGGCAAAGGAAAACGTACTTTCTTCCCTAAAAATAGTGCATAGAGGAGATCCACTGATATTCACATTATTGGGTAAGAATAATCAACCTGAACTGACCAGGCTCCATAATATCTGAGCTGCTGGAATCTTAGAACCATAGAATGGTTTGGGTTGGAAGGGACATTACAGATAATCTTGTTCCAATTCCCCTGGTGCGGGCAAGGACACATTTCACTACATCAAGTTGCTCAAATTGCCATCCAAACTCCAAGGAAGGGAGCATCCACAACTTCTCTGAGAAACTTGTTCCAGTGCCTCCCCACCCCCACAGTAAATAAATTCTTTCTTATATCTAAACTTACTCTCTTTCAGTTTGAAGCCATTCTTCCTTATCCTAACAATACCTGCCCTTGTACAAAGTTTCTCTCAGGGTATTTCTAAGGACATTCCAATCTGCTACTCAAGACAACTGAATGCTATGGAAAGAAAAACTGCCATGCATTTAATTTAAGCAGTTCCATGCACTTCTGCAAAAAAAGAATGGATCAAGGAACAACTGTGCACTACCAATTACCATAATACAATCAAAAACCCTCCTCCACTATTCCTCTTCCAGCAATTTGGGGAAAAATTATGGAATTGCAATACCTTGTGAATTACAATAGCTTGTATTAACCTACTAACAATTGCTTCTGAAGTCTCCTTACAAAAAAGAAAAAAGCCTGACATTTTGAAGACAACATTTATCTAACAACACATGCTTGAAAACTTGGGAGTATCTGTGTACCCAACAAGAACAACTCACTTTAAAAAAAAAACCCTTTCTTTTCATGTCCCTATAACATGAGGAATGTGGAACAATCTTAAAATGTTCCATGAAAAGCTTGTCTTCTTTTATTGCCCATTTCTACAAATGCACACAACTGCAAGGTGCTGCACCTGAGCCAGGGCAATCTCTAGTACTAACCTAGGCTATGGGAGGAACATATGGAGAGCAGCCCTGGGGAGACGGACTTGAGGGTGCTGATGGATGAAAGGACATGTCCCAGCAATGAGCACTTCCAGCCCAGAAAGCCAAATGTGTCCTGGGCTGCATTCAAAGCAGTGTGGGCAGCAGGGGAGGGAGGGGATTCTGCCCCTCTGCTCTGCAAGACCCCACCTGCAGTGCTGCATCCAGCTCTGGGGAGGACACGGAACTGATGGGGCAAGTCCAGAGGAGGGACACCAGCATGGTTAGAGGAATGGAGTACCCTTCCTCAGAGGACAGGCTGAAAGAGTTGGGGCTGTTCAGCCTGGAAAAGTGAAGCTCTGGGGAGAGATTGTAGCAGCCTTTCAGTACCTAAAGGAGGGCTACATGAGAACTGGAGAACGACTTTTTAGCAGGGCCTGTAGCAATAGTACAAAGGATACTAGTTTGAAACCTAAATAGGGTAAATTTAGACAAGCTATAACAATGAAATTTTTACAATGAGGGTGGTGAACCACTGGAACACACTGAACTAAGAGGTGGTGGATACCCCATCCCTAGGAACACTGAAGGTCAGGTGGATGGGGCTCTGAGCAGCATGATCTAGTTGGAGATGTCCCTGCCCACTAGATAAAGTGTAAAGGTTCCTTTCAACCCAAACTACTTTTTGATCTTGCCAACCCCGACGCATAGGAGTCACGGATCTACCACCCCACATATATATTTACAGAGTCAGGAACTGCATTAGCTGTCACAGGTCCAGACCAACACAATTTCCTTATTAATCCACATTAGAGCTTTAGAGCTCCTTCAGGTGAATGAGCCAGAGTGTCTCCTAGTTTTTCATTTTCCTGAATGAAAGGAGCCCATCAATAAAGCTGCAATAATCAGATCTACAGCAAGCTACCTGTTGCAGTTTCATTTACTGAGCTGCTCAAAGAACACCCTTGTACAGCATATTCAGAACAGGCAGCGGGCTTTACCACAGTGTGTTGCAGAAAAATTCCAACAGCACTTTCAGTAAGAGCTATAAGATACCTATTAGAATTCTGGGAAAAATGAACCATTACTACAACATTTCAGCAGCAGTCATAATGAATTACACTCATCGTGCACCAGTAGCAGACAACTGGACCTCTTTATGTGGTTCTGGGCTGCCACACCCTGTGTCATTTTACAATGATGAACAGGTTGCTACACATCACTTCTTTTAACATTAAAAAGTACATCTCAAATATTGTGGAAAAGTAGTAATGATTTTAAATGACCACAGCAACAGCTGAAGTCATTATGATGAAAAATCAGTATGGACCTCAGTATGAGATACTCAGCGTGGGTATGCGGACCTATATTTCAAAATTTCAGAGGATAACACATTGCTAAGAAAAACCCAGCAGTAATACAAGTCCCATTAAGGCTGAAGTTCCAAAATATAAATCATTAGCTAGAAAATACAATCATCCTGAAAAACTATTATTTATATTTAAACCAATATAAAAAAATATAAGTTATTTGCTTGAATGTAAAGTAATATGTAGTTCAAGAAAATTCAATTACTTAAATATGAAAAGCACAAGATTAAAGATAATCCCTTCCCTAGAGCAGCATTATACATAAGGTTGGTTCTGGGTAGAAGCCAACTATTCCAACTGACAGAAGAATTTGCCAGGAAATAGGGAGAATGGAGAAAAGAGGGAAATCCCCATAATTTCATCTACATTACATGGATTATGAACATAGGTTTTAAAACTGGCACTATGCAGACATCTCAACTGATTGAAACGACATTTCTCAACTGTTAAACAATAAAACCACAAAGATATGAAAAAACCCTCAAACAACAGAATGCAATGGATTTTGGCAAAAGCTACATTTTTATCTTGATAATTTTCTCTAAAAGTTGCATCCCTCTCAGGATAATTCTTTGTCTCTCTGACTCATTAAGAGATTAACTGTCTTTAAGAAAAGAGCTGTCTTGTTACAGAAGCAGTGCTCTTGTATTTCCTAACGAATTTTACAAAACATCTGTTGTTAAATAGAATCATTACTACTCTAAAAGTGACCTATTTTTCGTATCCTCTAAACATGAAACCTCAAACCATTAAGAGCCCTTTGCATTTGTAATAAAGCAGTAAATTCTACTATTTTTGCCCACAGACTTAACTGCTCTCTAAGGGGCAGAGAAAAGGCTTTTCCTTTTAGGAAAGAAAAGTCAGCTATTAAATTTTGTCTATATACTTCTGGATTAAACAACTAATTTTGAGTCTCCTGCCAAAAAGGTGGAAATGTTTAACTTCCAACTAAACTTCCAAAACAACACATTTTTATTTATGTATTTGCAGCTATGAGAGAGAGGGCAGTATCAAACTGCTATCTTAATGTAGACTGCAAATATTTTCACTACTTTTTCCTGCAAGAATTAAGTTATTTGTAATATCATATTCAAACAAGTGATGCTTGAGCAAATCTTTTTTTTAGTGGAAAATTTAATTCTAAAATGTTAGGCAGCTGTCATTCATCATCTTCAAAATTAATTTATTTTTAGTAGCTCATTAAATATACTAGGTGTAATTTTCAACTTTGTCTTGCAATTAAAAAACATGCAAGCCAAAAAAGCAATAGAACCAGTGCTACTGACAATATAAAATGTGCAAATGGAATCAGATTCTCTTTGTTTTCCGTGGGATTCGACATTCAAATTACTTCAGCTTTGAAGGTTTTTCTTAATCATTATAATTTCCCAGTGTGTTTTCTTCTGAAATCACAGTGCCGCCTCTTTTTCCTCAGAGTCTCTCATATTTAAGGCTGGAACTGATCACAAAAGGTAACTGAAAAAGCTAGGAAGGAATGACCACTTAAGGGTCAACACCTACTGGTGTTTACATGATCAAAACTTCAATCCTACTGTACCTACTCAAGCCTAATTTCATGCTGTGTCTAGAGGATGAGCTGTGTAGGAGACTTCACTAGGAGTTCTTCACTAGGAGACTTCACTGTGTAGTTCTTTAACTTCCAGTAGCTTGATGACTTGCTTGGTAAGACATGTATCAACTAAAAGTCGTCACCTGTATGCAGGTTATCCTTGGGGATTTCAAGAAACAGGCTGCTAATTCACATGGGTATGTATACATGTATACCTGGTAGCTACAAACGATGGGGTACTAGACTGAGTAAATGGTACAAAAAATTCTCAGTGGCATCATTTCCACAGCAAACCTTTGTAAAAGTAATGCCATTCAGAACATTATATATATATATACACACACACAAAGGTATAGAACATAAATGTATGGTTTGGTTGAATTTGTCCAGTGTACTCTTGAAAATGTTTTATTACTTTTGCAAACATTTCTCTTTTTTAATTACAAGAATAAGCCGACTGAAAATAGGTGAATGGTAGAGATGGATTTGAACATAACAGTCTTTTCAAGCGTCTGCAGGAATTTCAGTGTAGAAAATATATTTCTGAAAGCAGAAAACTTTGCCAATTGGATATAGCTTAAGACAGAACCAAAGGTTTCTATTTACTTTCCAGATTAGAGAATCTCTCAAGCCAAATCAAATCTTTCTTCTAAGGCCTGAAAATGTAACTGTCTCTTGGAAAAGAAATCAGCAAGTTGGTGAACTCCCAATAAAAAAGACTGCACATTTATGCTTCAATTCTGGTGATATCAAATAAAATGCTAAAATACAAATATTCCACAGAGCTAATCTACATGATTGGTACCACCCTAAATGTCCTGTTTGCCCAACTAAAGTGGCCACAGTGGCACTGCAAAGCTGTACTACATTTGAGTTCTGACTTTTTAATCACTTGTGATATCCTAGTGTTGCTCTTACTCTCTCAGTGAGCTACAGGATAGCCAGTCAGACCCTACTGGACATGAAGGATGGAGAAGGGCAACAAAACTTTCTGAGCCTGAAAAACAGAAGAACAGTGGCTGTAGCAAATAACCTTTACTAGTTCACGTTTGGGAGGCCACAAGATATACGTGTGATAGAAAGGGGTTAGGAGCATTCAAGAGATAATTCAAGGAATCTGCAGCAAGAGACAAACACAGAAGCAAGACTATACTGAATATGGCAGCATGCAGCTACCAGGTGAGCCTACACTTCTCCCTCCAGAAGGACATACTATTTGTAATATGCATATGTTTATACAAATGAGAAATAATCATGTTTTGTAGTTCACATCAGTCAGCCCACGTAAAAATGGAGGAAAATGAATCAGATCTGAGTTTCAAGGTGTATAGAAATCAAGCAATTTAAACCACTATTTAAAAGCATATAAGTAAAAGCCCACCATGTTAAAGGAGTTTACTCAATGTTACCACTTAGTGTTTTACATTAATATGGTATCTCATTCGCTTTGAAGGACATGAGTTTTATTTAGCCAGACTCCTTGCCTAACAAAATTCAGCAACCTGTTACTGCTATTTTTTTCTTTAATATAGCCACAAGCTAGAAATATTAATTGTTTTAATTTATTTGTAAGTGCAAAACCCATCTCATACTTTATTATCCTGTTAGTGCTTTTCTCAGACTATAGCATGAAAGTTATAAATTAGTTAATGCTCTGTCTAAACAGAAAACAGATTGCGTTCACACACTTGAAAGGGAAAGTCAGCTTTTCAGGCCTTCTACATATTCAAAAAAAGTCTGTTTCCAGTATTTCATAAATGTAATGGGCTTTTCAACACCAGGAGATGTAAGCCCTTTAGAGAAACTTTTAGGGACAAGACAGATAGAATGCTATTACATTATTTCTGCAAGCTAATCAGATAAACTCCCAGGTCAGAAAGTCCACAGAGGGATGCAGAAAACTGCTAACTTCATGAGAAAGTATTAATTTCTTGGATGGAAACTGGGGAAACAGAGAAAAAGAAAAAGTCATGCAGTCTGAAGCATCCAGAAGACAAAAGGCAATGAAGCAATGCGTTTTAAGGATGACCATACCCTATATTCAGGGAAAGAATTTGATCAAAACATGCCACATTTTGTTGTTCAAACTTAGGCAACATTCTTGCTTTTGTTAACTCAAGAAACACAAAATTAAAAGGCACGGAAAACTAGCAATAAAACCTATTTTAACCTTTCTAACCATTATTCCTCAACTCCAAATTCTCTGGTGGCATTACTTAAATTTATTACACCTTGTGGCTAAAACTTACAAATGCTATCCACTCTGTTGTTAACAAATATTAAAGTAATGGCTCATGAAGTTTTTCAGAATACAATGTTCTATTTGCAAACACACTAAAAAGCCTCTTGCACCTTATAAATGCAAATACAAAACGCTGCTTAATGCTTCTATTTCAATATAACTATAGTTGTAACAGTTCTCTTCTTCAGGAGGGCAACAGGGTCTGACTACACATGCTGCTTGGTTTTGCTTTGTTTTCAAAGATTCTCTTCAGCAGACTGACGATTCTCACACTAGCTCCCTCTTATCTCCAGCCCAGAACCTATTATTATCTAAAGGTACCAAAAAAGGTTACCCACTTTTGTTACGGCTGTCATTAACAATTGAAATTTCTCAGCATGAAGGATTTCTTAACATCTCTATCAGTGACTTGGTAAAGGAGGCAAAATACACTCATGCAGTTTGCAAACAACAGTCAACTGGGAAGTGAAGCATCTGACACTTAAGAGCAAGCAGGGCTTGCAGGAGGGACCCAGGCAGTCTGGAAGATGGGTTAACAGCAGCCTCATGAAGTAAAATGAGGGCAAATGCCAAATCCCAAGAACTGCCCCAGCAAGGCAGAGAGCCCTGCAGCCAGGGGGCCAGGGCTGTAAAACAGCTCCAGAGCATGGCTGGGCACGGGAGGGTGCCAGCTGAGCCAGGGCCCAGGCAGCAACAATGGCTATCAGTGTCCCAGTTCTTGTGAGGTGGTCACTGCCCTCTGAGCCACGGGAAGTCAGAACTATATCCTCTGCTTGGTTTTGTCAGATCCTATCTACATAATGCCTACAGTTTGGATCTCTAACACAAACACCACCAACAAAATGGTGGGAGGTGAGAGGAGGTAACTGAGACCATGGGGCTGAAGGCGGTGCAGCAAGAAGCAGCTGCAGACCTAGGGCTGGCTCAGGTCAAAGGAGTTAGGGCTTCAGGGGCATCCAGCAGCTCCTCTATCCCCTCCCACCAGCAGGGAAACACAGGCTTTTCACAGAGGTGTGTGGAAGGAGGCAAGAGGCAGCAGCCCAGTCATGAGACACATGAGAGGCTCAGGCCCATGAAGATGGCCCAACAGTGGAGCCGAGCCCAGGGAGAGTTTCACACCCCAGCAAGAAGGGGTCAAGTCCTCAGCAGACATCACGGCTGAGCCTCTGATAGTCCCTGACACAATGAATTATGCTGTCATCGTGTGAAACACAGCAGAACAGTTTCCACTAACAGACAAAGCATAAACCTAAAGGTTTGGCCTTTTGGGCCCTCTCATCTCTCCAAATGGGCAAACTTCCTTTTTACTTTTTCACATCACTTAATTCTGGCAACACATAAAGAAGTCAGTACATTTTTCTGATTCAGACTGTGCAACGTATTACATAGATTTAAGTAGGTTTGTTTTAGATAGAGTTTTGACTTGTTCTACCTTATAACTACTAAATTTATTCCACTTAATATAGGACCATTTCTCTTTCAGTGAAAGACATTTTATTTTCTTATTACTTCCATCACAGTATCATGTATTTAAGGAATGCACATGCTCATTCGTTAACCCATTCCACTTAAAGACACATACTGAGCTCCTGCATGAAGTTTATCACAAAAACACTACACTTAGTTTCACTGTTATGTCAATCTTTCTCATTATACTAATCATGCACCAGCAACAAGCAGCAATATCTTTATTGTGATGGCTTTCGACACGGGTGCAGGACTCACCCCTCCTGCCTTTAGCAGCTTTCTTCTGAATTCCTCTGTCGGGTTGTTGAATGTGAGCTTTTCACAGCGGAGGTGATTTACAGGTGGGTGGCCTTCAAGGTGCAGGAATAAGTCATAGTCAAATCGAACTTTCTTAGGTTCTTCCTGAGGGTTGAAAATAACCAGACAGAAATATCTAGCACCAAAACTAAGTTGAAAACAAAGGCTACATAAAGACTGTCAATTAAAATTACATAATTTTAAACCATCCTTCGTGTTCTCAGACACACATGGAATTTACCAAGTGTCAGCTGAGCTAGAGTAAATCAGAGAAGCTCCTATCAGCCCATGATAACACAAGGTAAAATGCATGAATTTCATGAAATCCTAGCAATGCCTACTTGACACTGTAAAGCCATGTTTGGCACATAGGCAAGTATCATGATTCAGCTGACACAAGGTAACTCAGTCAAAAATACAATCACTTTTTTGAGCGCTAGAGAGAACTGAACACAGTGTAGTAAGTTTTGAACACAAATTTCTCCACTGTAGCCAAACAACTGATTTCTTCACAAGTTATAGGGAGTTAAAAGGAGAAGTATGAAACTGCTGCAGCCAACTATATTTGATGTCCTACTTAAGAGGTCTGCTCTTTTCAAAGAAACTTTATTGTCTTGAAAAAGTGTGGTCAGACAGATTTCAAGTGTTTCACCAGAACTTTCAAGCAACTAAAATTCTCTGCACAATAGTGAAAATATGAATTGAATTTAAGATGCTATTAAGTACCCATTCCTCCAAAGGTCCTAATGTGCATGGAAGTCACCAAATCAAGCCTTAGGAAAGAATAAAAATAAAAGGCCAACTTAGAAAAAAGTTTCAGTAAAAAGGGAACCACGAGGGAAGAGAAGGAAGAGATACAGCAAAATCTTAGCACATATCCAACACTGCATGAAATCAAAATACATGTTCTGTTCAGTGACAGATGCTTTAGAAATTCACATTAACCATAATGAATTTTGTATCAAGATTCTAAGTATGGGAAGAACAGAAAGCATAGAAATCTCAGTTATTCTAAAAGTTAAATCAGAGGTTTCAAACACAGCCAAGGGACATCCTAATCTGTCCCATCTCTAGACTTGAAGCAGAAACAACCAAAGGAGACCTAAATTTGTCTCTCTGAAGACTAAAGAAAGCAGTTCCCCTAGATGAACTATTTTCACAGTTCTGTCATAGTTCATGAAATAAATTACATAATTTTCAAAAAGCAACATAGATGATATTTCTTGTTGTTAGAAATATTTACATGATTTCATGCAGAAAAAAACGGAAGCAATTTATTCCCTGATTTGCTTAGAAAATTGCAATGTTGCTATAGGCAGCACGTTGGTACCAGCAGCTTTACCATAAAAGCCAAGTTGTAACAATTCATAAATTGTAGTCTTCAAACAATTTTGTGGAAAATCAGATAAACGTAATCAGTGATTAAAAAGCAGAATTACTACACAAGAGACCATCAGTACCACTGTACTGCCATTATTTCACAACAGGACAGATATAATGTGCTGCTGCTTATAAGCCTTATCCTACACGAACTGCATTTTCCAGAGTAGGAGCCTTAGACCTAAAAGCATTTTTAAGGACTTTGTCTCAATGACTAACAGCCATAACCTGCTCTTGCTGAATTTGGGAGCAGGGGTTGGTTGTAATTTCTGTAACTCTTTAAAGCTGCGAGTATTTTTAAATAGAAATACCTATTATATTTCCCACCAACTTCTGTTTAGTCCTGGGAACAGGTACCCTTTAATCCTCTGTGGTCCAGGTGGTTTTCTGTTCCCCTCCTTTCTCTATCCATGAGAGTATCTTCTGAATCAGAAATTCAACAGCTGTCTACCTTTAATAAATGATGATGGTATGTCTCCTCTTCCTCCTTCTCTCTATCTCCTCTTTTTCTCTATTGGAATGCCTGTGAACTGCATTAGGGGGGAAAGAGCAGCTGATCCAGCAGAAAGTAGTAATTTGCCAGCTCAATTTTTGTGGCACTCTTCCTTTGTATTGCACCCACCCCAGGGGAAGCGCATGCTCCTGCAGCTGTGTGACAGAGCTGTGAGTCCAACTGCTGCTTGTTGTATTACATGACACCAAAAAGGGGTGAGGGATGTTCACAAACTTCCTAATTCCACACATCGCTTGAGGGTAAGGCAAGTTGTAATCACTGCTGCCCTCCTGATCTCAGTCTAAGCCACAGCTTCTGCTGGGGAACACCAGAGACTTGCAGTCTCCACACTCAGAAAAAGCAGCCACAAGTCTGAGTGGAAAACAAAAAGAGAAATGTTGGGCAGGAAGCTTTCTGTAGAGATGCTCAGTGATTGACTCACTGTCTTCTACTTTGTCTGTGCGATGAGCATTTAATAGATGAGTTGAAAAGACTGGGCTGCTTTTCATTAGATTTCCAAAAAAGAAGCAAAACAGCTTCCCTAATAGAAACAGGGCAGAAAAAGCATACCAAAAAGTCCCATCAACTCACTGACACAGTTCTGTTCCATTTCCAACAGCAAATAGGATAAATCAAGACCTGCTCTTCACAGATGGATACAGGGAACATGTCGGAATTACCTATTCAAAACACACAGCTTCCAAAATGCCTGAACAGAATTACCCCATACCTCACACCTTAACAGGGCTTTCTGTGAAAGATAAAAGGATACTGGAATACATTCCTGAAGGCACACATAAGTAACCCCAAAAGAAATTCTAAGCAGAGTTCCAGAAAAAGTCTTTTACAATGCATTTCTCTTTTCTTTGTTTTAGCCTTTTACCAAGCATTCAACACATTAAAGATTTAATGTTGACTTGATTAATATAATAATTTCAAACTACAGCTTGATAATACAAAATAAACACACAGGTATCCTTGAATTGTGTTAAGTACCATAACAGCCTCAAAAAGGCACATGACATATAAAGCGAACCTCAATAACTTTGGATATAAAGGTAGTGTACATTAAACTTTGCAAGATTTTGCTCTTTAATTTCAAACAAATTCAGTTCTTTTTATCTGAAATAGTTATTAGTAATGCAGACCCCATTATGTACAATCAAAGAAAACCTCTGTATTTGCTATTTGAGAGACTCACAATAAGTGCAGCAATTACTCAGAATTTGAGGTACCACAATAACATAAGTTTTGTTAGAATGGTGCTGGATTTGGTTTGAGCCTGGTAATGTTGAAGATAATGAGTACTCACATATAGTCTAAAAGAATTTTTTTAACAGCCAAAGATGTAAGATTAAAAAAAAAGACTGTTTTAAAAGATCAAAACCTGAACCAATTATAAAGATTTGTAATACCAAAATAGAACAATGAGTTCTAATTGTGTAATCAACATAATCAAGACTGGTGTCCATTTCTCAAGTTTAAGTGGGTCTTCAAGCATTAGTTAAAGTCTGCCCGCTTTTTAGCAGGGCTAGTAATTTTTCTGAGTAATTATATTATACTCCTCTTTTTCAATAAGGCAATTTTAATTTCACAGAGTTAACTGTCCACCAAGAGTCAATATTGGGTGCAATATTGTGTAACTTCTCCATCAGTGAGGTGGATGAAGGGGCAGGTGCCTCCTCAGCCAGTTCATGGATGACACAGAGCTGGGAGCAGTGGCCATAGCCCAGAGGGCCGTGCAGCCCTTCAGAAGGGCCTCGGCAGGTGGGGAGATGGGCAGAGAGGAACTGGCTGAAATTCAACAAGGGCAAATGCAGGGTCCTGCACTGGGGAGGAACAACCCCAGGAACCAGCTCAGGCTGGGGCTGACCTGCTGGGAAGCAGCTCTGAGGAGAAGGACCTGGGGTTCCTGGTGGACAGCAAGCTGTCCATGAGCCAGCAGTGTGTCCTGGTGGCCAAGAAGGCCAATGGTGTCCTGGGGTGCACTGGGAAGAGCATTGCCAGCAGGTCACAGGAGGTGATCCTGTCCCTCTGCTCAGCCCTGGTGAGGCACCTCTGGAGTGCTGTGTCCAGTTCTGGGCTCCTCAGGACCAGAGAGACACAGAGCTGCTGGAGCTGGTCCAGCAGATGGTGACAAAGATGATGAGGGAACCTCTTTTAGAAGGAAAGGATGAGAGAATTGGGCCTGCCCAGCCTTGAGAAGAGACGACTTTGAGAGACCTTAGTGTTAACAAGTATCTGAAGGGAGGGTATCAGATCGATGGATCCAGGCTCTGTTTGGCCGTGCCAAGCAATAGGACAAGAGTCAATCAGCACAATGATGCACAGGAAGTTCCACCTGAACATGAGGAAGAGATTCTTTAACATGCAGTGATCAAGCACTGGAACAGATAGCCCAGAGAGGCTGTGGAGGTTTTAGGGATACTCAAGAACTGTCTGGACACAATTCTGTGCCATGTGCTCTGGGATGACTCTGCTTGAGCAGGGATGTTGAACCAGATGACCCCCTGTGGTCCCTTCCAAACTGACCCATTCTGTGATTCTGTGAAATAAAATTACACATTTCTACATGTTACATTAATACTGGGTTGAGGAACAGCATTGATAAAGATAGCTTTAAATATAATTCTTAACCAAGTCTACAAACTAAACTTCAAAACTTAAAAAAAAAATCTCACTTCCACATGACTTTTTTTTCTTACGAAAAACATGAGATTCCATACCTTGTTTTTGAAGTAAACCTCAATTGGTAAAATGAAACCAGCATATCCAGATTCTTCAACTTTGTAGGGTGGATCCTTGCACACTGAAACAGAGAAAAAATGGTATTCAACAAAAAAAAATCTAAAATTCATAAGCAAACCACAAGTAAATCTGAGACAATTGTTGTATGTGGCACTGTTAAAAAACTGCACACACACAGTAGCATGTATCTGTGCACAACTCAACCTGAATTTTGCAGGCAAATTTTTCCTGCCTGCATAAAACCTCCACTTTATGGATAGGAAATCCTTATCTCAAATTTGAAAACTTTATTATCAGGGAAGGGGGGACGCAACACAGCACTCCATCATACAGTGAAGAACATGAGGACGGTTAACTATGGTATTATGTTTAAATAATATTCAGGTTTTCCTTACAGTATTCAGACTTCTATAACAATACAGTGCATATTATTAGCCATAATACCATCTTTTTCTTCAAGTTCTCAGTTTAATGCAAGGGCTTTTAGCTACTTTGAGTCCCCACAGTATTGAATAGCAGATCTCCGAAGAAAGTGGCACTAGCTGTCAACTCCAAACAGTGACAAAAAGGAGGTTGTTACAGAACTTGGAACAGAAGCCAACTCTGCCTTCTCCTGTTCGATTACAACGCAATCTCATTACAGAATTCAAGTCCCTGTAAAACATTAGCAAAAAGGGAGGCTAAGCTTGAGAAACCATGTATCTAACTGCAGCATCAACTCAGATGCTTCCAAATGCTGCATTGCTATGTATGACAAATCATGTCTATGGCACTACCATCTCAGTGAAGGTTTCTCTACTGTAGATTGGTAGAATGATGCAATTAATAACACAAAAGGTTAAATTCCCCAGAAATATTTCCTCTGGCTCTGTCAACCAAGCTGACTGGGGGGGGGGGAAATAAATAAATAAATAAATAAATAAATAAATCTAGCTATCAGATGAATCACAATTTACTCAGACATATACTCCTTTCAGAATTGCCTGGTAGTTTGCAAAAAGAATGTATTGCAATTAACTGTACAGGGCCTGATTACCAAAATTATTCTTTTTCGCAAAGCACTACAAGATGGACGCTTAAAATCCTTTTTGCCTCCTGGCAGAAGAAAACCAGAGGAGCTCTATTTTGTCAAGTGAGATTTGAAAGGTTTCAAAAAAAGCATTACAATGATTGGTCAAATCTCAAAGATGGTTTCAGACTAAGGTCTTCAGTTGGAAACTAGATGAACTTCCCAGAAGTAGTATTTCACCTTATATTGGCATATCTTCTCTTAAGAAGACTTGCCAGCATTTGAAAAATGTAAATATAATAGTCCTACTTAAGCACTAAGGTTACAGTAATACATATTGGCAATTTTTCAGTCAGTGATAAAGGAGCCTTCCTGCTCCTCCTCTGCCTGCAGTAGACAACTTGAGGTGAAAGCCTTCACAATACTTTTTGGTCACACACAGAAGATTGAAATCCACTTGAAATCCACACAGAAATGGGGAAAGATTAGACAGCAGATACTTAATGAGACAGAAATGCACAGGCTTTAGAAAAAGTGATTTCAGGCTGCGTATTTGTGACATCACAAATATCACATCAGCTTCTTCCAGAGCTCTTAATTGGTGCATTAGCATAAATATTTTTCATTGCCTCCCTCATTAAGCTTTTCTCGCAGATTTACACAGCTGTTAACCATGCTGAATAGTACCTCATCAAAGTCTCATGGCTCTTCAAAGAGTCTGTAACAGCTCCCAGTTTCGATAAAGCCTGGACAATGGGCTGCAGAACAATCACTAGAAAACTAATTTGTGTGTCTTCCCAAACTGAAAGATGGGCTTTTAGCACAAGGAAAATTCTAGTCTTGTAAATTAAACCTTCCTGAAGAGAAACAGAAGTGACTGAGTAAAGCTCAGTGCTATTGTGTATGTGTAGACCGCAGCTACTACATTTTTCTACATTTTTTGTGGAAGTCACCACCGGCAGAGCATACTGACAGAAACAGCATTTCTGTGCACTGTAAAACAGCACTCCCTGGGATAAGTTTTGTTTTACTGAACTGTCATAAGGAGTAATCAGGGCTACAGGACGTGGTTCAGCCAAGCCAACAGGAAATCATCCTAGCAAGGTATGTTGAGCAGAGAAAAGAGAAGTGGCAAGAGTTAAGTAAGCCGCAGAAAAGGAAGTAAAAAAATGAAAACAAAATAAAAGAACAAAACCAGACAGGAGAGAAGAGGGGGAAAAAATCCCAAATCTGTAGTGCAGAAGGTAAAGAAAAACAAAAGCAACTTGCAAATATAGACCAACAGAACTCAACCAACAAAAGAAACTAGGAAGGAGTGATTTTGAAAAAGGAAGCATCTGGAGACCCCAACAGATTTCCCAAAGCTTGCTAGGAAAAAAGTGGCTATGGTAGACTAGGTACATAAGCAGAAAACACTACCCTGTTACAAACAAATTCCTCCTGATCCAGAGAGACAGAGGCATTTCACCTCTGACTGCTCCTTTCCTTTAAAGTGGCATCTAAAAATGCATTTCAAGTGCCAGACCAAGCGTCTTGAATACCATTTACCACTAAGAGTTAATTATTATGATTGGTTTCTTTCTCCTAAGGAGAAAGTTTGTATGAACATAATTTTCTCCCTCTCTGCTGTATCTTTTGACTAGGTGGTCCAAATTCAAGGCAGTCTCTACAACTATTAAGGCCCTGAAGGTTCCTACAGACCCAGTTAAAAACTGGTGTCTGATAAGGCAGTTTCAGGGAACATCTTCACTGAGATGCAGGAGGAAGCAGGCAACAGCATACAGAATAACAAACCAATTATAACTGCTTCCTGTCACAAGAGTTGTAGGTCCAGGAGAAGAGAAGTAAAAAAACATAGCAAAAGTATATATACATTTCTTTACACGCACTGGCCACAGAATAAAATATGAGGGTTTTGTCGCCTGTGCAAGGCAAAATAAGGAGTTTAGCTCAGTTGATCAGAGCACAGAGGGAATAATACCAACACTGTGCATCCAATCCCTGTACGGGCCACTTAAATTTAGGACTCAATGATACTTGTGGGTCCCTTCCAACTTAGAATATTCTTTGAGTTCATGGTAGTGATCTGTTATTGTATGTTTGTCAGAATAATCATTTTTATTCTCCCATAAACGAACATTTTAGTCTTAATGTATCTGCCAATACATTTGCTAAATAGATAGAGCAACTAAAACAATTTTAGGTGCAACTTTGAAATAAAAATAGGAGCTCATGCAATGCAATCATACTGCTGAAGTCTGTCCCTTATGTTCATCCTGTTTCATTGTACTATGGGGTTAACATTGCTGTAACGAGCAGTAACACTTGGTATGTTTAAGGCCACAGAATGCAAATTAGATCAAACAGGTCTCTAACTATAGCTAAGGCTCTTTTCTAATGCTGCATGGGAGCCTGAACGCAGGTGAAACCAAATGACAGCCAGAAATTGTAAAAAGATAGAGGGAATAGGGGAAAGTGTAAAAGCTAGAGCAAGAAGGCTCAGGTGCCAGGACAAGAAGGTGGAATGATGGTTTTCCTTTAATGCTGAAGAACCATACACATGTGCACATGAGTACAACCGTACAGGTAATGAATTCTAGTACTGCGCACACTTCAGGTGCTCACCTACAGTGTACTGTCATTTAACCTCCCAGGACAGACCACTGTTCAGGCACTCAGCTGCCATGCTAGCTGTATTACAAACAATTAACAGGAATAGTCAGAAACATCCTGGTTATGCTGATCCATTCATTTTGAGCTGCCTTCCTATACAAACAGGTTCCAGTAATTAATAGATGATGATAAGTTATTGAAACGCTCCTCAGACAAAACCTGCCTTCCAGCAAGCAACTGCAAGGTATCAATGGGCATCAGTAACAACAACATTATCACTACTACTACTACAACATGATTTTATTAATAAGAATTTCTTCTCAATAATGATTCAATATCTGTTTAGGTTATATTGCCTAATCATACTATAAAAAGGCCCCGCAGAGAGATCTTGACAAATCAGAGGGCTGGGCAATCACCAACTGTATGAAGTTTAACAAAGACGAGCGCCAAATTCTGCACCTGGAATGGGGCAACTCTGGATACGCAGAGAGACTGGGAAATCAGACACTGGAGAGGACCGCTGCAGACAGGGACCTTCCCCAATCAGTATATTCCATGAATCTGTGACACTCATTCTACATGTAAGAAAGAAATTAGAATGGTCAGTTCTCATCCAGTGCATTCTACAACTGAATTCTTTTGATAATGCCTGCAGAATGAGTCACCCAAGATCACAGAAAGTGAGAACAAGCATTGATGATTATCTGTCCCCTTTCTATCAGGAGAATACACCTTCTCTACAGCTCACATAAACTGCTTAAATCACTTATCTCAAATGTTTTATTTCATTATTCCACAAGCGAAGCACTACTTTCTCTTTCACAAATGCATTCCCATGAGTTGCATCAGACATCAACTGACACTTAAGACACAGATGCAATCAAGCCACAATGCCACATTTCACTGACAGTGACTACACTGAAGCGTTTGGACATCATAATAACAAAATTCTAGTTAACGCTATCTTTCTTAAAAGCTTTAACATGAGATTTGTTTGCCATTTTAACGCTCTTGAACACTTAATTATGGATAGTTTCTTTATTAAAAATACAGTCAGAATGAACACATAAAGGCAGAAGCTTCCTTTAAACAGATTTCAACGCAATATCAGCATGATGCAGAATAATGTCTGTAACAATTCACACATATTTTATGTACCTGCAGGATACTCCAGGTGGGTGCCTGTAAGAAGTGATGCCTTCTTAAAGAGAACTGGTTTAACCATAAGGTTCTTTGTACTAGTATTTATAGATACTTGCCCGTTATTTGCTCACACTTGACACACTCTGACCAACTTTTGCATCTATTCAACACCACGAACCTTAAAAGAAATCTCAAAATGAAGGGGTGGCATTCATTTTCAGAGGCAGGCAGATTGTGGTACCAAATCCCTCCTGCAGCAATAACTCAGCTTTAAATATTGAGCTGTGATTTTTTAAAAGCTCTTTGACTCTGCTATTCTGCAGCTCACCTTGCCAGCTGGAAAGGTCCAATACTTGGATTCTTTAAAAAAATACAGAAACAGCCTGGAAGAGAACGGCTCTGTTATTTTCTAATTTCAGGCACACATTAATATAAAAAAAAAAAATCTAGGCAGGTTCAAACAAACTAGTAAAAATCACTAAAATGAGCATGGTTTAAATAGTATGTCCTAGACTAGGAATAAGGAGTGTCCATTTGCTTTATGCTGACACATACTTCCTGAGAAAGATAAAACCCCAAGAGAAAGCACAGAAGGCACTAGAAGTTCTAAGACTGCACTCTCAGCACTGCATTTACAGATATATTATACTGCCCCCCTCACTTACAGAGTGATCAGATCCCCACCCCTTCTACCAACTGGGTAAGATAGCAAGATACAGCTTAAAACCCTTTAAATAAAGTGAACCCTAACTAAATTTTGGAGTGACATTTTCTGTACACACTGCCTACTCTCCAACCATTAAATAGCTTCCTCATCAACTGAGAACAATCTAACACACAAGAAAAGAGGGCAGGGAAGTCTCCAAGTCTGTGGCTGAGTTTGGACTCAATCACACCTGGGCTCCATCAGGAGTTTAGAAAGCAATATTGTCATCTCTGAACCTTGTGACTCAGAGGGAGGGTCTCACCATCTCACATGCTTATTCTTTTCCATCTCTGGTCTGTGTGAATCATTCTAAGCTAACTCTAATCCTATTTTGTTTCATGTATTTCATCCACGCAATAAGTGATAGAGTGAAACTTGCCATTGAACTTGGTTAGTCAAAAATTCATATTAAACCTGCTTTTGCTATTACCTTTGACAGTAATTTTTTAAGCAACCTAAACCACTCATTTGCAAGTCACTGTTACGTGTGATGGAGCTCTGCTTTCCTGAGGATGGCTGAACGTTTGCCTACCCATGAAGGAAGTAGTGAATAAATTCCTTGTTTTGCTTTGCTTGCATGCAAAGCTTTTGCTTTACCTTTTAAACTGTCTTAATCTCAACCCACAAGTTCCTCACTTTTATCCTTCCAATTGTCTCCCTCCTCCCACTGCGGGGGAAATGAATAGGCTGTTGGGTGGTGCATAGATGCCAGCTGGGGATAAACCACAATATTACCCCTTCCAGGACTTCCAGCAGAAGGACCATTTTCCAGACATAGAAAGACCCTCAGGCAGCTGCAAAGTTTTCAAAGTTCAGTACACATCACAGACGGTGCAGAAGCCCCTCCTCTTGACTAAAGGACACAAATTTGTCAGCTGTATTCTGCACTGCACACACAAGCAAAAGTCCTTACTTATACATTCAGAAGTTACTGGAAACGTGTAGGATCATGCATAGTTTATGCCTGCCATCCCTTCTGCCTGCTCCCTCACATTTCCCCTGAACAAAACAGGAATGCAAACGAAAAAGAAAAAGAAATAAGTATGAAAAGAAATAAATAAGAAAAATAAAAACGAGTACTTTTAAACTGAAGTTATTCCTACATTTCCTGCTCTGTTTCTAGATTTTTTTTCAAGACAATCATGTTTTCTCAATATAGTTTTTACAATTTCTCAAAAATGAATGTTAAAAATATACATATGTCTCAGGTATCAATGGAGTACAGCACTTCCAGAAAGCACCTGGTCTAGAAGTCTTTCTTAGACAAGCATGACACTAAAGCAAAAGAAAAGCCCTTGAACAACTGAACTGCATCTAAGGCTGCCTTGATAATAACATAATAAAGGAAAAAAATTATTTTTGATGGAAAACACATTAGGTGTAACATTAAAAACTCAGACAACAAATGTCAATTTGCCCTGTAGATACCATTAGTATTTAAGAGTAATAAAATTTTCCAGTAATTAATTGCACGCTAGTACGTTCTCATATTCGTATAGAAGGTACAGCCCTTGGGATTTTCTTCTTCACTTAGAAAAACAGGTCCTACAATTGCAGATTTGAAGTAATTTCTTTCTTGTTTATTACTTATATACCTCTTCTTCCCATTAAAGACTTTGCATAGAGAATATTTTTTCTCAACCTCCAGGCAGATACTTAGCACAGTAACTCTTACTCTCTATTTTAACTTCATTATGCTATGCAAGGATCAAACTAATAAGCATTTAGAGCCAACAAAGTCCATCTTCATATACCAGTGATGCCATAACGCTGTCAAAATTTTGGGGTTAAAGAAATTTTACAAGCAAGCCAAGACTAATTTTTTTCCATCACATCCTTGATGGTTATTTTACTTGATTCACTGCAGAATGAGTGAGGCTGGAAGGGACCATAATGGAACATCTAGTCCAACCTCCCTGCTCAAGCAGGGACATCCTAGAACATATGGCACAGGTTTGTGTCCAGACATTCCTTGAGTATCTCTAGTGAGGGAGATCCACAGCCTCTCTGGACCCTCTCCAACAGCTCCTTGTCTCTCTTGTCCTGTGGAGCCCAGAACCGGACACAGCACTCCACATGTGCCTCACCAGGGCTGAGTAGTGACCAAGCTGTCCAACAGATCATAGCTACAGTTTTGCCTCAGAAAGACAAGTGTTTTCTTACGCATAAAAGCCATTCATCATGCAGTACTTCTGGATGAAATTGCATTGGCAAATTAGTCTTTTTTCTTTTAAAAAAATACCACAAAACTATTTGGAAAGCTATTAATGGAAACATTACCAAGATTTTACTCATTTATATGCTATAGAATAAACAATTTCCTCTGTAATCCCTAGCTGTATTTGTTTCTGAGAGAAGCAACACAGCACTGTTTCCAATTTTCCAGTCAGTGACATCTTTCCAATTTCACTGTTCAGTTGTAAGCATTCAGTAAAAAAGAAATAGTTTTGATTATAATTCTGGAGGAACACTTTTGGGGATTGTAACTTAGTTACACAGATCTTGGGGGGGGG
>VWZS01002874.1:151921-206299 GCA_013397075.1 Rhabdornis inornatus
GAGGGGGGCGGGAAGTACAGTGCTTCCTAGCATTTACATAGGCAAACTGCTAACACTAATTTTTTTTACCAAATATCCCAATCTTTGTTCAGACAATTATCACACCAAAAATTCTTCTAAAAATCACTGGCAATGCTAAGTTTTGGGTTTGTGAAGAATATTTCGATGGAAACACTAAACATGTTGCTCTTTGCAATGTATTTATCCTGCCTTGGTATGCCTCTGGCACATATTTTCTCCATGTATTGTATTGATTAAAAAACAGCTTGAAAAGCAGAGAGTAGAAATAATCCAGTGTAAACATTTTGAACAAAAATTAGAGTGCATACCACCAGACAGACATACAGGAAACAAGTAATCTTAAACCACCATAGTTTCATTAGTGATCATCACTTAAAAAAAGACTGCAGAGGAACAAAAAATTTAACACTTTTCTTCAGTTTTGATAAGCAGAATGTAATGATTCACCTTGGGTGAAGAAAGATCATCTTGCAGGTGAATTGCCTATGTGTGACAATTTAAACCTAAAACACATCCTCCATTTAACATCCATTTATAATTCTCTCAGGAATTACAGTAGATATTGTCTAGAGGACATTACATTAGTCAAAATGAAAATCATCATTTTATGCTAGTATATCATATGCTTTCAAAGGAGTCATGCTCTCAGGAGCATTTTTTTTAATTAAAAGCAGATTTTTTTTGGTTGGAGACAATTTATCCAAAGCATTATTTCCCATAGTAGATGGATTGACTGGCAACAGTTAATTGCACAGGAAGGGTTTTTAAAATCTGACATATTTAATTCTGGAGGTTCCTCACCCTTCTTATTTTTTACTTTATAGTTTCTTTTCATTTTTTGTTTGTTTGGGTGTTTGTTATTTGTTTTACCCCCAGCAAACTGGGGGTATATTACTTCATTACCTGAAGCTGTAATTGGAGGATTAACCCTGATATGTAAATGGACCAAACTGATAACTGTATGAAAAACTTGTGACCATCATCCATCTTGGGTGTAACCCTTCTCAGAGGCTTCTGACTGCCCAAAGTGTATCAAATGAAGGCCTTTAATAAATACCCACTTTCACGCACTTCATCTTGTCTAGCCTCTGTTCTAGGTACCACCCCAAGGCATCAGTTGTATTAGTTTGAACGCAAACCAGTGAGAGATTCCAAGTCAGAACTACAATTTAAGACAAAAAAATAAAATAAATGCCAAAAACACTGGCTTAACCTGACAGAGTCAGAATACAAGCTGATACCCTGTTGGTCAGCATGTTGGTAGCAGTCTGATTAAATGGTGGCTGCAATCCTGTTGAAGTGGTAGATGTGGTTCTGTTGAAACAGTGATCCTGTAGAAGGGTCTGATCTTCCTCTGAAGGTCCAGTGGTGGTTATGGAGCTCTTGTCCTCTGGGAATCCAGGGGATAAGGCCACTTGTGGTATTCCAAACCTCAGATTAAATGCAGACAGGAATGCTTGTTTCTTCCCCCTGGGTGCAGCAACTCACACTGGGATAAATATAATTGTATTAGTCATGCAGTGATGGCCCACTAACAGAAGATATCCTTCTGGAGGGAGTTACCAGGGATGAGTCATGGAAGAGACACTGCTCCACGATGTCTTAACAGCTTATGGAAATGGTGACAGAATACACACTTTTGGTTACATCTTACATTGTAACCCAAGACAGTGGTTCTCTGGGTTTTTTCACTTAGCAATTACCCTAGGAAATTGTATGAATGTACATCTTAGATTTTGTTCCCAGTCTGATCTTCATAGATTTGAGGAAACTCCAAAGCACAGTGTGCATGCAATTTATTGTTCAGCTAAGAAACTAAAAGGAAGGCTGTGTGGCTGTGTTTCCCTAATCAGAGCAAAACTCTTAAGCAGGCATTCCCACTCATTTTTCTGTATGCTTTCAGAAGATTAAATCTTTCATGAGATATCAAAGACAGATATTAGTTTTTAAATTCATTATGCTCCTAGTAAACTAATTTCAAAAAGGTAAGCACAAAACAGACATCAGCCACAAGTTTGACTGTCACATTTTTGGAGCATCTTTGTGTCTTTGACTTTCTTTAAAATTGCCTTTTGAACTAGAACTCCAAATGTAGACAACATAACAGAAAAATTGCCCCCAAAAACACCATCCTTCCCCTTTTTTTCCCTCTTGTGACATGATACTCTGCTGCCATTTACCAGGGTTTCCCCTGCAGGTAGGTAACACAGGAGCCTTTGGACACTTCTGGAGATTTCAAAGGGATGGCAGACAGAAAGCACCTAAAGAGCAATGAAAGTAGAACTTGTGGCAAAAAAGCACAAGTCCTTATCCAAAGCAAGTGGAAGAGGAATATTCAGCAGACAGTAGGAGAAAAGTTTCACTCGGTGCAGAAGCTAGACAAGTAGCCATCTCAAGCTGTAAGCTCTGGGTTTGGCTGTGCAGGCACTGGAAAGGGCTCCCCTCTGCAGGTGCAGCTCTCCCCTACACATTCACTTAAGGGAGCACTCAGTAGCTTCTATAAGCCCACATACACCCTAACACTTGTTAAACTCGTTACACTTGTAAAGCAGACCCCACAGGAAGTGAGGCTGAACCTCTGCCACCACACATGTCCCCTGTAGCAGCAGCAATCAGCAGCCCCCACTCAGCCTGAACCCAACACCCAGGATCACCTCCTTGTTCCACACCACCTAGATGTACTTGTGTTCCCCATTTGCTTCCCTGCCACCAGTCTTAGTAAGGGCTAGTTCTGAACAGTCTGTTATCTGAGAAACTGAACACAAGCAAAAAACCCTTTTCCTTAAGTAAGAAGGTTACAGGATCAGAAAAATACCCATCCACAGCCTCATGCTGAGTGAGCACTGAAGAACCTTCCACAAGTAAAATCCAATATACTACAAAGAAAAAAAACAATAATAAAATTGAGGCTGAAAATTCTCTAGTGCACTTCAGTACAAAAACCCAAAGCAAAGCTAATAATATGCCAGTAGGAGTCCCACACTTGAAAGGTGGGGAGAACCTTGAGGTGGAGTAGAGCGAGAGGGCTTTTGTTCTAGCACACAACTCCCACATCTATCTTCAGGAACTGACTGCTGTCAGCAGCAGAACTTCAGCCATGTGATTCAGAAACTAAGAACGCTTCCATGGCTGTTTGCCATGCCATTTTAGACAGACTGCGATTACAGGAAATGTTGAAGGAGATGGAATAGATCAGTCACACAGTTGTCACCTGTAGAAATCCCTAAACAGGCTTTCTGCAGGTCTTGAGAGACATGTAGACCTCTTCTATTTAATAATTGTCTACTTTTAAGAGTCCTCTAAGCCAAACCTTGCTAATATGAGTAGGACTAAGCTAAGAGAAGCAATCAAAGGACAGGTATTGAAAACATACATAGCAAATTAATTATTTTTAGAATATTTCACTATCATCTTCCAAAATGTCCTGAAGTTACTTTATGAAGAATATTTACTTATGTACACAAAAGACAGTATGACAAAAAACAATTAAGCTGCATAATTGTCCACGTAGTAGCAATGGAACATTCTTCATTTTCCTCAACTGTTTACATGCCTCTGAGGACAGCACAAAGGACCAAGCCACCATCTGCTTGAGAGCAGATTTTGGGGAAAGGACAAATCAACAGCATCTTTTCCTTGCACTTTGCTTTAGTTAAGAGCAAAAGACAGACTGACTGAAATTAATATCGAGCCATTCCAAATTTTTCCTTCACAGGCAATCACAAACAGACTTTAAGCTTTCCCACAGACAGAGCAAGCTGAAGCATGTAATATACCCAAGACAAGAGCAAGCAATAGTAGGGATGGCCACTTTACAAGCAGTGGTACACAACAGGAGAGAACTTCCCAGTAATAAAAAACCCACAGCAAAGTCAGTCTTAAAACAAGGCTAAAAGTTGAATGCAGGGTCAAGAAAAGTATAACCAGCTCCTACTTGAAGACTTCAGAACCAATAAAAATATCAGGGTGTACTGGAGAAGTAGCACATAGACATAATGTACTGCAGGAAAAAAAACATTTGTGAAACAGAACAAATACAGAACACTCTCACTAAAAATCTTAGTTTTATTTATTGAACAGGGAGATTGTTTTGACTTTCATCATTCTTAATGAAGCATTTTTCACTATGAGTGCTATTTACAACATTTATTAATGACTGAATATAAGACAGGTACCTTAGTGAGAAAAAAACCCTTGATAAAAGAATTATGTTATGTTCCAGGTGAGCATAATGAAGACAATCAGCTAATTTAAAGTAACTTCCTACATTTAACAAGACAATAACAAATGGTAATCAACATAGAGAGAAACAGATAAGAATTTTAGAAGAACTACATTTAAACTGTGATTCAATTTTAAGTAACAGTCACTTAACACTTAGTCTTCTTTACATTCATAAGTAGGTTACCTCAGTAAACTGGATGACTGGCTACTTCAGTTAAACATGTATCTGCTCTTGCGCAGTCTAACATAATTACTCTGGGTAACAATTGCTCTAATACTCATGAGACGTTAACTTACCCTCATCCTCTAAAAGATTAGAGCATAAAAATCAGGAAATGCTGAGAAACCTCAAAGGAAGTACTAAAAAGCATAAAATGCAACACCACTGAGAAGAACTAAACTAAATCTGTGACACACTCTACTGAAGCAACATAAATAGGGTGCACAGTCATGTGCCTACAAATGCCACTGACACAGCCTCAACATACATATGAAAACTATTTAAGACAGCTAAGACAGCCCCAGACATACATGCCCTTTCATGAACAGATGAGAATAATTTACCTCAATTTTTAGTCTGAACTCTCATCAAAAGATTCTCATAACACTTCCCAATAATATGGACAAATTACTGTGACTTCAGAAGACATTAGTTACCTAAAGAGGATGGTTAACATGTGCTGGTAAATATTCCCTTGGAACTGCCCATCCTTTATAACACCTAATCCACTTCATCGCTATTTGCTGTCATATCTGTACATGAACACACAGCACCTGAGTGTTTCAAATCTGCAATTACTTTAAGAGACACAGTAAAGCTCATACAAATACAGTAGCTATGGGAAATACAGGAAAGTGCAACAATATGGCAAAGAAAATGCCAGTGGAATTATGTCACTTTCTGAAAGCGGCATGTTACCAGCTTCAGCATCTAATTTCAGCCCCATCTTGAAAAAAAGATGCTTCACAGCAGCAATCCCACAAAAGTAGCTGTCTGTGGCACTAAACACACTGCACTTCAGGCTTATGATATCTCAGAACGGACTCCCAGATTTGAACATATAGTGGCAGTAAGCAAGTGCTCTCCTTCACAGGATAACTTTAAAGCCTCTAGGAGGGAGGTGTACAGCACTTCAGTGCTGGTTCTGGCCGGGACAGAATTACATTTTTTCAGTGTCTTAAATGGGGCTACCATAAGCAGATTCTTGTTACCTAGCCTCAGTTATCATGCTGGAAGCCAACACACACCAAATTTCCTGTAAACGTACAAGCTACAGCTTGTGAAAGTGTTTAAGCTCAAGTCTATGTATTTTCTATGAGAAATATGTTTGCTAAGTTAAAGTGATCAACCGCCATTGTTATTTTAATGTCAGTATTTTAACTATTGAACTATGCAATTTTCACTTTCGTACCTTTACTGACTGCTTTTACAGTAGAGAATTTGCCAAGAAACCCCCAAGGTTCATCTGCCAGTGACCTAAGCATTTGGCAGTGACTTTGGAGTATGGCTTCAACTCCATTAATTAAACGAGTAAGTTCCATGGAACTAAAAAAGAAATAAACCCTGGTGTTACATCAGTATATAGACTTACACTGAGCACCTTCTTGTGTTTATTTCTGCTCTCTTTTGTCATCCCCCAACCAACAGTCCTCTCAGACAAGTAGGTAGAAGAATCCATATACCTGCCACTGCTGTTTCCTGCATGAACAATGCAAAAAAATACAGCTATGACTGTCCTAGGTGTTCACATAACCATAATTCTACACCTAACATTTGGCAGCTGCCCATATATTTCAGCCTTTGAAAGCATACATAATTGTGTAGGCAATGTGATGCCTGGACTACAAGTCACTCCATCTAACTCCTCCAAGGAGACAAAAACTGCATTAAGATCCTCAATTGGAGATCAAAAAAAAAACCTCTCGGTTTGTCTCTCGTATCTTCTTCCAGAGTTACCCCAAAATGCCTGAAGTAACTGTCTTATAAATACATATTGTTTTCAACACTTTTGGTCCCTCAGCTTATGTTTAAGGGGCACAGAATAGCTTCAAACTGATTATTCTGTCCCAGAACAAAGGTAGTGACTAAAAACAGCTTTCTTAGAGCAGTGTTTCTAAGAACAGTGTTCTTACGGAGCATAGTGTAAAAGTTTCTCTGGTATCCCACTTCCTCTCCTGGAAACAATTTCTTTTAGCAAGTAAAGGAGACAGGAGCTGCTTATTACATATTTCTAAACAAACCTTCTGGATTTTTTCACTTTAATGCTCTGAACTAGGACAGCTCATTTATTTCCTGTTGTCTGCTTCCAGCAGGCACAAAGAAGGATCTTTTTCACACACTTTTAAATGAGAATATGATTTTTTTAAAAATGGTGCAGCTGGTTATTGTTTGACACCCATCAAACAACTTGGAAAATAATTCAGATTAAGGGTTATGACTAGGAATCAGTTACCAAATTAACCTTGAATATAATGCTTCTCATTAGTTATTCGCTTGGAAGAAACATGTGGATATAGAGTTACTAGCAATTCTTTCTACCTCCCAACTCTCATTCTCTTTGTGATCATTATTACCTTTTGAAGTTCTTGCTTTGTTCACTTCTCTCTAAATGTTGTTAATATCGACATATTATGAACACGCAGTGTGTTCAAGCTAACATTCCCTATAAAAAGAGTTCATTTATCCTCCCACTCCTAGAAAACATTACCAGGCTTCATCAGAAAGTAAAGGCAGATGGACAAACTGTGAGTACACTTTTGTTTCCCATTCCTTCTCATCATCCTAAGAGCAGAAATTCAGAAGAATGAGATTCAACATCTACTCTTCTGCCTCAGAGGGGTCAGGAAAATGACTAGAGGGAAAGCAATCCGTTCATCCTTCCCTAGATCTGCTAGGGCCCTGCTGAGAAATATAACATTAGAAGAAAGCAGCATGATTTTTCAGAAGTTACAGAAAAATGTGAAAGCTACACTCTTTGCTTTGAAAGTCTCACACAAGGTAACAGACCTATAATACTGTTTCCTTCATGACCTTGCCAGATGGTGGCTACAAAATGGGGACCACAGAAAAACAAAAGAATGCATTCCATTAAAGCTCAAATGCCTCACAAGAAGATACAAAGTTTGACTACGACAGAAAAGCAGTTCTCAGAACAGCCCTTACTTCACCCAGATTTTGTATGAGGTGTGGCCTGTGTGCCTTGGGCATCATTACCTGTTCCCAAGGCTTCCATGCAGGGTATTTTCTAGTTTCTGGGGGAAGGATAAACCTCCCATATTTCTGAGGACTTAGCAAGTGTTGATGCCTACCTAGGCTGATGGGTCAGGAAGAGGGACAGTGGAAAAGGCCAATATCAGCCTCTGTGTCTGTTTCCTGTCTTACACTGGTGACAGTAATTTGGGTCTGTATTCCTTTCCACAAGGTAGTAAGATACAGAAAAAGTTAACATCCTCAAGACTCTCATTGCTTTCTGAGGGATATGTAAAAGTGAGAAAAAAGCCTTGGCTCCTTAAGGAAAGCAGTATAGCTTACACGTTTCTTACTGCCAGCCATGCTGGTTAAGATTCACTTATGCATTGTTTATAGTATAACCTCAGTTTTAGTTCTTCTGTTCTCACTGAATTTGATTGCCTGCCTGTCTGCTCTTTGCTTACAGTAAAAAATTCTTCAACAAAGCATTTGTATTCTGATCATCTTGTGAATTACACTGTTTTTTCCCCTCATGTTCTATAAAATACAGTTTTCCTACAAGAGCCCCTAATATGTACCATCTGTACCAGGATGAAATTTCCAGAGGCTAGTAGCTTATTCAACTTGTGTCTCCTTGGCACCTAAACATTTTTCCATGGTTAAGTCAGCTGTTGGAGTAAATTAAGTATTAAGAATACATTTAACCCCTTGGAACCTGAACTCAGGCCACAGCAATTACTAGTACCTCTGATTTTTTAAGAAGTTTACTCATTCAGTTTTGTCATCAGTAACACGACTAACATTCCAAGTCAAGCTAATAGAAGCTTGAAATACAAAGTTAATACTGAAAAGAAATTAAGAAACTTCTTTAGCAAAATTCCATGGAACTATTTCCTCCCCGGTGAAAATATGCTGCTTTACTGAATTTTCCCATATTTTCAGTGTATTTTATTTTCTTTAACACAGTATCTTAAGTCTACAATACTGTACACTTAAGAATTTTCAACCACTGCAAGACAAATAGAGTAGTAACTTAGTTCACATATAAGTGTTTGACCAAGGAAACCAGTATTATTGGTGACAACTTTCGGAGGATTTGGGTGGGGGCAAGGAGATGGGAGACACTTTGTTTTATGTCTTCTATAAAATCAGTGGCAGAATCATGAAGAGACAGACACTAGGGGCTGCTGACTAACAAGACATGGCTTCACCCATAAAAGTCTTCTATTTTGCTAAACTTGACAAAGTTGAACCTGAACCTGTCCTTATATTCAACATTCACAAAAGGCACAAAATAAATCAACAGAACCAAGCAGATCTTTCACACACATCTGCCCCTAAGCTGCTCTGAAAATACAATGCCCTCTAGGCAGCAATTACCTGACATGTTCTACCACTCCTTTCAAAGTGAGTTTAAAATTCTGAGCTAACACTTGGGAATATATCACACAACTGCATGTGTACCTTCTGTCAGTCTTAGTACTGTTAAGCACCAGTGATAAAGTATAATAATTTCAGACTATCTGAGAATTTACTCAACTAAAAGACAACAAAACTTTCCTCCCTCTAACATTAGGGCTGATTTAAAACAATAAAAAAAAAACACTAAGGGGGAGCACTTTAAAAATAATAACAAAACGTTTAGAATACTGGTTCTTGGAACAACAATTTACCATGTTTTTAAGACAACAAATGAAAGACAATGAAGCATTGACTTCAAAAGGTGGACCACTGCAAAAAGAACATGTGCCAGAATTGCAACTCAAGACTTGCAGGTACCACCAGACAATTAGCATCAACAAAATGAGGTCACCCTCAAAAGAGAGCCAGGTATGTTTATACACACTGGTGTGTTTATTATACAGGTTATCGGAAGTGACCGCTTCTCTTTCTCCACAGTGTAACAACTACTAATAGATTTCCTGGTTCATTTGAACAATGTATCAACTAGAGACACTTTTGTTTCTAAGTAAGATTTCTTTACAAGTCTTACACTAGTACACTGCTCTTCTAAAAAACTTTTTGCTCAAATATTCTCATATGGTTAAATATGTTTTTCTAAAAGTAAAGAAATTTTCCAGCTCTTAATAAAACTCCTGAAGGGGAAACCAGAATCCTAAGCAATGGTGACATTTCAGTTAACATCCTTTCCTATGAAACCCTCCTTTAAAAAAATTGAATTCAGCTCACTACAGAAGCAAAAGATTACTGCAATTGTTTCAACTTCACTAAAAGCAAAGAACCTGCAGTACTTCTTGGCTGCCATTAATGGGAGATCGAGATTTTCAAGGGAAAAACTGGATTTTTCATAGTTTTTGCTGGGGTGAATTGTATTTGCACAAGATAAAGTCACACTGATTCCACTTTACATCGGTTCTTACTAACAGGTGGTAAAGACATATCAGTGGAAAAACATATTGGGAAGCAGACTTTAATCAGGACGTACAAGAAGAAAGCTAATATGACTAAATGAAAGCTGAAGTATCAGTTAATAGTTTCCTATTAGTTTCTCTATTTTATGAACTCACATTCAAGAAGCCATTTTCTTTTTCTTCAAAGTAATTATTCAGTGCAATCCATCAAAGTATTATTTTCAGTGTTTTATACTTTAAGGGGGTTAGTGCATACAAACAAGAGAATGATCCTCCACAAGGGCAGATCAGACTAGGGAGAAGTTTTACATTTACATCAATATCCATGTCTTGTAGCCAACGTGAATGACAGCAAGCGGGTCAGGATAATTGCTTGCAATAGCCCGTATTACAAAGTGCTTAAAATAGGACTACTGAGCTGTAATACTACAACCAAAAGCAGTCACAAACTGAAAACCAACTCCTTTGGGAAAGGACCAGTCATTACCTTATCAGCAAGGATTACTGCAGCATTCTTTATTTAGGTAATTATAACATGCTTTAAGAAGTTATCTGGTTTTCAATTAAGACATCAGCATTGCTAGAGGGATCACACAAGTGACAGTACAAGACATAAGGCCTATGTCCCCCCAGCTCCAGCCTGCAATAAAGCTTGGTGAAAGAAGAAAGCAGCTTTCTCCTCACTTTCTATCCTACAGATGCACTTGCATAATTACAGTTCTTTAGTTTTACTGTCTTCATGTGCTATGAATATTATTGCTATGAATTCACTGCTGGCTCACTTGTGAAAACATGATCCTGTTAAAGTATTCCTGATTCTTCTTTTCCTCATTTACTTTCATGAATACTTCAAACTTCCACTATCTCATTGCAAGCCTCAATACAACATCCATGTACAAATGTTGTTTTCAATGCTGTCTCATTTTCTGCAGTCATACCTGCATGTGCTAATGTCTGCACAGAGAAGGAAGGTGTCTGCATCCTCATGTCTGTGGAAGTGTAAGTTCTCTCTGCCATAAAGGCCAGGAAAAGCATACTGCCGGAGTGGTAAGCGGATACAAAGTTTGATATTGTTTCATGTGGGAGACAAGAAATCCTGCTCACTCCAGCCAACAGAAAACACACTGGGAAAGGTTAAGCTAACAGCCAGGCAAAAAGCAGGTCCTGTAACCAGAGAACAGGTTGTATGGCTGGAGTGTGTTTGCGTGGTGCGTGAGACAGCAATTGTTTGGGGAGACACATGGACACCACGTGGAATGGACCAGGAGCAGTGACACTACAGTGACACCCAACAATGCCAGGTGTTTGGGTTTAGTTTAGAACATAACTTTAGAACACATTGGAAGAAAAAAATTCACTGACTTGGTTTTGCCCACTCAAAAGCATTGAGCCACAGGTTCCAAATTTTTCTCCCACCTTTAAAAGGCATGCTTACCATGCAATGTAGTACTTGCCTCTTTTACAAAGAGGCAATACATAGAGCTAATAACAACCACCTTTAGATGCATCCAAAGAAAACCATTCGCCTTTTCTAGGGAAGACTGCAGAACACAGGTCCCAGGGCCATCACTTGCACCTTGCACATCCTCTCACAGGTTGTTTAACAAAAAATGCCAAATGTTACTCAGTTGTATTCCCCACTTGATAACTAACGCTGATGGAGAACATTCCTTTTTCTCACCTCTTTACCTCACCACCTATCAACCCTGCCCGTATGAATATATTAAAATCACAGCTGGCATTCTCTGGGTGCATATATGGGAAATGCTCACTCATTATCATCTGCTCAAAATTTTAACCATTTTTCCCTAAGATCACCAGCTGAATCTGTGAACCTTTACCCACAAATTCTAACACTGGACACTGTAAAACAGCTTTGAAATAAATGCTTTCCAAGACAGAACAGTGCCACCAAAACAGTAAGAAACCATCAGCTACTCACTGATATTGATGGCAATCAGCTACTAAATTGAAGGTCACTCTGGAGAAGACACACTGATGTTAATAAGTTGGGTCAGATTGATATCAAGCCATTATTTATGCAATGACAAAGCTGTGGAAGCTCCATAATGCCTCTGTGAAGTCCAAGGCACTCTATAAAAACATAGGAAGGTATGGGTTTCAACACAATGAGCTTAGGTAAAAAAAAAAAGAAATTTTGAGATTTAGTTTCTGGTGACAAGAAGTCCAAGCTAATTCAGCTATGATTTTACTCCAAGTCATCTTCTAACTGACTAGAACTACCAAAACCAGAAACTCGTGGAAAAAATTTAAAAATCACTTATCACATAGCCTTCATAAGCCTAGAATTTTTTTTGCTCATTCACCTTCATGCATTCTGTAGATTACATCTTACCTTTCTACAAAACAATGGTAGTCAATTTAAGCACCTTTGTGTTTAGTCAAAAGCGACTTGTCTATCCACAAAGTCCGTAAATAAAGAAGAGAATCTCATCTTCCAGTGATGCAAGAGAAACACACAATAATTTAAAAGGAAAAACACAGGAAATTATCCCCTGCAAGATCTACAACTAGCTTAGTTCAAACAAGTTTCTTTGTTTCTCTAATACAAACACAAAAAAGAACAGAAACAGAAATATCTATGATAACAGCACTTTGATTTGCTCGTGTATACAAATGACAGTGCACAGGTGGGAGGAAGAGACATTAACCTGCCTGTCTTGTATCTGTGCAACATTTTCTATTTTTCCTCTAGTTAGTATTTTACTATTTGTTGTATAAACTATTTTATGTCAAAAAAAAAGATGCACATGGCTGACTTAATGCTTCTTTTGGCTCATTTACAATCAATCACAAGAAGCTGCTAAATGCAATTGTGCAGTCTCAGCATCAGTCATTTCTCAGAGTTACTGTAAAACAGGATTAAATGACGGCACTACAAGAGTTTAAACACAGTCTGCTGGTGGTTGTTTACACTACGGACGAGACAGCACACGCACACATGCCATTCCTCCCAACCCATTCCACCCCCCCTGCAATCAGTGGGTCAACTGCTAGGAGAACTACACACCCGTAAGGGTAAGGCCAGATATCTGGCAGGCAGTCACACCAGAAAACTGTACAATTGTATGCACTCAGAGCATCACAGTAATTGGTGACAATGATTGAGCTGGTCTCCCCTATACATTTGCAACTTGAATTCATTTAAAGCTCAATTTTTTTCTACAACTCCCTGGCATTATGCTTTATTCCCAAATTCTCCTCATTGACAAAATTTTTGATGTGACTTCACAATACACTGTAGTTCACAGTATCCTGAGACATATTCTACATAAATTTATTAAGCAGAAATCAGAAATTAACTAAGGAATAAGGTGAACAACTCATCTATTTTGGAACTGACTTATTTTTATCTGCTGTTATAGTTGTAAGTACTTACCTAACTGTCACACATAGTAAACAAAATGTTCTAAGTACATAGGCTTTCTGGCAAAATATAACACCTCTCAGTTCAAGACAAAAGGGTAAACCAGGAACACTGTGCCTTCTACAGTCCACTTTAGTCTTGAATATAAAACAAATAAAAACTGTTTTCATATCCTAATACAAACATTGCTTAATCTATAGCACTTAGCAAAAGATGATTATACACTTCCATCTGATTCTCAGTTCTGACTAAAAGGCAAATTTCAATGGTTGCCTCCAAATCGTCAATGTGATTATGTCAAAAGACTACCTAAAACTTGAATTTAGAAACACAAGAGACAGTTTACCCTACTGAGCAGAGGTTTAATAACACCGTCTCAGAGATTCAATATTTTGTCTTAACTAGGCTTTTTCTTCTCTCCTCACTTTCCATACCAGAACACAGATCGTCCTCACTCCTTCGATGATAAGCTATTTTCTACTAATGATCTATGGCCAGCTGCTTCTAGCAATGAGGAACATGAGCTACCAACAGCTCTTGGAATGGTAAGGAAGCAGAGTCCCTCAGCATCTTGAAACACCAGCTCTCTTCTGCTGAGAAGTTGTAAGACCTTACCCAAGCCTTCAAACATCAGTGAACTGAAATGAAAAAGAGATTTACAACCAAGACTGAGATCTCTGTCTGGACAAAAGCTCCATTCACAGTTGTGACCGTTCAAAACTCCAAATGGAAAAGTAGGAAAAACTGGAAGGGGAGGGGTTTGTCTGCTATCACCTTTCCTAATACTATATCATAGAACATGATATATGCATATATAGAAGGCATAAAGAATACATAACCAAAGCAAAATTCAGACTCATGTAGTAAATAGGGAACAGGTATGAAACCTGAAGAACCCAATTCCCTGTTTAGTTTAGCATGTATATTGCACACTGGATGCTAAAATGTCTAAGAATGCTTGTGCTTCCACACTGTGTTGGTTTCTGTCAGGTTTTAATACTACTGACGTCTACATAAACTGGTAAAGAAATTCAATAAAAAATTCCCCTCCTTACTATGTACACACTCTTATTTGGACTCTCCTATTTATGGGGTATACAGCTCACTATGAAAAGCTTAATAGCATAATGTGAAATGTTTCGGCTTAAAACAAACTAACAGAAAAGAAAAACCTCTGTGAGGACACCAAAGGAGAGTTAGAACATGATATATATCCTGCTGCTCTGATTTCAATAGATATTTTCAGATGCATAAAAGCACATTTGTCACTGAACAGCTTTAGCAAACAAATTACAATCACAAATTCTGTAGTAAAACCGAAAGTGCAGAGAACCTTAAAATAAGTTTTGTTTTTCATTACAGACATCAAGTGTAACTGTACACTTACTACACATGCTCTTTATTTCTCTGATCTGCAAACCATTTTGGTCAAATCTTCAAAGCAGGTATTCAGACCCAGGGTCACTACAAACATAATTTGCTGTCAGTAAATCAGTTTTGGTACATTTGTAGAGGATTTTCAGTTTTCTTAAAGCCACAATAAGGCTTTTCACCATGTCAAATTGTTATTTCAAATCTCTTACTGGCCTTTATTCCAGCCTTGTATTCCAGCCTTGTAGGCCTTTGTTATTGCAGTCTAACTGCTATCTTCCAAAAAGACTACTTGAAAAAGCTTATTCACAGCCACTTAGAAAAACTAAGCAGTAAAAAGTGCTAGCATTGTGTTTTGAATGGCACAAAGCATGAGAACATGCCTCTAACCAGAATCTGCAAGATATGGGCAGCTAATTATGCTCTGACAACTCTGATGCGACCTCCAACTCACAGGAGAAAAAACAAAGCATACAGACAAATCACTACAGAAATCTATGTCCTCACTCCCCCTTTCCCATGCACCAGATTTTACATAACAAGCCATTTGGCCTTTGATTTAGCTACTTACAAGTCCCTTGCGCCATCTCTACTTCTAATCCAAAAATCAGCCTTGTCAGGATGCTTTACAGGGGTAGTAGCTCCTTTCTTTGATTTCATATTACCTCTATTCCTCAATGAATCTTGTATCTACTCCTGTTTTTATTACTTCCCTCTCCTATTTAATAAAGGCTTTACTCTCTCATAACTCAAGGTGCTTGCCCAGTTTTTCTTTCCATAGCACTTTCACGGTACCTGTCACAAAACACGTCGCCCACACAAAGAGAAAGAAAACAGAAGCTACAATTAATGTGTGAATTCAAAAAAATTACAAGAAATACCTCTGGCAAGGAGAAAAAGCCTCTATTCTGTTGCTGTTGAAACCAGTTAGTAAACAGACTACTTACATAAACACATAGAAAAGAAAAACTGCGGGAATATCTACTTGCTGTGTGAAGTCACTTACCTCCAAGTGAAATAGTGAATTCTTTTTATCAATACTGCTATTGAATTTTCAACTCATACACTCTCAGTTCTTGTTCACTTTCCTGGAATGATCAAACAAATAAATGCTTGGATTCATTTCCCCTAAGAATCTGTTCTCTCTGGAATTCACCTTCCTTTCTAAGGATTTTAATTTCATTTACTTTAATGGGGTTTAACCAATTTGACTTACGCTTATATACTTCTTATCCACTTTTCTGTTTCAGGGAGATAAATATTTATCACTCATAGCATTTTTTAATCAATAGAGAGACCTCTAGAGCTCATAAAGCTCAGCCGTTTAGATACACAACCCACCTTCTTATAAACAGACTCCAAAATGAGAATCAATTTCTTAAAGAGCTAAAAAGTCTGAAGAAGGGATGCTTCTACCACTTAATTCCTCTTCTCGTGAGCTGTCAAGCCCACATATGATCCCCTTTTCCATCCCTACAGCTGGGCACAGCAGACTGGTGTGGGAAAGGAAACAGGTCCTGCCAGGCAGCGGTGAGACACCGTATTCCTTCACAAACACTGCTGCAGGAAGAGAACCCAGGTTTGTTTGATACTGAAGACTGCTCCTTAAAACACACCACACACTTCACCAAATACCAAATTCCACCGTCTTTACCAAGAATGGTACAGTGCGGGCAACAGAAAAAAAAAAATCAACTAAGCTAATTGAGAGAGCAGCATTTCATGACACTGTTGACAGCACTTCTGCCTAGTAACTCCACTGCCTGCAACACTCTGTTACATTCCAGCATGAGAAAACCCCACACTATTAGCAGAGTAACATTCAGAAATGTGAACTAGGTAAAAAAGGCTAAGTTTTTGTTCAGAATGTTAACAGGTCTTACTTGCATGCCATTATTTTAAGTCCAAATCAAAAGAAAGAAGAGGGAGTTTAACTAGGAATTTTAATTGGTTTGTAAACAGTTTAAAGGGTCACATGAGGACTACTTCAAGCTGTCTTTATTAATCTAACAATTTAATGCTTATAGAGATTTGTTTTGAGAACTAAGTATCGCAACGATTTAAAATGTTTATTTCAATAACTTATGGAGGAGAAGTGTTGAGGGGGGGTGAAAATCAGTACTATTTGCTTTCTGAAATTACGGTGCTTGAATTATGCCCACTGGAAAAATTTTGTTTTTACTATCACAGTGATTTAACAGCCACTAGACTCTGTGGACACGTGAGTAAGTACTAAAGGAAATATAGCAAAACAAAGAAATTTAGACACACACCCCTGCAATCTGAAATTTGGTATGTATAACAGTTCTTATTTTGATCTCTCATTTTAGAATTAAATAAAGACACTTAATACATTACAGAAAGAAGTACTTACTAATTCCAAAGCAACAGCAAAAAGGGGTACAGTAATTCCAGGTGACAGTGAAACTGAGTTGCCAGACAATTATCTGGCCCAACAACATCTATCACTAGAACTGAGTTCCCCAGTCAAATTAGTTAATAAATACTAGATTCTCCAGGTTTGTATTAAAGGCCATTGTATTCAACTCATTTACACCAGGGAGTACTTTAGCCACTCCACACTATCTGGGACGATACAATTAATTGCTACCTCCTAAGTAAACTCCCATCCTCTCTGCTTAAGCCCAACTACTAGCTGCTTGAAACATCATTCACATTATCAAACTGGCACCGCACAAGGGTATCGCAGCTGCTGAGTAACATTTCTTACAGACCCCTCATTATAGGGCATTAGGAACAGCAGTCAAGCCCAAACCAGCTTCCCTGCTCAGTTTCCTGTACAGTACAGTTTCCAGCTTGCCTCAGAAAGCCTCTGCTCCCTGTGACAACAGAGGCCTTCTCATGGCTGGTGCACAGCCAGCCTGCCAGCTCTGACACTCACCATCTTCAAGACTCCTGCCGAAACAGAGCAGCAGAAATGCTCAAGTCAGTTGTTTGTTCAGCTTGCATTGATCATCCCAGAAGTGAACTAAGAACTTTGAAGGCAAACACTGAAGCAATTAAAATTAAATATCTCAAACAAAATCCCTAGTTTGGAAAGCCTGCCATCAATACACTGAAAATCAAAATGTGATAGAAAAGCCCTGCTGGTTCTGACCACCTAAACTTCTGCCAGAGTTGGAACACAGGAAAAACAACTAAACTGTAAACTTCAAATATACAGATGCATAACCCACAGAAAATACTAATTTTTGGCACTACTCATGAACAAGATAGAGAATCCTAGCATATCTGTCACATACAAAAGGAAATAAGTGAGAGAATCAAAGCTTTTCACCTTCAGTGTATTAACTGAAAGATATTCGACTTTTAATCTTCCTTGATATTTACCTCTATGCCAGTGTCTGTCCATCTTCAGAAGATGCCACAGCCCCCAGAAATATCTTAGTTACAAATACTTAAGATAAAATATGACTTCAATGAACAAAGGACAAGGTGTGAGAATAAATGTTACTTGGTGCAATTAGGTTGCATTTGGCTTTCTGAGTGACCCTGGGACTTCTTGAGCATGACTGCAGAAGAATTCCTGCAACAGGGACCTTTTTAGTGATGTAGATTGCTTGAGTAAAGCTCCCACCCTTCCCTACTGTAAGGAAAGCTTCCCATCACTGACTTCACTTTTGTGATACTGTACCTCACAGCTGACAAAAATCTTGTGGATTGGGCAGCCAGTGAGCAGCTGGCCACCTGTACACTAAAAGGGTTTATCTCATCTCATTTGTTTCAGTTAGTCTAAGATTGCCACAAAGATTGTGTCCCTAATTCCTCTACATAGGACATCAAGAGAGGCTCCCAAAAAGCACTAGCTGCAAATTCTGCCTCCATTCCATAGTATGCAAGGCTTGTTAACTAATACTGACTAAGGCTGTTTCTCCACTTCAGTCACATGTTGCAGCAGGATAATAAAACTAGTGGATATGCTTTTAAATTTTTCAAGGGGAAGTCTCAAATTGTGTGTAACTGCTGAAATGGCAAAGACTATTCACCATATAGAGAAGTGTCTCTTCTCAGGACTAGAAACAGAGTGCAGGCTTCTAATGAGGGTTTATGAAATTAATATATAATGGGAAGAATTTATCTTTAGAACTTGTATTTCAGTGGTTCTAAAATATAAATGGAATTGTCTGATAAGCAACTATTACTTAAGTCTGACAGTTTTAATGCACTCTTAGTACCTACTGAAATCAAGAGATTCCTTTGATTGAAAGTCTACTATGAACTCCAAAACATTTAGTATTCACGTAACAAGTACCTTCTGCATAGTTAAGATTATAGGAGAACTTTAGTCAGCTTCTCGGTTATTAGCAAGCTGCTATACTTCTATAAAAACAGGAAAGAAATCAGTGTTAGAGGAGTAACTTTCTGCAGCAGTCAAGAATTAAAAGACCAGTGCTAAGGAAAGCACCAGATCTGGTGTAGTGAAGGCTGGTAAGCAGTCACTGCTGACAGAACAAGTAAGAGCACTTGAAAAATCTCCCTGCCTCCTTCTCCTTGTTCTGTGTGAAAAGTGATCCAAACAAGTCACACCAGGTGATCAGTGATCATCACCAAGGTCATCAGAAAATGCAGCCAGTCCCTATCACTCTTTACAGAGTTGATGGCATGTAGAAAGCAGAGTATCAGCATACCCTCACTAACCTCAGAACACTAAGTGACCTCAGTACCTCCTGTCTCTTTGGGTCTGAAAAAAGGTGCTGCAGATCAAGCAGAGATTGCACTATATGTAAATTCTCATGAGAGTCAGCCAGTAGAAGAGGCTTTTATGGAACTGGTAGTTCAAAGGAAAATATTGTAGCCACTGAAACTGACCTACAGTGAGACACTGTAGCCTTCAATGTCCTGAGAAAGCAGTGTAAATTTTGCTGAGGTCCAACTATGATGAGCACTGTTGGAAGTGAAAGGAACAAAAGAGAAGAGGAATGAATGTCACCTGAGGGACTAGAAACATGACCGGGCTCTCACATAAATCAGCTAAGGCCCAAATAAGGACTGTGTGCATGCTTTTAAGCTTTGGTATGTGAGGCAGAACATGCCAGTTTCACTGCACAAGCACACCACATGCTGACCTCAGCTAACAAAGCAGTCCACTCAGCCTGCTGGTGTTCCAAGAGAAATGTTTTACCTTAAATGTCTGCTGGGCTGCTGAAAAGATAAGCTCAACAATTTTCTATTGAAAGAAGAATAATCAAAACACAGAGAGGGGACAAAAACAGTGGGAGGAAAATTTCTGAGAAGGGATAACGGGAGAAAAATTGCTCACATGCCAGTTCCATATTTCCTCTTTCATTTGGGTGTGCAAACACACATACAAACACACTTACGCAGAAGAACCCTACAGTGCTTAGGAGAACTGGGGGTACACAGTAGGCAGAGCTTTTCCAAATATAAGTCATCAATTGTGCAAAGGGGCCAAGCTGAAAAGTACAGAAAAGGAATCTAAGGGATTACTCATGGACAATCCATGAAGGTGTCGTGTCTGGGCTTAGTTCCATGCATAAAGGGAGCAATTCTCTCCAGGAAACAGGTAAGATTTGCAACTCTTGTGGTTAAAAATTCTTGTGTTTGCTCTTTGGCCCTTTTCATTGAACAATTTCAAAGTATAATCACATATTTTTGCTGGAGTATTACTCTCTAGGGAATGAGTTAGAGATCTTATATCCAGTCTGGTCTCATGGTGGGAACTCTGGACTGAGTGCCCAGCAGAGCTGGACTCTCTTCCTAGTTCTGCCACCAGCCCTTTAGGACAATTTAGCATCTCTCCATATCTGTAAAGAGAGGTATTATCTCTCTTCCGTGAAATACTTTGACTTTCATAGTTAAAATTAATGAGTGAAATACTATCATGGCTGAACCGCACCAAACCTTAGCTGAAAGCTGAAATAGCTATCAATGCTCTTACCCCATACTGTGCTCAGATAAAAAATGAGCCAGAAAAATCGACCCTGTTCCTAAAACTTACAAACCTCACTGAGACCTTCTCTCCAGAACATCACAATCAGAAACATTCATAATCATGAAGATGAAGAATGATAAAGGAAAGGCATATGCCGAGACTCCACTACTCCTCCCCTCCCTTCTTTCCTTCCAAGGGCCAGCAAAAGCCAGCAGTAATCATCTGCCAGCAGAGGAGCTGGATTCCCCATGCTAAGCATACTGAATACAAATGGCTAGATGAGAGCTGCCTGGTAAAGCTTTAAGTGTGCCAGAAGAGCCCTCCTTGTTTTGGTTTAGAAAAGAGCTGCACAAGCACTGCCACATAAATCTGGGGAGCACCATTCTGGTGTTTGGTTAACCACACAGCACCAGTACATGGGCCTCCCTTCTATGAGTGAGAGGTTGTGAAGACAGAGTAAACTTGAACCCATAGCAGCCCACGTGCAGCTGACTCCAGACACCTGACTGGACAAAGGGAACACAACAAACAGAAACAGATACTGCTTCGTTAGGTACTCATAGTCTTGTGAATGATTTCATGGACATGGACACCTCTCTGAAATCAATGTATTTGCCTGACAAGCTAACAAACTTCGGTATTTATAAGGACATACAATGGTAATGCTTGGCAGAGCTTACTTATGCATTAGATTTAGTGCTACTGCCTATGGATTCCTGCATGTGTGCATTCATTGATAGGTCAGACCTAAAACAAATTTACAGTACTACAACATGTGACTATTACACGACAAGCAAAGCTGTTGGATGAAATCAGTCAGGAAGTTCCAGTCATTGATTTGTAATCCGTATGTATAGCCATATAGCCCACACAGAAAATATTAGAGAAAACAAATTCAAAACTGAAAGTGATAATTCCTCTCTAGTGTTGGAAAGAAATGTGTCAATAGATACAACTATTCTGAGACACAAGACAAAACTGGCACTCAGAGTGTAAGAAGAAAGACCATACCTCTGTTTAAAAGAGTAAGAAGGACCCAGTTAAGTTTTCATTTCCACCCCTCCTTCTAGGCTGTTGCTGGTTCGGGAGGTACACTTCTAGTGGCTTTTTTTGGTGGGATGGGGGGCAGAGGGGAGAGCCTGCTTTATACCCCCTGCCTATACTGAGACCAGTAACTTACTGCCAAAAACAACATGAAAGGCACTTGAAGGTATCACTTTTAAATTTACCTGTGTAAAGGTTATTTGTAACTGTGGTGGTCACTGACTTTCACATTCAACCTAGAGAGAGTATAAACTCTCTTCTTTTATTCTCTAAGATTATTCAACAAGTCTTTTTCATCCAAAACTTGAAATGAAGTGTTTCAGACAACCAAAAAAAAAAAAATGTTACAAACCAAAGTTTTTAGATAGACAAAGAGATCATAGACTAGTTCAGGCTGAAAGAGATCTTTAAAAGCTCACCTAGTTAAATGCCTTGCAATGAGCAGGGACATATTCAACTAGATCAAGTTGCTCAGAGCTCTGTCCAATCTGACCTTGAATTTTCCCAGGGATGGGGCATCCACCAGCTCTCTAAGCAACCAGTTTGGCCATTCTCTTTACAAAGAAGTCCTCATACCTAATCTAAATCTACCCTCTTAAAGCTTAAAACCATTACCCCTTGTCCTACCACAACAGGCACTGTTAAAAAGTCTGTCCCCATCTTTCCTACAACTCTCTTTGTTTCAGAAAATTCCATACTGCTTTGCTATTTCGTTAAAGCAATACTAAAATATTCCTACTACATTTTCAACACTTCTCAAAGCTCAAAGAAAGATCTGTACAGACCACAAAGCACGCTTGCACGCAGCAGTTCTGTCATCGTTTCAACTCAGGTTTCCTCTGGATTGATTCCTTAAACCCATATTTCCCCGTCTTGAACACTTCCTGCTGCCTCCAAGCTTCTGCCAGGGCAAAAAGCTTGCTGGTAGTTTTACCTCCCCTCCATACAGGGCCTTGTTTACACCTTCAAGTTGCAGAGGAAAAGAATTGCTACCAGCCAGAATCACAGATTTTTTTTGTATTCACCTGTCATTACATACTGAAGATGGTATCTGTAACATCAGTACATGCTCTTCCCAGAAGATACTGTACCCCATCATAGACAATCTGTCCCCAGCTTCTGATAGTTGACTCTTCTAGCCTTCCAGACAAAACTCTCTGCATTCCAAATTCCTTCCATTTGGCTTAACCTCAGCAATAGTACCCAAAAGTTAACACAAAAATCTGGTACTCACAAACCCTATAATTTCTCTAAATGCCTTAAATATATTTTCTCTATCAAAAGTAAAAAGACTAGGTTTGTTTTACAATTAAATAAATTCCAGGATATAAACCAGATCAGAAAAGCGAAGATCATTGAGAACTTTTTCAACTCTTGAGCTATGTTTGTGCTAGTAAATGTACTACTTGTCACTAAGAACAAAATGGACTACTGCCTTTTTTTTCCCTTTACACATATAATGCTAAAGTTTGTCTGTATGCGTACAAGTACCCCGAACATTAAGACAATTCTGAAAAAAACAAGTAACACTACTACACATATTGGCAGCAGACCTGAGCCTACCTCTGTAGAGCACAAAACCAGTCACAAAGAGAGAAAACAATGCTGCTTGGCAGGATCTCCACATATTATCTCCTGTCTACATGCAAATTTTACTTGCTCTTTTCACCTCAACTACCAAATCAAGACACAACTCAGAGACCAAGATTGCCCACACTTTCTTCCATTTCTCAGTCCTGGCTAACAGCATTGCCTGAAGACAAGCCATATCCATAACAGCTCCCTGACTACCAGGAAAGGTTTCAACATTTTTCCTAACATATAGGCTAAGGCTGGAACACAGAGGTTGGAAAGAACCATGGCTTTTTTTGATTAAGAAGTTTGAACACACCAATGTAAACACCGCACACATTCCCACTTTTCTTGTGGCAATTTCCAAAGTTGTGGATGGTTGCAAGTGGGAAAATTGGACATCTTTAAGTCTCTGTAAGTTCTTATATACTTATGATATCAATTCACAGCATGTCTTTAGGAAGGCCATCTTCATACCTTCTCAAACACAGTACATTTAGGTGAGAGAAAGACAGTCTTTTCGCACATTCTCTTACTCTTGCGTTAACTTTTAAAGTATCCCGCAGTAATGCTAACATGGGAAGTCAAGGAACAACTCGTATTTCAGAAGCAGCTAGAAAGAATATCCAGCAAAAATACCAGGCCCTTAGTAAGTTTGTCTGCCTGAAACAAAGCCAAGTTTCAACACATGCCTATATGTTTTAAGCACATGTATTGACTAGACTTTTCTTTTTTTATATTATACAGATAGTTGTGAATCAGAGCCATATGAAAAGGAAGAAAGGAGACTCAATAAACACTGAAAACAATCAGGCTAATTGTCTAATCAGGCTAATTCAAAAGAACTTATGAATTTGTAAATCGTTCACAAAAAGCTAAGTTTAAACAATCTAACACCAAACCTAAAAATCCTATCTGTCTGAAAGATACCAACATCAGCACTGTGCTTCACTGTACACCATTACCATTAAAAACCACCTGGAAGACCAAAACTGCTGTAGCTCCAAACCGTCTAGGAAAAAAAAAACCATTATCCAATACAGCTGAAGATTTTTCAGAATATACTCCTCTATAGAGGTTGCCACACATGATTTTACTGACAAACTCTGTGAATAAATGCTCCATTTATTCTGCACATAAAATCATTCAACAATTTTTGCCTCATACATCAAATCATATGTTCCAGTGCTATAGTCATGCAAATTTTATACCATTGGTTTTGTTTTTCTTAGCCTGCCCTGCATAAATCCAATCTCACTCCCGAAAGATATATATAGAAAAAAGTTATTTCTCCCTTTCTCCCAGCAAGAGGCTAAGGCAAGTTTTAGTCTTCTAACAATTTAAACACCTACTTAAATTTTTGATATTTACATGCAGGGCATTGAAGCACTCCTTTAAAATTTACTTGCCGTCTCCTCCTCCTTTTCCTCCCCAAATTCGGCCAAAAGCTCATTTTAACAATAAACTGAGCCAGCTGAGCATCAGCAAGACACAAAAGGCTCTCAAACATACAACTCTCAACTTAGTGCAGGTATTCTGGTGTTACCTAACACAGAAAAACAAAATAGAAAACTGGGGGCAGATTTATCGTCACTCCCAATATAAGAAACCGTGCCTTGCAGTTGTAATCCCATATAACACTATGTTTTTCCTTCCAATCCTTAGATCTTTCTTTAATGTAAAGGGACTGAAAATCATTTGCCTTTTTCAAGGATCAATCTTTCAACTCTCTGCAAATCTCAAGGGTAGCTTCTCATACACAGTTAATCACTTAAACATGACAGGCAGGAAGAAAACAACATGAACTAGAATTACTAATAAAAGAAAAGAGTATGAGAAGGGTTTGGATTTGTAATAGTCGGAAAACTCCTTTTCAGACAGGAAATACTTTCATTCCTTAGAAAGTGAGTTTCAGCATCAAGTACAGCAAAGAAACAATCCAGGGATGAATTCAACTGACTTATAAGGAAGGATAAAGAGGAAGAGAGAAAAATAGAAATTTGTCTCAAGTATCATTAAGATGCTGTCACATTTGAATCTACTTCCCAAGCATTTCCTGAGACAGCAGTGCCTCTTAACTCATCTTAGATATGTGAAATCTCAGCTACTTCAAGTCTGTCCATGTTCGTGCTTAAATTTTCTTACCTTTTTCTTTGAAAAACCTTCCAAAAAGCCTTTAGTTCTCTAGCAGCAGATTTATCTTCTGTTCCTCTTGCAGACCCCCAAATTTTCCTATGCCAAGTGGGAGAGTCTCTTTTTGTTAGCTGTAGCAGGAAATGCCAACACTTAAGATTCAGAGCCATAGGCATTCTAAGTCAAAGCATTCTAAGAAAAACTTCAAAATCACAAAGGACTAAAAATCACATTTCTCTAATGCTCTCTGTTCATGCAATGGAACACCCCATACAAAAATCCAAAAGCTGATGGAACCAAATGGCCTCTGGGCCCAATACTTCTTTGACCATAGCCAAAAATGCATGTCAAGAGAAAACAATAATAACAAGGAAGAATACAGTCAGGCTTCAAACACACATTTTCTCTATTTGAAATCATGCATCACTGAAAATTACAAACAAATTTAAACACAAAATTACGAGCATTTGCCCAGAGCTGTGGATGCCCCGTCCTTGGCAGTATTTCAAGACCAAGCAGGATGGGACTTTGAGCAATCTGGTCAGTGGAACGTGCTCCTGCTCATGGCAGGGGGTTTGAAACTACATGACTTTTAAGGTCCCTTCCAGCCCAAACCATTCTGTGATAAGCAGTAACTAACATTCTAACTCCTTGGTCTCCTTTCCTAGTATAAGCTTCTCTCATCACTTTCTGAAAATCAGCAAGCTTGTGACATCCACAGCATACTGCACCTGTCAGTTTCACAGTACAGTTTCTGACAGAATGCAAATCAGGAAGACAGTTTTGGGCTGCATGCATAACATCTTTGCTAATATCAGGCCTTTAGCTATATCTTTTGCTACATCACAGAGCAGCTGAGGTTGGAAGATACTGCGAAATTCCCCTTTTTGTCCTGAATTCCAGTCAGCTTCAGTGTCCCTTCCTCTCACCACTTCCAAACCAAAAAGGTTTCTCAAGGACCTTCTGCACAGTTTTGAAAGAAAAAAAGAGGTCTGGTCAGTTCAGATGCAACTTCCTATATTTCAGTGTGCCGATTGCCTCTTGTCCCATCAGTGGCGACTCCTGAAAAAACCTGGTTTCCTCTTCCTCACATCTGTTTGTTACATAACTCAGTGCTGAACTTAAGCACCAAAATAAGAAACTATTCCTAAGCATTTCTATGTTAGCCACACATAGCATTCCCTCAGCTTCTTCACTGTTTCTACAGTTGCATTTAAAATGCATTTAGTACCGGATGTTAAGTTACAATACATTGCATACATTGGTATGCCAACTACTATGTTTAAGGACATTAATCTAATTCAAACACCTTCCAGCATCAAGACCCAACATCATGAACTGAAGTTTAACAGCTTTATTATTTTTTATCTCAGCTTTCCAGGCAGAGTAACCTCATAAGAAGTCATTTATGTCTTAGGATCTATAAAAACATACCATAACATAATACACCTAAATATTTCTCTGTTGTAGTACTATAATGGCAAAGCTAAAATTAATATCATAAGTATTTGATAGCAACTACCTGGCTAGCTGTTTTGGGGAAAGCCTTTCGGAATAAATTAATCATACCATGAGCTAAATCAACAACATACTCTAAGTATTTCACCAATAAAGATGTTTTTTACATCACAGTCATCCCCAAACAGCTTCCAGGAAGCCAGGAAATCTAAAGTTGCCTGTTAAGTACAAAACGAGTCACCTCTTAAGTACAATTTCTCTCTACAAAATGTTAGCAATAATCTATTACTTTTCTCCTACTAACACTAGAGTATTGGCAGAGGAGGAAAGGGAAGAAAAAGAACTACCCCTGAAAACCAGATTTCAGAAAGATGTTAAAGGAAGGTTTTTGGGTACTGGAAAAGGGCTCCAAAAAAAAGCTAAACAATTCTAACTATAACATGAAGAACAAACTGCTTCAAATTACAGTTATCAGCACAATTCTATATATTTCACAGAAACCAAACAGCATAGTCAATTCCCAAATACTGTATTGTAAGGAAAAAAAAAGGCATAATTGGTAGAATCTTTTTTTCCAAGGCAATGGGACAAGAGAATGACAGAAATTTAAAAAAAGAAAAAAAAAAGAAAAAACAAAGGCTTTAGGCCTGCAAACACTTAGGCAAGCATGCAGCTTCATGCACGTGCCTCAGAGTGTTTTACCAATGTGTTCAAGAATTTGTCTTTCCAGGCCTGAGGTGCTGGAATTCTTGATGTTTTTAAAAGAAACCTCATGTTTCAAAGCAAAGTATGTCAATAAGCACACAAAAGGTTTCATTAAGCTAATAATCTTTAAAAAAAATAACGAACTTTGACAAATTTGTCAAGATATATAAAAAAATACAAGCCCATGCATGTGTTTGACTTTTAAGATATCTGAGGGTGCCAGTGGAGAGGAGAGGCCTGCTATTTTTTCAGAACAACATCCAGGTGTTGAAGTGAAGTTTGCATTGAACTCAAACTGCTGTCCGTAACTGCTCATAACTGCAGTAAAGGCAATTCAGATCCCCCTTTTATAAAAACTTAAGTTTCAGAAGGCAGGATTAGTCACACACACAACATGAACAACTCGCTTGCCAATTTCATCTAGGATACAGTGTTGACACTGACATCATATAGAGATGTTCACTGTTTTGACCTTTTCTAAAGCAGATAAAACCTCCCAAAATAGCATAATAATCACAAAGCTTTTCAGGGTGAAGAAAAAAAAAATGAAAAAGACACCCCAAACCCCCCAAACAATAAAAAACTGAAATTACAACACCTATCTAGAGCAAACCAAGTAAAGGAAAAAACTGATTGAATTACAATGTATTAAACGACTAACAAAATCTTTTTCAGTTTTTTTTTTTGCAGGAGGATTTCCTCAGGATACTTATCTCAGACCTGATTAAGAAGACTGAACTTGCACCTTCTAATTTTTTGTGGAATATTTTTCTCCTCTTGGTTCTATGAGGTATTTAACAGTCAGTAAAAGTATGGGGTAACAACCTGTTGAACCTAACCAAAGAGATCTCCACTCTAGTTTTTTCAATCATTGTCCTTCACTATCTCATACTCTTTGAGGTTTCCCATTTCTAACAATGTGCAGGAATTTGCCTGTCTCCACCAAGCTGTAATGCTACAAGAGAACCAAGTTCATTAACGTTTGTCGACAGCCATGGCAGCTTCTGTGTCTCACAAGAATGTTAATACAGAACTGCATCTGCAGTCATGTCAGTCAGAGGATACTCAATTAATGGTTTAATGTCTTGTGGGTAAGACTGCTTTGCTTTAACCCTGAACTAGGGAAAATACTCTAAAGCTCTTGGCGAGTCTGTGCTCACCACTTGTCCCACACACTTCCCCTGAAATTTCATTCTTGACAAATGTCCACAGTACATCTTCCCTCCACAGAATGAAGATAAAGCCCAAGCCCATGCTCTCATAAGAATCACCCAGCACTTCTCTCACCTTAACTAAGGCCATTCTACAAGCCAGTAAATGCCTGTAAAAAGCATTTAAAATTCGAAAAGTGGAAGACAAACTTGAGCCAACCACTGCAGACTATCCATGTTTTGGATGAAACAAGACCCTCTTTACCTTTCTTTTTTGTTTGCACTCTCACTGATTTCAGGCCATGCCTTCTCAAGTTAACCCATTCAAAAGCTTGGTAAGGGGGTTCAGTTGCACCAACACTCCATGTATTTAACTTCTGAAAAATCCAAGCCATTTGTTTCCAACCACATGCTATGCTGAAAAGGAGTAATTACTATTTCATTAGAGAAGGTCAGAAAGTTTTAAGATTTCTAACAAAATGCCTTATGAACAGGTAGATTTTAAGAGCTTGTATATCGAAAGTTTGAAACTTCAAATTACTTTGCTGCAACCTGAGAGGCACAGCATGCAGCTAACACCATTCACATCAATTGGTCCCTTAACAAAACTACTTGATACAGGCCTTTTGAAAAAATTGTCAGAAAATTTTTGCATCTGGCCCCATCCACATGACTATAGATGCAAGATAAACAAATTGACCATTATGACAGGCAAATTTTTGTACATGTGATTTAAAAGCTTCTTCCCTTGCCTTGCTTAATTAAATGAAACACATTTATTAACCCTATCTTTACAACACCAAAAATCTCCATTGCTAAAATCTGTCCTGATATCACAGCCAGTCTTCAAAACTGCTGACCTGGGAGCAAGTAAAACAAGAAGGCAGACTATTTTACCTTTCCAGATACCCAACGAAGACAGGAGTTGTCCTTATTGGACAGAAAACAGTCCTGGTACTTGTGCCTACTCTCAGCAACACAAGTCGAGGATTTTCTTTTGTTGTTAGCGAGGCAACATAATCTGTAATCTAAAAGATCACAACTAATGAAGGCCATAACTTTTTTTTTTAATTATTTTACATGAGCATAAAATCATGTATGCTGAAGCCAGCAGAAACATGGGCAAGAACTCTAGATAGATGCACTAACCAGTTGCTGCTCTACAGTTTGGCAAGAGTATTTCATTTTTGCCAAACAATTGGCACAAGTCTTCAGGCTTGCATTAAGAAACAGTGTTTGGAGTACTCTAGTCCAACCATGTTCTACCATTGTCAGGAATGCAAAAAGCACTTCATGACCAACACAACGCTGTTCCTTGGCAAGATGCTGTGGAATAGTGCTTTAGAAGTCTGACATGGTGTACCAAGTGCCAGAAGCACCACTGGAAGTGCCACACCTTTAAACGCTGCCCATTCAGAATCAAAAATTTATTTTCTTTTCTTGCATTGGGAAGATACTCTTCTGCTATAGAAGAAAGACTCCAGAGAACCTCTCAGCTTCAAATTTCTACCAGACTCAGGCTGATAGCATGAATCAGGAAACGATGAGTTATAAATAAAAATACTCAGTATGAGAAATACAAGTTTGCACTGTTTTTATGAAGTCAGGACTATTGCCAAGTTACAAACTTCTCTGGGAAAATGAACAGGTGGTTCAGCTTCAGTATCCATCAGCTCCTCTGTAGAGTGTTAAAGTCGTGGTTTTGGTATACAACTGTCAAAACCATAAGAAGTGGCCTGAGTTAGTGCTGACCTCTTTTGTTTACCCTTAGAGAAATGCAACACTTGGCATCCAGTTAAGTCTATCATACACATATCAAATCAATAATGCTGTCACATTTTAGTTACACGTCCACCTTCAACAATAATGCTATAATAGCCTACTGAGTTATAAGCCTGTAGCAGAGAGAATTCTGAGAGCTGGGCAGGCAGAGTTCAGCTCCCACACCACTGACAGACTGCAGCTTACTCTCCATCACTAGTATACCATTCAGCTGATGAACACTGCTATCAACTGTGCCAGTGTGCCACGTGGAAGCCCTTAAAAAAAACACACTCAACTAAGTGGCCTATCTTTAAGTGTCACTGCAATAACCTTCATCTCTGGCATCAGATCTGCAGACAAAAGAAAAAAATGGTTGCTCATTCTGGTCAAATATTGTAGAAGAAAAGATGTTATGAGGTAATTTCCCTTTTCCCCTGCAAATATCAAACCCAAGAAGTAATCTGATTAATTTATTTGGGGATTTAAGATTACTAGTTGAGAAACCAACTAGACAGTTTAAATGCTCTCACCCAACAACAAACCAACATAAACAAGAGTCAAAAATTCAAGGATGTACATAGAATATAAAAAGCATAAACACGAGTTGCATGGATACCACAGATACCTGAAGGTGTAAGACCAGCTTTGGCATGACCATACTAGAAGTTTTTAAACGCCTTGCTTAGTTGGGCAGTGAAGTTTCCAGAATACCACAGGACTTTCATACTGGTAACCTTGCAGATATTCAAGTGAAGAGGGAATTCTTGCTCTTCATAAATGTACAAACTCTAAAAATACTAAGACAGCACCCTTTTCTGGCCTTCCTTATCCACTGAGTACCCAGAGTATCACAGGCCACTTCAAGAAAAACAAAATGTATTACTGGAGAAACTGAAGAAAAAAGCTTTTTAAAAATATTACATTATTTTCTTTTTAAGTGAAAAGAAAAGCTTTCTATTACCCTTCTCTTATTACAGATCTGAATGGTTCCTAGTTGGTAGATAACCACTTGTCAGCTAGAGTGGAAACTTTTGCCTAAGTTTTGCAATTTCCTCTGGATCTTAAAAATTAATATTGCAGACTCCTGTAACTCCCACACATGATGCAAAGTCTGCAGGTCTTAGAAGTAAGCAAAATTCACTAAGACTAGAGTTCTACAGCAAGTTAAAGCTTCTTGTACAAAAGTGTCAGAGCCAAGACCACAATGCATCAGCTGCAACATCAGAGCAGTATATATGCATTCAAGGAATTGAAGACTGTCTTTTGTTAGAACACAGTAAATAGTCTTATCTGACAAGCTTCCACTGAACAAGATAAGCCATGCATTTTGACAGCAGGCTGCACCCACACCTATCAAGTCACACATGTACTCTGCTAAATTGTTTGCTGTACGCATGAATCCAATTGTATTGACAAGAGCTCTGAGAATAAAATCAGTTGTCTAAAAACCAGGACAGCAATCCTTGAGAAAGAGGTAGATGAGAACAAAGTATTTAAGTGGCATGTTGAGCAACTCCAGAACAGCTTATTTTCATCCTTAACTAAGGCACAGTAAGGTTAGTCATAATGCACTTCAGCTTGGTAGATGAGCTAACAAGCTGCAAATCACTTTCTGCAGCTAGAGATCTTATTCTATAGATGTTTAAAAGGGATCATATTCAGGTTTTTTTAGCTATAAACTTCACACAGGAAATAACGACATAGCAGTAGCAAGTACAAAGAAGTGGTATAAACAAGATCTCTTGTAAGAACCCATTACCTTTTAAAGTCTCTCAGTCACTCAGCATTCACAGAAAGAATGGATGTACTTCAGATTCCTACCCAGGAACTACAATGCATGCATAAGTGCAGGATACACATATCAGAAAATGGAAAATAAACTCCTCAGGGTGCCTCAGCTAGTGCACGGAGACCAAGATAATCAGAAACTCCACATGATTGTTAGTTTAGAAGCTGAGAATGGGGACAGTGTGGAATGAAAAACTCACTAAGGCACTTCGCCTACCACAGACTGTGTATAGTTCCTTTGCACAAAGATAATCAAAGGGAAAACTGCAACCAATTGAGACCACACAAGTGCATAAAGTAAAACATGCACAGCAGATGCACCTCCTCTTCTCCTGTGGACTAGCTCACAGGTCAGAGATGCCCACAAATCACAACAAACTACATTAACTTTTAATTTAATTCTGTTTCACAACAACACAAGTTAGATTTCAAACTTATTTAATACCAGGAACCTGTTGAAAGTGAAATCATTACAGCCATGATGTTACAGCAGATGGCTGGAGAGTCCCCCTTCACACACCAGTTGAGGTAGGTGTGCCACAAGCTTTAAAGCTTCTTGAGATACATCTGAAATCTCCACCTTGTTACTGCTCCACAACTGAACGACTTTCTAACAATTTAGAGTGTAAATTACATGAGAAACAACTTAAGCTACACAACGCTTAAACTATCAACTGCACTGTCAAGTTGCACCCAAGTTACCTGAAGTGATAAATCCTCTAATGACATAGTTTGAATGGCAATTCAATTCAGGCTAAATATTAAGTTGCGCAATTTCTCACACCTCATTGCATAGAAGTATTCGCATCAGGTATCTGTCCTCCTTCTTGGATCAACTGTATGGTTTCCATTTCCGGCAAAGTTTTTCAAAAAAGCAAATACAATACATATTCAAAGCAATACAAAACTCACAGAATCCAAATCCTCACCAGCTACTTTCAAACAATCTCATTCCAGCAAGGGCATTGTTACCTCACTGAGAAGCCCAAGAACTGAACCCTAAGCACTGCTTCATAAGAGGGGCAATACTTGTCAGGCCAAATTACCAGCAAAATACTAGCGAGACAACTCAAATCAGGAGACAACATTCAAATACCATAAACTAAGAAACAGCTATGGCTTAAAAGCAAGATTCAGTTACTGAAAAAGACCTACAGTCTACTCAACAAGCACACCTACAAATCTTCAAGTGTTCCTTCCATCTTTAACAGACAAACAAAGCTGGAAACCCACTAAGGGTGTAACCAAAGAGGCTAAAAGCCGTTCAGAATAAATGGCTTTGAACCAAGAGATCTAGAAGGAACAAATTTAAGGCAAATCCCTCAGTTTATTAAAATGTCCAGTCATCTCCAGATACCATAAAACAAAGGCAAAATAAAGAAATCAAGTCTTTTTAGTGGCAGGAGTACCACTGGTAGCATGATGAATGGCATTAATTCTTGAGATAATAATCTCTTTTAAATATTTTTAGAGTAAGAGCTAACAGGAATACTGAGATTTGATAGGGCAGACCTGTACTACAAGTGCCAAACCTTGCTCGTGTAGCAAGTCCAATAGCAAACAGAAGTTTCATTGCTTCTTGAACAATATTAATGCTCCAAAAGAAATCAGCAGCTTTCTAGAATCAGAAAGAGATCAGAGACAAAGAAATCAGGTGTGCCTAATCTATTAAAAGCAGCTTGGATATCTGCAGGCCTACACAGACCATCAAAAGGATGAGTACTGGTACAGAATTGTTAGCCTCTGCTATGCTCAGCCTGCTGCACTGGGTCATTGATTTTTCTGGGTCTGAAACTTTCATTTTTAAGCTGGATAACCTTTTCCTTTCATGGTCTGCTGCATTTATAGAGTATAGACTATTGCCAACTGAATGCTCAACAGTGGTTGCAACACTTGGAACCTTGATGCCACCATAATTGTTAAATACTGGAATTTTCGTCTGCTACCAAGTGGTTTCGTTACTCTACCAAGTGACCTGCAGTTCCACATCTCTTCATACATGCATAGAGACACAGCAACAGGTCTTCAAATCATGGCAATTAGGTTCTCTTAATGCCAAGTCACATCTCTTTAAATGCTACATTTTTCTAAAAAATTATCTTCCAGCACTTGCTCTTACCACAAGCCACTAAATGGTAACCCCGAGAACAGTTCTTCCTTACATCACTCCCCTACACTGGGCTGTGGGATAACCTTACATATATATATTCGCATGTTTACTATACCTAAGTGGGATATATCCAGTGCTTCCTAACCCCTGGTTTCCAAGTAAGAGTACCAACACTTCCAAAAGGACTTCCCCAAGCAGCCAAGAACATATCAAACTACTGTTTCTGGCTGGCACACTTAACTTTTCAGTCACAAATGGAAAGTAATCTGGAGCAAGACTTCCAGAAAACAGCAAGGGCATCAAGCTTATACTCACAAAAGAAAAATAACTAACCCCAGTTTTCCAGAAGTGAGGTCACTTGGACTACTTACTGATACTGCTGCATAAGTTTGCATGAATTCTCCTTCTGACTTACTTAGTAATTCAGTTCATATTAGTATGTACATTTTAGATGGCATGATCTAAATGTACTAAATGAAAAAAAAAGTGCAATTTCACACTGCAAGTAGAGTATTAAATATCCTCAAAGTAGACAAGGCCCTTTTAAACTTTTCTTCAATAGAAAGCTTTCTAAACCCTGTTTCCTTTTTGTTCCTTTGAGAAAATGGAGAAGCAATTTGCATTTACAGCTTAGTTCCTGCTTCCAAAATACCCCTTTAACGTTTTTTTTTATTTTTATGGTGGATATAAATCACACCAAATTGCCAAATCACAGCTATTTTCTATGCTACCTATACAAATAGAGCTGATTTCTGGCAAGCCATAAAACAATTATGGCTGAATTCCTGTAGCCCTTTGATATTCCAGCTTGCCTGTAGGGCTTCAAAGCCATCTTAGGGCAGCGCTAAAAATCTAATTTCCAGAAGGCACAGAACGAAAAAAAGGCATATCAATTCCCACATGCTCAAGCATGAACACACCAAAATCTTAGCACTGGGATGATTGTGTTTGAAAGTGACTTAGAACAAACACAGATAAGATAGAGCAACGGTTTAAATGAACACTGCTTCACAGAACGCAAAGACACAGACACCTTGAGAAAGAGGGCATAACGCACACTACACCTGATTCACTTTCTGCAAGTTGGGAAGTACAATTGCCCGCTTGAGCATTCAGCTCTCACCCCTTCTTGTGTGGAAGCAAAGAAAGGGGTGACAAATAATCAAAATGTGTAAAGGGAAACGCAGAAACTGCCTAAGTCTGCACAGGAAGCAAAGATACAATCCTTGCCTTTAAGGTACTGATATTGCCAGTAACAATTTACATATACATAAAGATGCAACAACAACATGAACCTGAGAATTCATATAAGTGTATTTTACATTATTAATATTATAATGGAAAGGTCTCCCCCTCATTTAAGCTAGGGAAGCTGGTTCTTTCTGTACCAATGTGATTTCTAATAACCATGAAAAATAGAGATTTTTCATGAAAGAGGCTAGGGGACAACACTATAACCCCTTTAAATAAATCAGCAACGTTTTTGCCTCTTAACATGGAATTTCAAAAAGATTCAACTGAACAAATTGAAGATAGATTACTATATTTCTTTACATGAGAGAAACTTTCATGAAGAAAATACTACTTGAGTAATATAATTCACATTGGTGTAGACACACAAAAAATGGAAAGCATCTTTAAATTCCTTGCTATTTAAGTGTCTGCTGTGTTTTAGTCAAATGCTAAAAAATTTTTAGCAGTCAGAATTTTTGCCAGTAATTCCTACTGTGCACAGGCACACAATATGAGTGTAAATAAATAGAGTCAATATTAAATCAGAATTATGAACTCTCAATTCTAAAGCTGTATAGATGAGTACATGCACAATTTGTATGAGGCACATGCACCTATGTCACATTTTTCTCCTCACTGAATGACTTCACATGTTCTAGAAAATTAAAAACATCCAAAACNTAAGAATAAGTACCAACCTGGTGATCTCTAACAAATGGTTTGGTCAATAAAGCAAATACCATAAAAGGGAGAGTAACCTTTAATATTTATTCTTTCCTGATTGGTGCCTAGCTCCCACTCTTTCGTAGCACTTTTGAAAAAAACATGCTTCTCACGATCATTTAGAATTTCCCCTAATTTTTATGAAGTCCACTCTTCTTAATTTTGGGAACAAAAATGGCAAAAACCTTTTCAATCCCATACCTGGCCATTGCTGGAGGCATTTTGCACTCAGTGTATCCCTAATCTGCAGTTAAATCATTGGGCCCCTAATGGGCCCCCACACCGGTTTTGTGAAAACTATCATAGCAGTGGTTTAGACATCAGCTCTGCAATATTAATGTACAGTACAACAGACTGCATAAAAATGAAGGAAAGAAAATTCTCTCTTGAGAGCAGGAAGAAGCCGCCTTATCTTCAGTGCCCCATCTTGCATGCCAGTCTTAATCACCATTAATTTCCTCTCGTGCTTTTCATGCAAAGATACAAATGCCGGTTTTCTTTATTTTAGAATAAAACTAAAAAAGAAAAGGAACAGCAGATGGATATTCCAGAAATTCTCTGAGTTTAGATTATGTGATTGAAATTTCAAGGCAAGCAAACTGATCTAATCACTGTATTAGGTTCCAAAATCACTTATTGGTAAAGTTAAAACAAAGTCTATAAAATGATAATACATGTAAACACATTAACAGATTGTGTGCAAGCTGTGTATCTTAAAATAATACATACATATCAAATGCTGATTAAACTGATTTTAAAAAACAGAGGTTAATTTAGATTTTTATCAAGAAAATATTGTTATCTAGATCTAAGGACAGGCAGCAAAGGAAGGAACTTAAATCAAAATGTTAAATTTTTCATTGTCTAGAATATACATTGACAACTTCCTAGATCGAAACTATTCCTAAACACAATTTGGAAAAAAAAAAAAACTCAAAAACAAACCAAAAGAAAAAACCAAGCTGTAATTTAAATATTCCATATTGAAACACAATAGGCTACTTTTGACTGTATGCTTAAAATGTCAATCGTCAAATATTTTATTAGTATTTCAACTAATGTAAATTTCAGTTCAGGAATTAAGACAAAAATGTAAGGAAATATTCTTGCAGTCCAAGATCAGTAATCTAATACAACTGAACTTTTGTTTCAACACCTGCAAGGTCTGCCACGATTGTTTAACTTTGCTTCTATTATACTGCAAATTCAAGGAAGTAACCTAATGTAGATCTGCTTCATAGAAACGAATGTGTTTCTATTTAGCTTCCAGGCAATACCCACTAGAAGGGCAGTGCTAGAATGGGACAGCAATGCCTGCAGAAGTGAACAAGTATTTTACTGATGCTGGCTGCCTTATTTGATTTAGGTGCAAGGGCTGGTCTCAGTGCATTTGCACACAACTACCAAAGGCATTTAAAGAGCTTGGATGGAGTTGCTTCCTAAGGTACAGCATTTTTAAGTCACCTGTAATATCTTTTATTAAAAGAATTACCTAGGGAAGAATTATACAGAGAATAATAAAAGCCAATATTCTTACAAGAAAGGATACTAGGTAATTACAGAGACTAGAGGGTTATTACCTCACCCTACTTGCACATAGAGGAGTTTAAGACCACAAGATAGAGAATATGATTCTGTGTTCTGGTTGTCTTTTTCTTAAGCAAAAGAGTCTTACATTCAGACCAATTTAAAAAATAATTACAGCCTGAGAAGTCCTCCTGAAATATCTCTATTCTTCAAATAGTAAAGATAATGCAACAGCATTACTATATTGACACTTCTATTAACCTATAACTGTAATGAATAATGAGTAGACTATAGATTATGGGTAAAATACTTTTTGCTGAAAGGACATCACAGTATTCAGTATTCTGCAGAATTAGGCTAAAACATGGCACAACTGAAAGGGGCCAAAAAAAGCCTCACCAAATTTAAGCTGGGACCTTTTGTTTTAGAATATTTACTCAGTACAAATGGAATCATTTACAATATTCACAGAAGCCACACACTTAAAAACACTTCAGACGCATTACTGACAGCCAGGCAAGGAAAAAACTTGAGTACCGAAAAGCTTTAGTCTTAACAGCACAGGAATTTTATCACAGACAGGAGCTGACATTTGCAACTGTAATAGAAAATCTTACTAGTAGCAATAACAAAATAGATTAGGAACCTTCATATATTACAGAGGAATTTTCAAGAACAGCATCTTTTTGTTGTTGTACAGCAAACAAAGATTTCTTTGGCAACCTCTAAAGGAAAGACTAAACAAAGCAATACATTTACAAAACACCTTTTGGGGTTTTTTTTAACTCTCAAAAAATATATATGCTTTCTAAGTATGTTTCTTATCATTATCTCTTTATTACTTGCTATTCCTCATGCTAATGCCAGCTCATTACTTTTTAAATATCTGAAATCCACCTGTTGAGATCTTTTTTTATAGTTAACTGACCTAACCCAAAACTAGTTCAACTGCACTTCCATCCTCTTGTCAGCTACTAAATTTACAGAACAATCTACATAAATACTTTCCACATTCAGTCTTCAAACACAACAATACCATTCCACAGCCTTCCTCCCCATTCCATAAAAATTCCAGAGTGGATCCTCTGCAGCAGATACCCAGCTCTGTCTCCTCGCCACCCTGTCCACTGGGTCACTCCCTTGCATCCTGCCTGCGCTACACAGGAGCCAGGCTCTGGAATGCAGTGCCTGTTGGGCCAGCGCTCAGCAAAACAAAACCCCCAAGCCCTGCGAGACACAGATGGGGTAAGCAAGCACACTCTGTGCACAGGACACAGACTCTCTGCAGCACCTCCTCTTACTAAGCATTCCTCTAGTGAAAGGCAGCAGCTGGATATTGGGTGCAAAGGGCTTGGCACTGGATCTGGCTAAAAAGAACTGATCTTACTATTCTGCTTATTAATGTCCATTTCTTTCCCATACCAAAAGATTACGCCACAGTGGCAAAACACAACAACATCTCAAAAAAATATTGCAAGGGTGCATAACTCTTTTAAATGTGAAAACTTTTCAGCTTTTTATGTTTAGTGGTATTTAAAGAAACACTTTGTCAGAGCTATTTCAAAGCAATATTCACCAAGACCTTTCCATAAAAACAGGTTGGAGACTGTACAATTTCAATATACTTTACCCTTTCACATAGTTTTGCTTTTCCTTGTAGCCACACTAAGTCATTTGAAGACACCAAGAGCATCCAGAACTACAGTGCACTGTAAGAAGGCTGGGCAAGAAGAAGAAAACTAACAAACCAAAACAAAAGAAAAAATACATAACAGTTTAAAAAAAAAATCAGGCATCATCCTAGCTAAAAATTATTTATGCGTGAGTTATTTTTATCAAGTTCTCCAATAAAGTAACCACTTGGTATTTACATTATGCAAAATGAAATGTGCGTACTTTTTGTTATTGTACAGGCTGGTGCAGGACAAGAGGAATTAAAGCTCCACTTATTCATTTAATACCACTCAATCAAATTCCTCAAGAAAAATTCATTAAAGGAAAGGCTGCTTCGAGTAACAGCAAACATTTTTGGATCTGCCATTTTTCCACACAGATGATGGAAATCAATGTGATTGCTGGCCTCTAGCCCACAATGTCAAGTAGTTCTGTTTCCACTGAACCTCCACATTTTTCCTACCTGGATAACTTGCCCTTTAAAGTTTGCACACTTCTGTGCAATAATTTTGTAAAATATTGTCTTCCTCTAAGTATACATAGTCCACGATTTCCCCTACAAGCCTACACCTTTTTTGTAAACCCCTATTTCAAGATATATGTTATGTTCACATGACTTCTATCTAGAAAGAGCAGAACAATTAGTGTCCCACTGAATTGGGTGGAATTCTTCTGTACAAGCTTTAGAACAGCAGTTGCAAATAGAAAATTTAGACTTACTGCAAACCACAATATATCATAGGAATCATCAGCAAAATCAATCCACCTCACACTGCTCATTCAGTTCTGCCCTTGTTTTGCTTTATGTGTAATAATTCACTTCATCATTATAACCATTTGAAAATAGAAACAACTATGCCAGTATCTACCTTTATGACCAAGATGCCCTATGAAAATACATACATCCTACAGTGTATAGTCATTTTTTTTACACAGAATTATGGACAAGTAATTACAGTCATACAATTGCAATTTGTATCAGCTGTTCAGAATACATCTGAAATGCATTTAAATGAAATTACATTTTATCTGTCTTTTAGACGACGTTATAGCTGTCAAGACATCAGTTACCACAGCATGCACAAATTTTAAAATCAAACTCATACAGACCCACTGGGCTCATCCAGGGAGCTCAAAGAACCAAACCTGTACTCCTCTAAAAGTCAGGGACAGTGCAGGAGTCTGGCACAGGATTAACAGTGCCAAATACATACAGCCCATTCCTGGCAAGCAAGGGAGAGAATTAAGCCAAAGATAGTGGTAAGACCTCTGATGACATACACAAATAGATTTAATTTTAAAATCAATTCCCATACAGATATTTAAGTAAGCATACAAATATTTTATGCAGCAGTCTTTTCTTCCAGCCCTTTATATACTAAAAGGCTACACATAAAAAAAGGCAAAAAAATCACACAAAAAGCAAACAACATCTTGAATTACAAGCTAAGTGTTTTATGACAAGATGAGAAATCATAATTTTCATACAAACATATACAAGTGTTAGAATTTGACTGTTCCTTTGTCTTCATATACATTTATCAATCACTGCCAGAAAGGGAAGAAAGAGGATGGTCACCTGGATGGTCACCTATGAACTAAATTCTGCTGGTTTAAAATTGCAGGTATTTGTCACAAGAATCTCACAAAAATTCATGTAGTCAAATTTCAGCAGCCTATAGACTTAATTCTGGATTAAATATTTATAAATTGTGTTCTCCCCAGCTATTGCAAGCATCATCAACAAGCTTTACATTCAGGTTGCCACCTGAATATATCAAATTGTCTTTTTTATAGATTCTACCAGAACAAAGGACAGATTAACCCTCTTCAGCACTTCTCCCCAAAACCTGTACGAAAAACTATAAAAAGCCCCAAGGCCATACCCAACACACAAAAAACCAATCCTAACCATACTGCACAACATTGTTACAAGAATAGCCTTCACACTTAAACAGTACCACAAAAAATAGTAACAGATCTACGTCCAACATTTTACAACCTACTAAATCTTAACAGACTTATGCCATATGAACTTATGCCTGCAGTTCATATTGCCTAACCTGTAATTGTAAGTAATACATGGTTTAAACGCTTGACACAATTTATTTTTCTAGGGATAAAAACGGTACAGATGTAAATAGAGTCACAACAATAATTACTGAACAACACAGCTGTTTTCATTTTCTTAAATAAATTTAACGAATTCCAGTTTGAACACTGAGGTATCTTCTCCCTCATCTTACTAAAAAAATGATAGATTTGATCTTATGCAGAGTAAACTCTTTCTCTGCTTCAAGCAAGTATTATTCTACAGCTATTCAGAAGCCTTTTTTGACAGCCCTGAAACTACAGTCCCTGCCATCTAAAATCTAGAAGAGATTCTACAATCAGCAAATATTAACATTGTAGCTTTAGTAAGAAGTAACTAGAGTTTCTTAAAACTAAAAATACTGTTTCAGCAACTAAAGGTTATACAAATTTTCACATTATTTACAAATAATGCGAAACAACCAAGGTTCATCTTTTACGACTTGAGAGAGTCCGAATTGATCGGCAGTTTCCGACAGAAATCAGCATTTGGCCTTGCAGAAACATGCTTACAGGGAGAAAAAACTAAGGTAGAAGTAGCATCTCTCCCACACAAGAAAATTAAAACAAGCACACACTGAACACATAAATCACACAATTAAACCACATAAAAAACTGTGCAAATAGATTAGAAAAGTTTTAGACACTGGAGGATGCAGCCCTTATTTCCCAGTTTTTTCACACTGTTTACTTCTAAATAAAGCCTAAACATTGGCTTTGAATGTAATTCTTTTCTTGAGTCATATTAATGAGGGGAAATTATTTATTAGAAACCAGGTTTCCGGCACATATAGTACCTTAAAATCAAAGCCACCAATTATTTACTGATGTCACTTATGTAAATATAGAACATGATAGCTTCCCCATAATGAAACTCTTTACACTTTAAGTTTCTAAAATGTCCTTTAGCTTTGACTTACATCCAGCTGAATTAGAAAGTGCACCTAAAACCACATGTGTACTCTCAAAGCCATTAACCTTCATATTCAGTAGCAGCAAATATAAGTCTCAAGAGTTTCCTGCTAAACAAATGTTTTTCACTAGGTATCAGTCATTTCACGTGACCATTTTGCAACTAAGAGCAATAACTGCCCTAATAGATGCAGTATCAAACCTGTATCTGTTAGATTAATGAAAAAGAAATTCCTGTGTGCCTATCACACTTAGACGGTTAGGCTCAGGCAAATTTAAGAGGGAAAAAAGCAAAGAAAACATACCTAAAACTGATCTAAGTTCTTAAAAGTGTAGCTAAATATTCTAATAAAACATACAGCATAAAACTGTTTAGTGATCTTTATGGTCTGCCTGCACTAGCTACTCTGAAAGGAAAACTTCAATCATCTGGGAAGAATCTTCTTATAGGTCCCTATCCTAACACCACTCAGTTCACTAAAATTGAGTTAAGACTTTCATTTACTTTAAATGGAGCACAAAAAGGTGGTGTTTTTTACAGTTAAAATCATTAAAAGGAAAAATAATTAAACAAGAATAGCAAAAGGCATCTTTTACAGTAACTAAATATATTTCAAACTGTTGTGATTCACTATAATCTCATTCTGCACTAACAGACAACCTTAATGAAAACAACCAATGCTGGAAATGTGAACTTTCCAGGAGACAACTGCAGCTGGTCTTTCCTTTACTAGAATACCAAGAAGCTTTACTTCCACCACTTTGCCTATCATTGTAAAATTTACTGAGCTAAGAGATGCACTAAGCAGCACTGCTCTCAGCTCCACAGAGAAAAAAACATCTCCCATTTTTATTATAGTTACAACATTACAGTGACCAAACCCACATTTTCACATTAACTAAACTATTAGCACAGAAATATTGCCCACCTTTTTTTTTAATAGGATAGATTTAGTTTGTCAAAATGTACCACTGATTAACAGAAATTTAAGTCTTTGACACACTAGTTCCAATGCCATTTCTGAGGTGTGCTTATGAGTCATCAAAACACAAAAGATACATTTCTTTATCCAACTGAAATACTGTAAGAGAAAGAGTAAGTCAGGCAACTGTCGAAGAGCATCAGCATTTGTTGGGCAAGAAGAAGAAAACATTTCTATATTGCCTAGCATCCATAGAATTAACGAGACATATTATGATGCAAGAATAGCAGCTCCTCTTTTGGAGCCAGTATAGCAGTGGATGAAAACTAACCACAATCTGGTGACACACCTTGTTTCACAGAATGCTTTAAAACACTTCTACACACAGGAGTATTTTCTTCACATGAATGATGAAAGATAAGCAGCACATGCTTTGAAATAAAGGTAGAATCTTTTAAATTCTCCGTATTTTCTCTCAACCAATTTACATCAGTGGACAAAATTTGCAAACAGCAATATTTGTGATCACATGATGATCCTAGCGAGCTTTTGTCTTGCAAATACTACTCAAAAATTGAATTTGGGCATAACTCTACTCTCTCTAATGCAACTAGCAGTCCTGTTGCCACCCTCCCATGAAACTACTCATGGAAATCAGACAGCAGGAGCAGGCCATTGAGTGGGATGAAGTAAAAAAGTAAAGTAAAAATCACTGCACACTCCTGTATGCTCCACCATGCAAGGATAAACTTAGGCACTCAGTCATCATAAGGCAAACAGAAAGCAATAAAATCACCGCCAAGCTCAGGATTTTAAGGTGAGACAGGCTGAAAGATGAAGAATACTATTTTATTAGGTCACTCAAGCTTATCTACACTTTGTCCCCTGCTAGTCATCATCCCCTATCCATCATGCCAACACACACAAACCAGCCTGCTCTGCACTCCAGTGACTGAACACCACTCAGTAATGCTGCCACCTTAAAAGTAACGCAACTTTGGGATACAGGACCCTGCTTGCTCTGCAGCAACTATTAGCAGAACAAACACTTGGACACACCTTTGTAAGCTCACTGCCAACATTTCCAAAAGCATTTTGTAGTAGTATTTCCAAAAATTTCTAGCACAAACAGATAACCAAAGCCATAGTTGTAGCTGGCAAACTGACAGTTTATCCAGCTATTCTCATAAATTTGCAAAGCAAATGACCTGGCAATAATTTATCTCCCTTGCCTCCCCAGTAGCTGGAATTACTGTGTCCCTAATAAAAAGTGATCTAGCAACAGAAGTACTTTATGAGTTAATAACACCTATCTCAGCTTGCTGATTTATTATTTTCAAATTGATCCATAAGCCTTACAGACAGATCCAATGAACTAATATTTTTACTAACAGGCATACATCTTGGAGCAGACACTCTTAGCATGAATGCAGAGATAAAAAGAACACTTATCAGAAAACTAGGTGTTATTATGGCTATCTGGTATACTAGTACTTGCTTTTGATTAATATTACACAGCTAATTTCAGCACAGTAAACCCATGGCTCAGGAAAAATTCGTGAAATTACCAGGTATCTCCAAGTGGTAAATTCTCCTATGCTAAAATAATAAAGTATATAACCGCAGATAAAGTGACGGAAAACAAGTAGTTTGACTAACACTTCAAACATGCATATCATTCCTATTAAATATGCAACACTTGAGGTATCAAACCAAACTAGTAGCAGTGATTTACAGAGACCAAGAAAACACCTTAGAATACTTCTGTCAAAAATTTTAACAGTACTTCTAAATTAGAAAGACAAATTGCTCCCATTTACAAGGCACACATTCCCAGCACCCTTTAAAACACTTTACAACAGCAGAAAACATTCTGTTAATTCATACATGGTATGAATTATTAGGTAATTCATACATGGATCATTCCCTCTATGTGATTTCAAGCACCTGAAATTTCTTCAGCATCAGTAGTTTCAGGAGGCTAAGCAAAGCCCAGAAGTGAATGGAGGGCCTGCCATCCAAGTTATAATCCGCTGATAATCTGAGAGCGGCTGCAGAGCTCTCCTACAATCCAAGGCAGGTACAAGAACTGTACAACAAGTCCTCTCCCCCACAGGCTATATAAGAGGGCATTCTTCCCAGCAGTTGTCACAACATGAAAATTACGCATACAAACAAAAACCCAAAAATAAACACTTTAAAACAATGACTTAAATGACTGTATACCGAATTCAGCAGCTGGAGAAACAAAGCAAGTGGCAAATGATGTATCTCTCACTTGCAAAAGCTGTGAACTATATTCTTATTAGCAAGCTCCACATCACACCTAGCAACCAAATTTGGGCAGCAGACTCATGTTCCCAGAGGCCAGACAACACGTAAATAAACATAGCAGAAATAATAAAAGCAGAGAAGACCACCAACAACCCCTATGCAGACTGGGCTTCAAGTATTAAGCACATTTTCTACCACTCACTTCATACAATATATCATCTAATTCACTGAATATGAATCATATTATCTCAGCTATTCAGGCTACTTAGACCTTCTCAGGAGTTTTTCTGCCAGACTATCTATATTGACTCAAAGTCATCTTTTTTGTACAAGAATAGAACAAATAAAGCAAGAGAAAGACTCGTTAGGACAAGCTAAGCAATTTAATTCAACAATAATACTATAGTATTTCATACAATTCACTGAAAATTGTTTGTGTAGTACTGCACAGATTTAAATCGATCCAAGAAATATCCTGATGGTATGAAAATAAAAGGGAATTAATAGCCTGTACGTCAGAGGATAAACTCTGGAGCTGAAAAACTGTAATTATTACACTCTGATGTTTAAGGGAAGGAAAGCATTCTAGAAAAAACACAGTCATTGGCACAAAAAAAGTTATAGCTTGGTATTTTCCAACTGAGAAATATAAAATCGAACTCTGTGGTTTTTACCCTACCACAAAGCAAAGCTTTTTTATCTCAACACTCAAAATTTTTGCTCCATGAACATTCAATTCATCACCCCCCCTACCTCCAAGCAGACAGGATTTATGATGATGTTGTTCTAAGGAACTGGAGAAGTACTAGATGCCAATAAAGATTACAGATTAAATGAAAGATAACTCCTAAGCATTGTGTCTGTATAGATAAATAAACCTGCCCACTTCTTTTATTTTTTGTACTGTTACTTCAACCAATCCCACTACAATAACCAAGACAAGCAAAGGCTCTGGAAATAGATCTGAAAACAAAAGGCTTCTTACATGTCTCCCAGCCAAACTTGTATGTGTACAAATGTACCACACATTCACACCTTCTGAGACTACTTTATGTACTCACGAAAAGATGAAGCCCAGGAGATGAACAGGCAGGGTGTCAAAGGAATCCAAACACAAATACCAAAATAAGAACAGGAATACATATACAGGCATCCCTATCCCAGTCATATAGAATATCAGGAGAAAACGATGAAGCCCAGGAGATGAACAGGCAGGGTGTCAAAGGAATCCAAACACAAATACCAAAATAAGAACAGGAATACATATACAGGCATCCCTATCCCAGTCATATAGAATATCAGGAGAAAACGATGAAGCCCAGGAGATGAACAGGCAGGGTGTCAAAGGAATCCAAACACAAATACCAAAATAAGAACAGGAATACATATACAGGCATCCCTATCCCAGTCATATAGGATATCAGGAGAAAACAACACCAGCCAGAGGAAAGTAACACGTGGGCAAAAATCGCCAGTGAGGACCTACGCTGGGACAGAAGCTAACTCCATGCCACCCACCAACGAGAGACCAGAAGGGGCCGAGACCCAGACCCACGGCCGGACCAAGCTCTGCGACCAGCGAGTGGCATCCCCGCGGCAGCAAGTGCGCGGAGGGGCAGAGAGGAGCTCCTCCCGACCCGGGGCAGCCCTCCGAGCGGCGGGAGAGAGCCCCGGCAGCCCACCACCGCACTGCCGGCCGCTTTTGTTCTCCACCGAGACGGGCACAGACCCACCGCCTGCGCCCGCCCGGGCCGCCTCCAAGCGCTCAACCCAGGGGAGACCCCACTACCTCTTTTCGGCCTCGGGAAGCTCTCGTGCAGGTGAAAGATGACTTTCTCCACAAAGTGCTGAATGTTGCTGTGCTCAGGCCCTCTGACAAACACCATCCAGTCGTGGGTGAAGCCCTCCACGGTGGGTTTCTTCCTGACCTGGGCTCGGTGTCCCAGTTCCAGCTTCACCTGGACGGCACACTGCGGGGGAAGAGGCGGGGAGCAGCCGGTGAGCGCCCCAACAAGCGGAGATAGGGCTGGCGGCCGGGGGGAGCCGGACCCAGCGCGGGCAGTACGAGGACACACGGACACAGCTGTACCATAAACACGGCAGAAAGGATTTGGTGGGGGGAGAGTCGACAAAACCAGCGAGGCACCGCTGCAACAACCGAAAAATGGCCCCACGGGCGAGGGCGTAGGACAGCTCTCGGTGTCACCGGGAGAGCGCGGGGAGGCGACCCGGGGCCCGCCGCCAGGGACGCTCCGTCCTGCCCTCGGCGCCTCCGCGCTCGCTGCCCGCACTACGGCGGCAGGACCACGGCTCCCTCCAAGTGCGTGCGCGCGCCGCGCCGCCGCCGGGAGCAGCGGGAGGCAAGGAAAGCCGCATGCGAAGAGAAATTCCCGATCACGCCAGCCCCTTCCCAGCGGCGCCGACCGAAGGAGACTCGCGCTACTCACTCACCGAGCCGGCCATGCCTGGAGCGCCGGTACCGCCGGGGCGCCCGCTGCCGTCCCCCACCCCCACCGCGCAGCCCTAATTCATGAGGACGTGGAGGAGATGGCGGGCGCGCAGAGAAGCGGCGAGCGGGCGGCAGGCATCCTCTACTTTTTTGCTGCGGCCGGCTGCGGCGGCAACTGCCGGCTCCGGCTCGTGGCTCCGACTCTCCGCGCTCCCGCTCCCCGCACTCCCGCTCCCGCTCCCCGCCCGCGGCAGCCCCAGCGCTCGCCCCAACCCTGCCGGCCAGCGCAGCGCCCGCTGCGCATGCGCACCGCGCGCCTGGCTGACACCAAGTGAGGGACACAGTAGTAAGTGCTGGGGGCGGCCCCGGCCCCGTGCGACAGCCAATAGCGAGCAAGCTCCTCCGCGCGGCCCCGCCCCCGCCCCGNTGCCACAGCCACCGCCCGCACCCCGCGCCAACAAACGTCTCCGGACAGCTCCCGATGAACCCCGCTGCAAAAACAAAGAGAGGAGCACAGCAAGGGAATGCCCGACTTGCATAGGGATGGCAGGTGATGATGGGCACACAGCAGGCAAAAAATAACGAACGCGATTCTTCAACACGTGTCTGTAGTGCCAGCTGCTATTTTTACCTGTAACAGGCTGAGAGTCTCCTAAAACACGGTTACTGCCTCAAACATTTCCGTATCTCTTCCGTACTGTGGGAGATAACGTGGGGATTCCTGCCACGGGAATATGCCACTGAGGAGATGAAGTGATTAATTGTCGATGTCTAAATCACGGTGCTGACTTTCGTGAGATGACTATTTTCCGACAGCCATAAAATTGTCAAAAATTGCCGGTAGTAACTTTTGGCACGTTGAAAACTCCTTTAGTCCATTCGATAACTATATTTTTGACAATCTTTGCGATGGCAATGATAACCCAGTGACTGGACACAGCACAGCAGCCCTTTCCGAGAGCAGCATTCCGCGCGCAGATGGAACACCCTTCCTGGGCCTTCCAGGCGCCACCAAGAGATGGCGCGCCGAGCCCTCCAGCGAATGTCCTCATTTGACCTCTCCCGAAGACCACGATTTCTATCTTCTCTCTTTTCATTTCGGGAATGAGCGTGCATTGTCCGAAGTTTAGCATGACTTAGTAATTCCTTTGAAATCGCTGAGCTGCATCTTCCTTTTCTTAAAGATGTTGTAAGCCCTAATTGATAAAACCAGTACTAAGAATTGAAAAGGATGAATACAATTTGTAAAAATTCCACAAGTTATAACGTGACTTGAAATGTGTATGAATATCCATGTATATGAACATCCATGTTTTAAGATTCTTATTTGCATATCTGAAACTTCACATATCTTCTAATAACCTTGTATTAGGCAAATCAGAAAATATAAGAACTCCTGCTGAGTCCATGCACGCACCAAAGCTGATTCTGGCAAGTTTAAAACTTTGTTCTTGAGTAAGGACTAAGCATGTAAGCAAGGGCAGAGAGGCTGGACGACCACCGAGCTTAATGCAGTGTGCTTCCAGCTGTCAGGACCCATCAGAACAAAGCATCATCTTCCTAGCTGGGAAGAAATGGACCTGGATCGTCCTCTGCAGTCTTTCTATGCTGGCTTATTTCTTATGTATTCAGACAAAATTATTTGTCCTCTCGACTTAGAAGGGGATTGAATCACTACAAGCTGTTTTCCTATAAAACATACCAGGGTCACAGTGGAAATGCTTCTATTACCTAACTTCATTCATTCTAAGTGTCTTTTCAGATACTTGACTGAGACCACTCAGTTGAGTAATCATTACTCAGAAACATCTGCTGATTCAGGCTCAAATTTGGAAAATAAAAGGAGGTTGTTTACTATTTATCAGTTGTGAAGCAATGATGATTTTTAAACAACAAAAAAACCCAAACGGAGCATTTGTATTCAAGCTGAATATGTTGAGATGCAATTACAGCTATGATTTAAAAATCTAAAAATTTCATTAATTCCAAATATAATCTTTGGCTGACAGGAGCAGAATCAAAGAATGATCTCGAACTGTTAAGTGACAAACTGGTGCAACTATTGACTTCATTTTGGATTAACAGTTAAACATTCTTTGATCTCATTATAGCAGATGGATGTAATTATGTGCATATGAATGTGCAAAGACACAGGCTTAGAGAACTACAGAGTTATAAAGGTGAAGGCAATTTTCTATAAGTGTTATCCAGTACTGCTTAAACAAGGTTTACCAGGGAATAATTACTCAGCCATTGGAAAATAAGAGGCATTTATTTTCTTACAGGTGTTTAACAACCTAAATGTTCACGTAATCAACTCCTGCAATGCTAAAAATTCTTTCACTTTTTATGTGTGCTGAAATAACGGATACAACTGTAGGCTTCCTGGAAGGCACCAGTCCCTGTGTCCAGATGTCTTCAGTCATACCTACATCAAGCTGTGACACATGATGCATAGATCCCAGATTTCCATAAAACACAAGCCAACATTTCTGCTCAGTATACAGCTAACTGTGTATAGAGCGTAGATGTGTTAGCGCAGCATTACATCTGACCTAACAGAAGCTGTATTTCACAGCTGTGCTATTGTTGATTCCACACACAACTGAAAGGAATTGATGCTTTTCTGTATTGTTTCCTTACACAAGGCATATATGTCTTACGCCACAAAAAAGAAGACTGTTTCACAGCTCATTTGGATACATTGAATTGTCTTCAGTATTTCAAACACAGCTGTTTTAAATTTCTATTTGAAGTTCAAATTTTGTGACCCAAGTCTGACTGACTCTTAAATAGGCCTTGTTTTCAAATATTACAAAAAAAGCAATGAACTGAAAAAGCTAATATTACTGGGTATAAATGAAACCACAGGGCCTTTTAAATGTATCATCAGTCTGAATTTCTCTATATTTGAGATCTTTTATTATGCAGACAATATAAAAAAATCATAGCCCATCTTGATCCAAGCCAGATATTGATTACAATGGCCTGAACCAGAGCCAAAAGTTAAAATAAGCATACAGCTGATCTTACACATACAACAAGGAATATGTCTATGTTTCTTTCTAATGCGACTCTGGCTGCCAGGACCTAATGGCAGAATACTGTGTCTGGACTGGCTTTCTTTAGTTAGCTACATAGGATGAACAAATGCCAAGCAGCCTGAACCAAACATGTGCCTGTTTTAAGATTTTATTGGTTTTTCAATTTCTAATCACAAATCAAATGGAAAATAAGCACTTTAGATGGAATATATAAAGCAATAGAAAAGATCTGCAAGACCAAGGGTTGCATGATTTAGAAGACAATATAAAACAGTTTATAACTCACCACTTGCCACCTCAGAGGGACATAGTAATAACAACAGAAGATAAATGCAAAAAGGGATCTTGGCGATGCACAATATTACAGTATAAAACATTAAAAATAATTTTTAGTGGCCTCTAGGGACACATAAGGAAATTCATCGAGAGTGGAAAAGTCTTGTTGAAAGACCTACAAGGAAGTATTTAGGGGTTTATTTCCTCACAATGGTGGTAAATGCTCCTGTTAGTCAAAGAAATAAAGTCAAATTCTGTACTCTGTTTACAGCTGTGTAATGACTAAGTTCAGAGAACTTGTTTTGGATTTCCCCAGCCATAGCCAGGACAGTCTGAGCACATGTGCAAGGGAGATATCAGGGAGTAACTTCACTGAAAGCAGTGTTCTCAGTTTCTGGCCTGACAGGAAATCACCCCATTAGCAATCAGTCAAGTATAAAGCAATTATGTGACCATCTTCACTCTGCATCTAGTTCTTGTGGTGGCAGCAACCTCAATTTGAATGCAAGTCTTGGCAGCAAAAACACTGTTGTGGATTTACCCTGTCTGCATGCCCGGCACCCACCAAAGACTCTCTCTCACTCTCCTCTGCAAATGGACAGGGGACAGAAAATACAACAAAGGGTTCATGGACTGAGATAGAGACAGAGACTACTCATGAAATACCCTCATGGGCAAAACAGGCTTGAATTAGAGATATTAATTGAATTTATTACTAACAAAATCAGAGCAGGATAACTAGAAGTAAAATAAGACCTTAAAAACACCTTATTCCCACTCCTCCCTCCTTCCCAGCTCTACTCCTTTCCCCCAGCAGCACATGGAGACAGGGAATGGGGGTTATGGTTGGTTCATCCCGTGTTGTTTCTCTCACTGCTCAAGAAGGAGACTCGTTCCCCTGCTCCAGCGTGGGGTCACTCCCGTGGGAGACAGTTCTCCATGAACTTCTCCAATGTGAGTCCATCCCATGGGCAGCAGTCCTGCACCAACTGCTGCAACGTCACTCTTCCACGGGGTGCAGTCCTTCAAGGACAGGCTGCTCCAGCATGGGCCCCCATGGGACCACAAGTCCTACCAGGAAATCTGCTCTGGTGTGGGCGCCTCTCCGCAGGTCTGCAGGTCCCTGCCAGGACCCTGCTCCAGCACAGGCCTCCCATGGGGTTACAGCCTCGTGTCAGGCATCCACCTGCTGGGGTGTGGGTCTCCTCCACAGGCTTCAGGTGGATCTCTGCATCCCTGTGATCCTCCATGGGCTGCAGCTGCTTCACCATGGTCTGCACCATAGGCTACAGGGGCATCTCAGCTCCTGCACCTGCTGGAGCACCTCCTGTCCCTCCTTCTGCACTGACCTTGGTGTCTGCAGAGTTGTCCCTCTCACATGTTCTCACTTGGTTCTTCTCTGGCTGTGATTATATCTGCACAACTTCTATTTTCCTTCTTAACTCCATTATCACAGAGATGTTACCACCACTTCTAATTGGCCCACCTTGGCCAGTGGCATATCCATCTTGGAGCTGGCTGGCTTTAGCTCTGCCAAACATGGAGGAAGCTTCCAGGAGCTTCTCACAAGAGCAATCCCTGTAGCCCCCACTACCAAAAATCTGGCCATGCAAACCCAATACACCACTATTATGTAAGTTGGCCATTATCCAATTCAGGAATTTATGCATAAGATGACCACCACGTCTTGGTCATAGAATACTTACGTTATTCTCTAGCTTCATTACAAGAGTATTAGAAAGGTACAAGACTATACTATCCTCACACTTTTATTGTGAGAGCCATAAACCAGCCAAATCTTCTTTATTTCCAGTATTACTAGAAAATGAGTGAGAATCTTAAATGGCTTAACATTATCTTGGTGAAAAACTCCTGGTGAAAAACAGATTTTTAAATCAGTGATAAGTACTCATATAGTCACTGCGTCTTAGCTGTCCTCATCTTTAATGAATTCATGATTATGTTTTTACTGATTCAGAACATAATTTTTTCCCAACTTTATGGATGGAAAATTGAAATAAAGAGACTAACTAAATTATTTAACCAGGAAAAATCAGAAAAGGCGTGAAGGATGAAAGCAGTTAAACACAGTGAGAAGAAAGTTTGGCCCTGAAAATAAAAATACAAAAAGTTAAGAAATAGAAGAAAGCATGTGAGCAAAAGTAGCATTGGAGAACAGAGAAACTGAAATACACAGCTAGTTCAACTATCAATAAGAAATTATTTGATAGATATGCCATTTGAGATAACATTGCAAAGTTTAAGGAATATATTACATACATATTTTCAGAAGTCTGGCTTTAGGAGCTTGATAGGCACATTTCGGAAATCTAAACAGAAATCATATAAATAAGAAATAGCAACTTTCACATATGAGAAAGTTGTAAAGCATGATTGCTCAACATATGTGAGTCAGCCAGTAACCACAGCATAGTCATAAAGGTAGAAGTAATTTTTATGAAGTTATAGAGGGGAACAAAACAGAATTCAGATGGGTGGACATGTTTTGTCACCTGCTGGAAGGGAATCGGTGAATCTGCCATTTGTATATTCTGACTTGCCATATAGGATTCAGATGCCCTTCCATACAAGCTCTCTGTGGTCCACTGAATTAAACAGATTTTAGTAGAAATCAAGTGTAATTCATTTAGACTCGTCCTAATGGTAGACACCTCTCAATGAACAATGAATTTCCTATAAAAATGAATTTTCATAACCATGTGACATCAATTCCAGACATTCTACATTTACATTTACATCTATATTTACAATTTCCAATAAAAACTTCCCAGCGCTCCAAAAGATACAAATTCAAAAAGCATGCTATCCTGATTCACTGCAATTTCCACCTTGCAGTGCTCTGCTGCCTCACCCATTCTCCATTTATCTGTTCCTCAGACAGAATATTTTAAACTGATGAAAACGATATATTTTGTCTGCTTCAGACTGCAAATACATACAAATATGTGTGTGCGTGTGTGTGTGTAGACTGCAAATACATACAAATATATGTGTGTGTAGCAAATAAATTATATACATATATATAT
>VWZS01002874.1:206334-376036 GCA_013397075.1 Rhabdornis inornatus
CAGAGCAAGAGTGATGGTTTCTCATGACATCATGCATCAATGTTCTGCCCTTGCATCTCTCCCTCAAGTAAATCCTTGAGACTAGAGTGAAGAGGTGCAGTGATTCTTATGAAATGGAGGCCAGGAGTCTTGCAAGTCTTTCAGGGGAGTTCTAGAAAGCGATACACTCTCCCCTCAGGCTCATTGTCTCCAGGCTAAACAACCCCAGCTCCCTCAAGTGCTCTTTGTAAATTTTGTTCTCCAGACCCTCCAGCAGCTTTGTTCCCCTTCTCTGGACACATGCTCCAGCACAGTGTCTGTTCTGTAGTGAAGGAGGGGCCCAAAACTGAACATAGGATTCAAGATGCAGCCTCACCAGCAAGTGGATGATCCCTTCTCTGGTCTTGCTGAAGTCACATCACGACTTTCAAACACACACTGTGTGAATCTAAACAAATGAATAGTCTTGTTAATCTTAATGACAACAATTGGAATACTCATCTATTTTTAATCACTCCTGAGCAGTCTTCTTGTAGTTTTGTGACTTTAGCTAATGTTCATTTAAAGAAAAGAAGTGGACAAAAAAAAAAACCAATAAAACAATCTAAATCACATCCATAACTTCATTCCTTGAATCGTCCTTAGGTTTTGCTGTGCTGCATCATGTAAGTGAAAGTAGAATGCAGTTTGTTATTTCGGAGACTATCGAGGTTCAGCTTCTATTACTCACCCTTGGTTGTTCAGTGTGTCTCGTTCATAGTTGCCCATGCCAGTACGAAGATGAACCACTTACGAAGTTAGATCTGGATTGTGCAAAGGAACATCAGTTACATATGCCTGCAGTTTACTTGAAGTGTTCATCACCTGCTCACACCAGTGATGTTTGGCCCCACTGCATCTTTTATAATTTATATTATCCAGCACTAGAAGGATCCATTTGTACTGGTGTACCCATTGTGGCAATAAGGCTGGAGTTGTTTACTGTTTCAAAAGTCTTTCCGCCTTGTGTGGAACATAAATTTGTTACAGTGTATTCCAGAACAAGGGGAAAACTTCTTTCCAATATCTTAGCTGCAGCTGCCACTGATTCAAAAAAATCAGATCTAGTTGTACAGAGTAGTATGAAACTGGTCTCTGGTGAGGCCCTTATTTCAGTGTCATCACTCCACTAGCTATTCATTTTCATTCATGCACATATAAATGGAAGGGCTTTGTAGGATCCATGAGCCTGAGAGTGAGAACTGATGCCAAAAATTCTTCTATCTCTTTAAAAACTCTCTGCTACTTGATACAATCAATGGGAAACTGAAACCGTGCAACACTGCTAGCAATTAGTCCATACCAGAAACATGCCTCAAACTTTCTACATTACCCTTCAGTAGAGCAAGTCAAAAAATGCCACGGGCCTTGCCTGCACTAATACAAAGGGAGTTTTTATCTATGAACTCCTACAGGATAAAGTTCAATATGGCATTTCAAGCCTAATCTTGTGAGTTGCAGAGCTCTCCCTGGCGAGAGCTAAGCAATTTCCACTCCTATTAATCTCAATAGCCTGTGAGGATGAAAATCAGGGACTTTTTTCTCATTTCTACCCTCACGCTGGATTTGCATTGAAGTCCATGGAAGCATGGGTAGAGTGATGGCTCTTTATAGCTGACTACTGTTTGGAGCAAAAGCAGATGCATTTGAAAGTCGAATGCATTTTAAATGAGCCTTCTTAGTTATAACAGCTAAAGACACAGCTGACTAGGCAGGTCCATTTGCTAAAACTGTATTTCATTATCAGGCTCAAGAGATTTAAAATAAATATATTTCAATAGTGGTAGGCTTTGCTGCTATTGATTTCTGCAATATATTCTTAATTGGAACTTTTGTTATTCCTCTGCTTCATGATTAAAGCTAGAATTGCTTTCTGGTTTGGATAAATTCCATGTAAGAAATGAGATATGCAGATTAGGACATTATCAGTGCTATTACTGTATGATTTTCATTTGCATAGTAACCTTCACTGGGAGACCTCACAGCGCATTACAAATGCTGCCAAGAGAACCTTCTGGCATTTCTTGGAGAGCATTACCATGCATTACTCCTCATGGGATTAAATTGTCCCATAATAGAACAACTTAGAATATTCTAGAAAAAGTACAACTGGAGACAAGGACTCCTGCCTAGTTTTCTTCTCCTGGAAGAAAATTCACAAACCAGAGAACAAGGCAGTTTTCACAGATTTTCTGACCTTTTCAAGAACTCTTGTCATACAAACTGGAGGGTGGTAATCCTATTTGGCAGCCTAATAAAAGCCAGCTGAATTCTATTTTTATTATTTTCTGTAAAACAGATTGGCCACATTAAGACCAGCAGTAAATTGTGTTGGAAACACCTCCCAAAGGTGTCAAATTTCTTTCGAAAGGGAAAACTGATTCCAAAAATTTGTTAGGGAAAGCATTTTTCACCATAATCTGCAGTTGATATGAACTGCTCTGAATCAAACCCAGTCATGACTTTGACACTGATGCCACCTTCAGACTCCCCAAGTATTTCTCCTACTTTAATGGAAGACCTTGGAAGTTGGGGACATCACTTCAGGTTACTACAGAAAACATATCTCGGTTTCACAGCCAGGTTCTATAAGCCTTTCAAGTTGAAAGCGACCAAAAGCAGTATCTGTAAATTTAAGCATGCCCTTCAAGAGATATCCTCTGCTTTTTTCCTGCTTCTGAGATATCAGCATAGGAAAATATGTTATTAAAACAGATTGAGACCATAGGACAGTAAATGGTTTCATGAAGATGAGTTCCTTTTGTCTCAAGCCACAACTGCGTCTCTGGAGCTACCAAGAGCTCCTTGTGAGAGCATTCATGTTACGTACACTCAGTGTTCTCATGCCTCAATGTCCTTAGATGACCTGCATGAAACTCAGGGCTTAGAAACAGTGCTAGCAATTACACACCACAGTCAAGTAACCCAGAGAATGGATGTGGTATTCCTGATACTCTCACACCAACCATGAAACCTCTGGTGAGCAGCTTGTCAAAGTAAGATGCTTCACAGTATCAACACACTCAGAATGGTCTGCAGCAAAATAAATTACTATGTGCTCCTTTAATCTCAGGAGATGTCATTGTAGTTTGCACCAAATTGAAAGCCATTTTGGCTAATGTTCATTTGGGCAGTAGCAGACTTGGCACTGTACTCGGAACTAAGGCTCCCATGTCCAGGGCACAACATGGAGCTAACACACAGATAGAGAAGTTCCTCTGGATTGCATGCTATTGATACACTTCACGTGTCAGGCAGGCTCTGCGACCTGTCAATTATAAAAGCAAAAGTGCTGTATAGGCAGGCAAAAAATGCCACGGGCCTTGCTTGCACTAGCACAAAGGGAGTTTTGTCTATGAACTCCTACAGGATAAAGTTCAATATGGCATTTCAAGCCTAATCTCGTGAGTTGCAAAGTTTTCCCTGGTGAGAGTTAAGAAATTTCCACTCTTACTCATCTCAATAGCCTGTGAGGATAAAAATCAGGGACTTTTTTCTTATTCCTGCCCTCACACTGTGTTGCGGTGCACAAGTTTTAAGTTTATTATGAGTTGATTTCATTTATTATTGTCATGGTTTCTCCCCGGTGTTTCCCCTCTAAAATGGTCTGCCCCAGGTCTTCCTTTCGCACTCTTGCCCTGTTGCACCTCCCCAAACCCCTCCCAGTTAAGTGTCAATCCTCCCCGGGCCCTCCCATGTATCCAGAATGTTCCCTGTCCTTCTCCCTCAGACCACTCCCTAGCCCNTAGTCGGGCCAGACGGTGTGGACAGGAGGAGGGCGAGGTCGCGTCAACACTGGATTTGCATTAAAGTCCATGGAAGCTCTGTATGAGTGGAGCGATGGCCCTTCACAGCTTACTATTAAACACAAAATGTCAACAGACCAACCTGTAAATAGCGAGATGTCCTTAGATGAAAGAAAGCATGGAATGGGCAGAGTAGACTGAACACTACCTTTGGATTCATGTCATCACTTATGGTCACCTAGATATGGACTGAAATACATCCTCATGAAAGTTCCTACAGGTTCTTTTCCCTCATCTTATGATACTTCAGCAGCAGGCAGACATGGGATCTCATCTTGCCCAGAGCGCACTGAACCAAAAGCCATGTCACAAATAATTGAATGTGCCGCTTGAAAACAGTTGCTGGAGAGAAGTCACAGATAAAGCAAGCAATCCACATGTTCTCTGGGATATGACTGATCTTCCCTTTGTACTGAATACATATAGGCAGCTCAAGATAATACAGTGAGCCACTTCTGGGCTTAGTGCCTCTTAGAAGTGGCAGTGCATGTGTTTCCACCAATTTGATGCAGGGAGTGGCAGGGCTCTTTGAATACCATAAACTGCCTATGGCTTCAGCTTGTGAAATTGAAATTATATATCCCTGATCTCTTAAAGTGAAAAACCTGAAAACGTACTAGACAAACGTGTCCACTTTTGTTCCTTATTTGTCAGCATTCCACTACTTTCAGCTCAAGCCAACTCAGACAAAAAAAACTTGGGAGAGAATAACCTAACCATTTTCAAACAAATTCCTTTCAAAATATTCGTGAATTTTTCTGAAGGTATTTTCACTGAGAGCCATTCTTATGTTATACATGCCTCGCATAAGTTGTGTATTGCTTTGGTGTTAGGGAACAGAAGTGCTGTTTTGTATTAACTCTTAACTGAGAATACAGCCTCTGTCTCAGATGTGCGGTTACCAGTCAGTAGAGCAGCAGTTACCAAAATACATCAGAACTGAGCTTAAACAAAGACTTCTCCTGCCTCTGAAAGACCTGCACACTCTATGTTCTTACAGGTATTTTCCAACCTAATTGATTTTGTGATTATGCGGTAACATGCAGCAACCACAGCATCATTTATTCTTCATGTCCAGGTCTTCCTGACGTCCCTGCAGCTTGCTGATGACTGCCTGCCAAAGCATTTAGGAGGCTGATGACACTCACTCTGCAGTAATTATGAAGCCGATAAAGATGTGGGATCTTCCCTGTGCAGGGCATCACTACCGAGTCCCCTGTCCTTCCTCGCGGTACCGAGCAGCAGCGCGGCCCCAGCAGTGGTACTGAGGGGCAGCCCGGCCCCTCCCGCCGTACCGGTGGGCAGCGCCGCCCCTCCCGCGGTACCGGGGGGCAGCCTGGCCCCTCTCCCGTTACCCGGGAGCAGCGCAGCCCCTCCAGCCGCGCCGCCGCCGCTGCGCCTGCGCCAGGCGCCGCGCATGCGTGGTGTGCGCGGCCGGTTCCGGGCGCAGCGGGAGGGAGGCGGTGGGCCCGTGGTGGAGGCGCTGTGAGTCTGGCCCGACCCGACCCGACCCGACCCGACCGAGGTGAGGGGCGGTGGGACCGATTCGCGGAGTCAGGACGGCAGCGAAGTAAGCGTAGCTGCCGCTACTGCCCTGTGTGAGGGGGTGTTGTTTGTTTTACGTTTTTGTTTAAAGCTGGTCGCTCCGAGGCGTTTGCGTATGTCGCACGAAAGCGGTGAGGGTGTGTGCAGGTGTTCTCACTCCTGGCTTGGTAGGAACACCGGTTTGAATCGAGCGTCCTTAAAAAGGAGCCAAAGGCTCCTCTCTGAGGCCACAGACGAGAAATATGGTCTCAGCGCTCGCCGTGATCGTTTGCTGTAACGTAGCTTAATTCACCTTGGCAGAGTTTCTTCTGGAGAAGTGGACCAGATCCGAAGGTGTAGTGCCGTGACAGCTTCTCTCTGGTTCACTTGAATTAGCAGTGCTTGTCCCTCGTAGCATTAGGATACTTTATTAAATATGCATGGCAGTGATGTGGTAGCGGAAGAGTTACAGGGGTGGCCTCTGTGAGAAGCTGCCAGAACCTTTCCTCATGTCTGAAAGGGCCAATGCCATCCGGCTCCAAATGGACCGAGGACTGGCCAGAGCCAAGCCCATCAGTGAGGTGGCAGCACCTCGGGGACAAGTTTAAGAAGGTGGAAAACCTACACAACAGCAGGCCAAGGAGACAAGCGATAAGATGAGAGAAAGAGCCCTTCAGACACCAAGGTGCAGAAGGAGGGAGAGGAGAGCGGGTGCTGGAGCAGAGATTGCTCTGCAGCCCATGGTGAAGACTGTGGTAAAGTAGCGCGTGTGTGTTGCAACCCGTGGAAATCCATGGTGAAGCGCGTGTGAACCTGGAGAAACCCATGCTAGACTACTTGGATGCCCAAAGGAGGCTGTGATCCATGGAGAGGATCCCATGCTGAAGCAGGCTCCTGAAAGTGGGACCATGGAGACAGAAGCCCATGCTGAAATAGGTTTTCTGACAAGATCTAGGACTCACACTTGAGCAGTCTGTTCCTGAGGAAGTGTACCCCATAAAAGGGACCCACTCTGGAGCAGTTCATGAAGAACTGCAGACTGTGGTTGGGGCCCCATGCTGGAGCTGGGAAAAGTGTGACTGTGACCTCATTTGCTGATCCTCTACTCCATTCAGGGGAAAGAGGTAGAAAAGTTGGTAGTGAGTGAAGATGAGAGTGACCCCAGAAGGAAGGGAAAGGTGGGAGGAATGTGTTTCCAGATTTTTTTTTTAGTTATTATTTCTCACTGTTCTACTCAGATTTCATTGGTAAAAATAAATTTCCTTGGCTTGAGTCAAGCCAAATTTCCCTGTAACAGTAATTGCTGAGTGGGCTTCCTGTCATTATGTCATAAGCCCTTAATCATATTTTTGCCCCTTTACCAGTGGAGGGGCAGTGATGGATCAATTTTGTGGCCATCTTGCAGTAAGTCAAGCTCGAGGATACACAGATGCTTATCATTTACATTGACTAAGTTGGGAGAACAAGCCAAGGTCACTTTCTAATACCTTGTTTTTTCTTTCTTTATCTTGTGTGTCTGTGTGTGTGGGTGTGTGTGTGTTCAGTGGGATTTTGGGGTGGATGGTTTTTTATGTGTGTGGTTGATGATGTATCATAGAATGTCCTGAAGTGGAAGGGATCCACAATCATAGAATTGTGGAGGTTGGAAAAGATCTTCAAGATCATCAAGTCCAGCATTTAACTGAAAACCGCTGTGTCAGCTAAACAGTAGCCCAGAATGCCACATCCAGTCATTTTTTGAACACTTCCAGGGATGATGATTCCATCACTTCCGTCCTTGTGAGTTTTCAGGACTTCACTGGATTTGGTAGAGAAGAAGATTCAGACCAATTTTGATGGGAGGATTGGACTAGATGAGCTCTAGAAATCTTTTTTTCTTAAACTGTCTGATTCTGTGATTCTTGCTAGGAATAATACACATGGGTGTGGATTTACCAAAAAAAAATTATGCCTGACCCACATGATTGCCTTTAATACATAACAATTGTGTTTGCAGTCAAGTGGAGGGGTAGGTGTCATTTGCCTTCTCTTGACCAAGGCTTTCAACATTGTCTCCCACCCTGTTCCTGTGTCAAATGTAGGATGTGTAGGTAGGATGTGTGTTCCTGTGTCAAAGGTAGGATGCTGGCAGGGCTGTGCTCTTCATGGACTAGAAGAACAGGTGATGGGAACCTCAGGAATTTCAGCAATGACAGTGCCCTATCTTGGCTCACCCCTTACAGGATGAGCTGGGGAGCAGTTCCATGGGGCAGACGTAGGCCCTGGCAGGTGTTGCCCTGGGATGTGTGACAGAGCTCTGTTAGGGTGAGGTTTGTCCAGCTTTGCTCAGCACTCCTTAGATCTCATATTGACATGTCCAGTTCTGGATCCTTGTGTAGGGAGAGATAGTGACCATTAGGACTGAATTCAGCAGAGATCATTGAGATAATGGGGCTGGGGCCCTTGCTCTGTGAGGAGAAGCTGTGGTTTCTAGGATGGTTCAGTGAGGAGGAGGGATAGCTGAACAGTGGTACCCAGTAGCAGCCCTGGCACTGATGGGAGGGGGATGAAAGAAAGCAGAGCCAGGCGCTTCATAGGAGTTCATGGCAAAAAGAGCTAAAGACTGATGATGGAGAGAAAGTTTTTGTTGATCAGGACAGTTCAGTAAAGTGCTGCCTTCCCTGATCTTGAAAGGCTTTCAAAGCCGAACTGGGGCAAAGTCTTGAGCAACCTGCTCTGACTACATGTCTGAACTTCCTTTGAATGGAAGGTTGAACAAAAAGCATCTTTAGGTCTCTGCCAGCCTTGATTATCCATGTATCTTGTAAACCATTCCTTATGCATACACAGGTGCCTTTGCTAAGGGTGAATGTTGAAGACTGGGGAACTGTTGCAACAGTTTAATTGCAACAACTGCTGTTGCATTGTAAGTATCCATAGATGTTTAATTTAGATTGATACAAATTTGGGATTTGTGCAAGGGCAATGGGCTTCCAGTCTGTCTGGAATAAGCTGATTTGTGCTTACTTTGTAAGTATGTTCTGTGCTTGTAATGATCCTCTGTAGTAGTTTTTACTTTTAATGTGGTTAAAAAAAATTGCCTGATGAGAGATAGGATGTAATTCCAGTGTGTTCGTGTCAAAACTGCCCAGGAAGGAACCTTACCTCATTTTGCTGTTTGCTAGATAGGACTGAGGGGCCTTGGGTTTATATATACAAATAGACTGATACATCTAAATCCAATGGAGTTATTAGCCATGCTCAACAGATCTAGGTGTGTCTGGAATTGTTTGCTGAAAAAAAGAAAAAAAAATCCTTTTTTTTTTTTTTTTTGTAAAAGGCAAGATATCAGCTCTAGTTTAATGTGTATTGATTTCATGGACACCTATTGTCTCAAAATGCCGTTACATCTGTTCTAAAACTGTACAAACCCATACCACCATCAGTGATGGGTTTTTTGCCTGCACTTTCAGACATGTAATCCACAAGTATATGGCAATTATACCATAACTGCAAGGAATTTGCATTCACTGATCTATAACTATTGAGTTTTCCTGCTGCAAATGGTATTTTTTGTGGCACACGCTGCATTGCTTGTATCAAGGCTTTAATTCCATCTTTTTTTGAATCAGTGGCAAGACTCTGAATGCATCACAGTGATAGTATGTCTTGGAATTTGGGTATTTTGCATGTATATATTTCCTCAGTGCTTATTGCAAAGGATTGCACTTACGTTTTCAACAAGTACTTTTTTGGTTTTTTAAGGAAGCCATCCCGAGTGACTGGAGGTGAGTTTGTTGTAAACTGAAATATTTTAGTATTTGCAGTGGCTGTCAGTTTCATTAATGTGTGTGCAACAAACTGACTTCTAATTTCTCTTTAACGTAGGTTCATGTGTGCTTGTGAGTACCTGCATATTCCAACTTACAGAGAAGGTTTTCACTTCAAATGTTCCAGCCCCTAACTACAATTACCATTTGCAGTCTCATAGGTTGGTCCTTTTTTTGCATGAAATGATGGAAAGTTTGTGGATAATTTTGCATTTTAAAGCATATTTGTGAGACTGTGAACGCTGCTTTTGGGCTGTCTCATTTTCAAGTCGATGAAATACACTTATAATGCTCTCAAGAATACATGCTCTCTGTACACAAATGCTGTGCCATATGGAATGGTATATTTGTTCCAGCTTTAAGAAATGTTGGTAACCTATGCTTGGTGCAGGACCAGTATTCAGCATTTCTTGGGTTCAAGCCCAAAAGACAAGGTGATATTGTAGACTTCAGAGGGGGAAGAATATGCTTTAATGCTTGCATCTGTTGTTGAATACAACATAAACCAGTGGGATGGGATGGAGAGGGGGAGGTGGTGTAGAAAATAGTATGCTCTTCTTCCTAGTCCTAAGCATATTTTTCTAATCTCTTGCAGAGTGAAATTTAGTGTCATGTGACAGAGCCAAAATGTTGGATGACATCAAGAAGCGATTTGAATTTCCTAATGCAGTTGTTCAGTCACAGGTAATTTTTAAAAGCATTAAAACAAAACAAGTTGTCTGTAGAAATGTTTGTTCCAACAGCTGCTGTTTATCTGCCTGTTTGGGTTTTTTTTTTCCAAAGTCAGAAAACCAGAGAAACGGAGTATTCTTAAATCACAATCAAATCCTGATTGCCCTCTCTGTATAATCAAAACATAGGACATAATTGTTCATCACTGTAAAGTCTCTTCAGGAAAATCAGAAATTTTCCATGACTGGAAGGTTGGAGTGTGGGCAAGTGTTTTTTAGTGACCTTGTGATCTCAAGAGAAGCCAGAAATTACCAGTATTACCAGTATGAAGTATTACTTCGCAATACTTCATAGAACTGCTCTGTTTCTTTACTGGTGATGAGAACTGATGAACTACTGCTGTCTTATCTGTCATCGAGGGATAACTGTATGCAGCTCAGCTCAGCCCCCTTTATTTTCTGATCCATGCATTGGCTCCTTGTAATTTTCACCTGAAATTACCATGTACAAAAAGTGTTTCTCATGGTATGTTTAGTGGACAGGAAGGAGTGGTAATAATAATGTCTCTGCTTAAAACATGCACCTTCTTTGCTTTGGCCATTTCTCATTTCGGTATTAAAAATGTATCTTTCTGTAAGTTCATTGCTAATTTCCCTGTTTTCTTCCTCATCCTGTTTTGAATTTAGGATTAAATACGTTTCCATTTGTTTGGTGAAATAAGTTGATTGGAATGTAGTCTGTGCAACCTGGTGCCTCTCTTGCCTCTTCATTTCAGTCAGTTTGCCTTGGTTTAACAGTAATTAGATTTGAAAGAGAGATGCACAAGTCCACTTGTCATCAGTTTGGCATTTGGGAGAGAAAGTCATGTCCCTAAAAGCCAGAGTTCGTCTGAGGTCTAGCAAAGTCTCTTGCACTGCAGATGAGTTTATATCATTACTAGCCTTGATGAGTAGGACTCAGCATCTTTGAAGCAGTTAATTTTTCTTTAGTGCAGAATCTTCCCTTGGTACACTGTTGTATTGCTTAAATGTCTTGGCTCATTACTACAGCTGCACATCGTTAAGATCTACTGATGTGCTTTGGTTGATTTTTTCCTGTGCTTTGGCTATTTTGATAGTTTCCGCTTGTATTCTATGACCCCTGGAAAGCATTCTGTGATCTTCAAACTATAATCAGGTCAGGATTCAGCTTTGTGAGAGTTGTCTTCTCTTTCTGGGACCAACCAAGATATCTGCTCTGCAGAACATGTAGTCTAAACAGGATCAGAAAAGTGAGGAACTTGAGCATAGATTTGTAGGTCATAAAGTTTTACTGCTTAATCAGGCTCTAGAAATGCAGGAAGCTAATCTGTATTTTGAGTTTTCTGTATGGCTAGGTTGTTGCAAAAGCCGAGTTTCTATTGATAAGCCCGTTTTCCTGTGTAACAGAGGTGTCTTAGGAATGTAGGTGTGAATTAACTTCTGAAGGTTCTTTTAAACAGGAAAAAGTAAAGATAATGTGGGCTTCCCTTGGTAAGTGCACTGAAAGATCTGCCTGGGGAGCGCTCTTTTGCTCTATGATGGCTTAGTTGCAGACAGAGATAAATAGCTGACTTGTTCCCAAGTTCTCCTTCTGTTTCCTCAGGAGTAAGATTTCCAAATAACCTTCATTTTTAAGTAAAATGTGTTAAAGTACATATCCTTCCCATGAAAAGCATAGTCCTTGTAGTCTGAGAGTGTTTAAGGTGCTGTCTCTCCAAGAAATGTAAGCTCCTATTTCGGTCTGTTATGACAGGTTAGCAACTAGTACATAAAGGAACCTCAAGGCATTGAAAATAGTCTGTTCCTGTCTTTTTATACAGTGAAATGCTAATTTAAATTTGTATTCTTTGCTGGTCTAGTTTATTTTTCCATGAAGTAGTGATCTGTCATTAGCAGAGAAGAGTAGATGCAGCAGCTGTTCTGCGTGCATTGGTAGTCTGAAACATTTTTGTGCTGTTACTATGAAAACGTGTCTTTCTGTCTTTCACAAAATGGATTTTCTGTGTAACAGTATCAATAATTATGAAACAAGACAAATTAGAGATGAGTCAAAAGTCAAAAGCCTAGGTTCAGACAACCTGACGCCTTTGAGTGTGTTTCGGTTCACGTTTAGATTTTGAAAGACAGTTTGAGGAAATTAGACTTCTACTAAAATAGGATGAGGAGCTTAGTCTTCACCTCGAAAGAGTAAGCCTGGGCTTTTGTGGGGAACTGAAACTTTTTGTTTTGAAGACCTTGACTATATAAAACTTGTTAATGATTTCTGGAATAGCTTAATGAGGAATAATGTTAATGTCAAATGCCCTGTGTAAAGTAAATTAACTATTTCTGACAGGAGCTGTGATAAGGGGATATGCAAAGTGCTTAAGGCAAAACTTGTGATTCAAAAATTTGGGCAAGTTGCTTAGATGCGCTGTGTTCTGCTTCCTCTCTTGCTTCTGCTTCCCTATATAGTACAGAACTTAGTGATTACTAGTGCTTTTAAGGACACAGAGATCTGTCAAGCATTGGAGATATAAAGTTTATTGTAGTTGCTGCATTAAAATATCTCCAATTCCTAAATACCTATGTACCTGTAGAAAGAGACCTTTGGACTTACGTGGAGCCCTGTGGAAGTTTGTTTCTTTTGTGCCTCAGCATAACAGTACAAGTGAATAAAACTACATTATGGAAATTTTTGACCCTAAAGCATATTTCAGCTTCAATACCCATAAGCTTGGTGTTCAGTCATAATAAAATGATCATATGCAACATCATTTTAAAGACTTCTTAATGGAGAATGTAAAAATCATGCATTTTTTATTTCTTCTTGTTTATTTTCATTTTATTTCTTTTAATGCATCTGTGTGTATTTTTTGTCTCTTTTTCACTTTAGGCAGTGGGCCATCTGATTGCTGCAATACTGAAAGAAAAAGTTTCTTCAAAGAAGATTAGGCAGGCTTCTGACCAGGTCTGTGGCAGTTTTTTGTTTTTGTCTCATCTCTCATTCTTATGTGATTATTCTATGTCCTTTTTCTAGGCTTTCCCATTCTCCACTATGTAATTTTAGTACAATTCTGGAAGTTAAATATGGTTGTTATTAATATGTATTTGGGCATAGAGAAGCAGTTAAATTCTGGCATCAGAAGAGCAGTTTTCCTTCCATTACAAGACTTAATGGCAGAAGCCTTAATCCTGAAAAATACCTATATCTAGCTATGTTTGGTTTAAGAGAGTAATTTAGTTATGTTATTGAGAGTGAAATACAACTCTTGAGATAGAAATTCGTTTACATTGCCATAAAAATTTCAAGAAGTATGACATTTCACACACCTGCATGTCTCCACATCTGTCACTCCAGGAGGACTGCAGTCACCATTTAATTGGACTGCTACCAGCACCCTGACTAACGGGGTGTCAGGTTGTATTCTGATTCTGTCAGTGTTTTGTGTTTTGTATTACTATATTTTAATTTTAATTTTCCTAGTAAAGAACTGTTATTCCTATTCCCATATCTTTGCCTGAGAGCTCCTTAATTTTAAAATTACAGTAATTTGGAGGGAAGGGGTTTACATTTTCCATTTCAAGAGAGGCTCCTGCCTTCCTTAGCAGACACCTGTCTTTCAAATCAAGACAATGCATTGGTGTTATATTTAATATCAGCTAACTAGAGCTTGTATTTCTTCAGGAGAGAGCAGGATGTAAAGGCATACTTTGCATTTTAAATGACTCAAGCTCACTTAAGTGCATGTCTTGTTAACAGAGAGGTATACAAAATGCTGGCAATTGCAAGTGCCACAGCAAATGGCAAAAGTGTTAGGTAGGATTTGCTCCTCTGGTTTTTCTCCCTGTAAGCTGACATGCCCAGAAATGAAGAGAAATTGACCTGTGGATTTTATTCCACACTCTGGGGACTTCACCCTGACAAATCCAGGCCTGGAAGTTGCTATGTTTTGATGTGAGGGAGTATTGGAGGTGTGTAGTTTATCCAACAGAAGCTGAACAATCCTGATCATAATCATGTTCCCAAATTATGTTCTGTTTTGAGCTACAAGCTGATATTTTCCGCTTATTGCTGCTTATGTGAAGATATTAGACTGAAATACAGTCACACCTTCTAAAATGCTAGGAAGCAGAAGATTGTGCTGGTTAGAAATTGCAGACTCCCTTTATATTCAAGAGCATTTTGCAGTGTTGGTTGTTTTACGACCTTTTGTGTTCTCCAGTTGGAAGTCACAAAGTCAGCAAACTACTCTGTGAATACTAATTTACCGTGGAAACCAGGTGCAGTTTCGGTGGCTAAGGCCAAATCTTCATGCTTACTAGCAAACAGAATTTCATGTGTTTAGTAAAGATGACTTACCTTTGGATAGCCTTTTGTACCCCTGTCTTTAGCTGTTTGTGCTACACCTTGGTGTAGACAGAGCTTTTTATGGCAGTTTCTGAGTTGTCTCCAATCGCATCCTTATTTTTTAAGTCAGGAAACTGATGATAACCTGCCTGTGGGTGCCCTATCCCTGGATGTGTTCAAGGTCAGATTGGATGGGGACCTGGGCAACCTGACAGTGGGCAGCATCCCTGCCCATGTCTCAGAGTTGGAACTAGATGGTCTTTAAAGTGACTTCCAACACACACTGTTCCATGATTCTATCTGCATAGGCGCAGCTGAAAAATTCATCAGCATTACCTTTTTGTCAGAAACAGTAAGTGTTATGCCCTACTATGGGCCTAGACAGCAGAGGGCAGGAAAGTGGGAGCTGTCTCTGCAAAGACTTCTCTCAGGAATAGAATCTGTACCCCTGCTTGTGCTCTGTACCTCTTGTGCTCTCTAAGGCTTCAGGAGAAGCAGTTGAGCTGTTTATTATTTAAAAGTGTGTTTGAGATGAATGAAGATAAGTCATTGTGGGCCTTCTCATTACTTGTGGTCCATGCTTTTGCCTTCAGACCCCTGCTCTGAACCTGCTTTGGGAGAAGTGCTGCAGTGAGAATGTTGCCTTGCGAACAGCCTGCTGTGAGGGCTTGGTGGCACTTGTGGTGGAAAAACATGCTGAGCTTGACTACGTTCTTCATGGAGCTCTCAACCTAATTCCCTCAGCAAGGTAGTGTTTGGTTGTGTAATTTTTGTCATCTGGTTATCAGTTGTTGCTTTTCCCTTTTAAATGCAAAGGAAGAGGAGAAGTTCTGTGTATTTTCAGATACACTGTGGCATTAGGGACTGCTACTGCCCTGCTACTCCGCTGAAGGATGTTGCTTTCACCTTTGCTATGTGACAATGTGGGTCTGACATAAGAACTCTTAGAGTATTCTGTGGGTGTAAGCTGAAATTGTTGTAGTTCAGGCTGATGCTCTGAACTTTGAACTCAGAAGTTAATGAACTTCTTAATTTTGTTGCCCGGTCATAGAAAGGAGAAAGAAAATGGTGGCGACTTCCTTTGTAGAAGAGTATGTTGTGGTTTAACCCCAGGCAGCAGCCAAGCCTCACACAACTTGCTCCCTCACTCCCCCACCAGTAGGATTAGGGAGAGGGTAAAAGGCGGAAAACTTGTGGGTTGAAATAAGGAAAGTTTAAGAGGGAGAGTGAAAGCTGTGCATACAAGCAAATCAAAATGAGGAATTAATTCTCTGCTTCCCACAGGCAGGCAGGTGTTCAGCCATGTCCAAGAGAGCAGGGCCCCATCACAAGTAATGGTGATTTGGGAAAACAAATGCCGTCAATCCAAACACCCCCTTTTCTTTCCCTCAGTTTTATATACTGAGCATGATGTCATATAGTCTGGAATGTCTCTTCGGTTGGTAGGGATCACCCATCTTGGCTCTGTCTTCTCCCAACCTGCCAAGCACCGCCAACTTCCTCCCCAGTGTGGCAACAGAAATGGCCTTGGCTGTGTGTAAGCCCTGCTCAGCAATAACAGAAACATCTCTATGTTACCAACATCTCTATATTACCAACCCTGTGTTCAGCACAAGTCTAAAACACAGCCCCATACCAACTATTGTGACGAGAATTAACCCTATCCCAGCCAAAACCAACACAGAGGGAAATTATTTCATCGGTCTGTCAAAAAACTGGTTGCTCAAATAAAGTCACCATAAGAATATGTGTTGGGATTAGGAATGCTGCAGTTCGTTTGCTTGTCTGCAGAGCAAGAGATCACTTTAGTTTGAAGCTGCTTCCTCCCACACAATTCTGAAAATTGAATGCTTACTTCTTGTAGGAGTCTTTTGACCTAGACTGCCTGTCCAACGTAATGAGAACATGCAGTGAGGGAAAAGAGGCACTGTGCATAACATTTAGAAACAGGAAGTCCGGTGGTGATTAGGGAAAGATTTCAATTCAAGTTTACCAACCTTATTAAGTTCACTTTTGACTGCTAAGTGTATTTCTGCACTTTCTGTGCAATTCTCTTGCTGGAGGCTGGTAGTTGTTTTTAGCCAAACTAGCTATTTAAAGCTATGTATGTGATACATTATGCTGATGGACTCAGCAGAGAGGTTGCAAGAACCATGTTGCTCAAGACATGTTCTTCATCCCTTCTCGCCTTCACATAATCAGTTTTGCACTAATGTTTCTCATATTCAGTCTGAGCTAAAGGTGAACTTATGTCTGAGTAAACTAGTGAAATGCTTAAAAATTTCTTCTAACTTCGTGACTTGCTTGTTTTCAGCTAGGATCTTGCTGTGCTGATGCTAATTCTGTGCTGGGTTTGCTATAAATTATTACCGTTTCCTAGAAGAAATCTTTAAATACATTTGTAAATACATTTTTATAATATGGGTAATCTCTGGAAACCTCTGTCCTCCAAATGACAAAATTTTGGGGCATTTTGGGGTTAAGGGAGGAGTCTACATAAGTATAAATATAACAAATAACTAAAAGTATCTGTGCTAAGACTGTGAGAACATGAGTCCTGTGGCATAAGGTGGAGTAAAAGTTTTGTTAGCTGTGATGATTTTTTACCTTTTCTTTTTATATACGTTTTATGTATTCTCAGTATTCGTAGCATACATGGTTGAAATTCTTTAATGTGGTATCTTAGCTTGAGTCCTGGTATTCTGCTAGTCCAGAAAACCAAACATGCTAAAGGCCTCACAGGTGGGGACTGGAAAGCCTTAGGGTTATCTTGAAAAACCAAGGCCCTTTCTAGAATGTATTTTGTGAACTAGGCTCAAGCCCATCTGGGGGGAATACTTTAGATTAGGGAGGTGTCATGCCACTCATTTAAGCTCCTCATTGGAGAATCTTAGTCAAGTATGCTGATTTGTGAGGTCTATAAAATTGTATACACGATATACTGTGTGTGCATTTCAGCATATTCCACCTTGATTAATTGTTGCACATAAGGATCCTTATAAAATACTGAGATAAAAACCCTTTTATCCCGTAAGCTTGTCTGGCTCGTAATCTTAGGACCAGCAAAAAGGCAGCAGCTGTGGCTTGCAGACTAAGAAATTTGAATTTCCTGTTTAGCTGAGAGTTTGTTACAGTATCAACAGTTTATAAGGTTATGAATATTAATACAGCTTTGTACTTCAGAAAATTAAAAATGTAAAATAGGATATTTAGGATTAAATTAACCTTAAAAGCAAATTCAGAGTTACATGTTGAAGGGACTATGATCTGCCCCATTTCTACACTATTTGAAACTTTAAAAATTATTTTTCATGTGTGAAACCAACACATGACTGATTGCTATAATAAGTGCTGGCAAATTATGTAGTAACCTTTTATGTATTTTTGGCTTCTTTACCACGGCCACCACCTCCTCCCCCAAGCTGCTACAATTCAAACCACATACACTATGGATTGCAAAACAGGGTTTATGTTGCCTAGCCACAGAAGTCTGTGGTTTAAAATGTCTGTAGCCTCAGGACCTCATTAAACTCACAATTTCAGATTGCCTCTTTTAAATGCTAGTACTCTTTTTTTTACCTTCCCTTAGAATTGTAGTCTGCAGTCCATCCTGTTCCCTTCCAATTTTCATCTGTGTGGCTTTGCAGTGCTTGGTACACTAAACTAAAGTTTTAGCAACTTTAGTTTTGCTAAAACAAAAATTAGCAGCCAGTGGCAGCTAGCAGAGAGGCATTTGCAACCACTGAGCACTTTCAATGCTGGATGGGGTTAGGTGTATATTTTATTGGCAAAGACTACTTATGTTATATTCTTGCTTCTCTTTTGTTGCACTGGATTTTGCAGGGGCTAAGTGCACCTGCTGAATTATATTTTGTCAGGTCTATCAAATTATGCACACTAGAAAAGACGTTTTGGCAGAGATTAAGATCTCATGTTTATCTGAGTTAACTTGTGTGGTTCACAATACCTTCTCATTGTATATATTATTGTACTGTAACTGGCTCTTCAATGTTTTCTTTGATGCACTAAGAGTTTAAACTTCATGGAATATCATATTTATGTGCGTGCTTGTCTGTTTATGCATATATAGGAAATATGTTTACATATGTAGATACATACATGTGTATTTTCGCATGTTTTTAGGATTGGTTTTCAGCATTCTGTTAAGATGATGATGGGAAAACACTACCTGTGTTCAGTAATGAACAAGGATAAATAACCTACTGAAAAGCCTGTGAAACAAATAATTATGGTACTCTTAAAGAAACTGTCAGAAGTTTCTGTGTATATGCATGTTTTCAGAATGTTTTTATTACTGAGCATCTGTGCCTGTAGGAGATGGGAAATGGAATAGAAATCCTTGCAATATGACATGCCTTTGTGTTGCTTGTGCTCAGGAGGTGAGTACAAAGCCTAAAGCATCTCTTCTCTCTGCACTTCCTCTTTGGGAATTAGGACCAGGAATACAGAATTTTCAGAACAGGAAAGACAGTTTTCTTGTCAAGTGTTTTATGGTTTGGTTTTTTCCTCCTTGCTGCAGTTACCCAATTGAAGCTGGGAAATATACTTGAAAATTTCCATTTCAGAGNAAGTATCTGTGCTAAGACTGTGAGAACATGAGTCCTGTGGCATAAGGTGGAGTAAAAGTTTTGTTAGCTGTGATGATTTTTTACCTTTTCTTTTTATATACGTTTTATGTATTCTCAGTATTCGTAGCATACATGGTTGAAATTCTTTAATGTGGTATCTTAGCTTGAGTCCTGGTATTCTGCTAGTCCAGAAAACCAAACATGCTAAAGGCCTCACAGGTGGGGACTGGAAAGCCTTAGGGTTATCTTGAAAAACCAAGGCCCTTTCTAGAATGTATTTTGTGAACTAGGCTCAAGCCCATCTGGGGGGAATACTTTAGATTAGGGAGGTGTCATGCCACTCATTTAAGCTCCTCATTGGAGAATCTTAGTCAAGTATGCTGATTTGTGAGGTCTATAAAATTGTATACACGATATACTGTGTGTGCATTTCAGCATATTCCACCTTGATTAATTGTTGCACATAAGGATCCTTATAAAATACTGAGATAAAAACCCTTTTATCCCGTAAGCTTGTCTGGCTCGTAATCTTAGGACCAGCAAAAAGGCAGCAGCTGTGGCTTGCAGACTAAGAAATTTGAATTTCCTGTTTAGCTGAGAGTTTGTTACAGTATCAACAGTTTATAAGGTTATGAATATTAATACAGCTTTGTACTTCAGAAAATTAAAAATGTAAAATAGGATATTTAGGATTAAATTAACCTTAAAAGCAAATTCAGAGTTACATGTTGAAGGGACTATGATCTGCCCCATTTCTACACTATTTGAAACTTTAAAAATTATTTTTCATGTGTGAAACCAACACATGACTGATTGCTATAATAAGTGCTGGCAAATTATGTAGTAACCTTTTATGTATTTTTGGCTTCTTTACCACGGCCACCACCTCCTCCCCCAAGCTGCTACAATTCAAACCACATACACTATGGATTGCAAAACAGGGTTTATGTTGCCTAGCCACAGAAGTCTGTGGTTTAAAATGTCTGTAGCCTCAGGACCTCATTAAACTCACAATTTCAGATTGCCTCTTTTAAATGCTAGTACTCTTTTTTTTACCTTCCCTTAGAATTGTAGTCTGCAGTCCATCCTGTTCCCTTCCAATTTTCATCTGTGTGGCTTTGCAGTGCTTGGTACACTAAACTAAAGTTTTAGCAACTTTAGTTTTGCTAAAACAAAAATTAGCAGCCAGTGGCAGCTAGCAGAGAGGCATTTGCAACCACTGAGCACTTTCAATGCTGGATGGGGTTAGGTGTATATTTTATTGGCAAAGACTACTTATGTTATATTCTTGCTTCTCTTTTGTTGCACTGGATTTTGCAGGGGCTAAGTGCACCTGCTGAATTATATTTTGTCAGGTCTATCAAATTATGCACACTAGAAAAGACGTTTTGGCAGAGATTAAGATCTCATGTTTATCTGAGTTAACTTGTGTGGTTCACAATACCTTCTCATTGTATATATTATTGTACTGTAACTGGCTCTTCAATGTTTTCTTTGATGCACTAAGAGTTTAAACTTCATGGAATATCATATTTATGTGCGTGCTTGTCTGTTTATGCATATATAGGAAATATGTTTACATATGTAGATACATACATGTGTATTTTCGCATGTTTTTAGGATTGGTTTTCAGCATTCTGTTAAGATGATGATGGGAAAACACTACCTGTGTTCAGTAATGAACAAGGATAAATAACCTACTGAAAAGCCTGTGAAACAAATAATTATGGTACTCTTAAAGAAACTGTCAGAAGTTTCTGTGTATATGCATGTTTTCAGAATGTTTTTATTACTGAGCATCTGTGCCTGTAGGAGATGGGAAATGGAATAGAAATCCTTGCAATATGACATGCCTTTGTGTTGCTTGTGCTCAGGAGGTGAGTACAAAGCCTAAAGCATCTCTTCTCTCTGCACTTCCTCTTTGGGAATTAGGACCAGGAATACAGAATTTTCAGAACAGGAAAGACAGTTTTCTTGTCAAGTGTTTTATGGTTTGGTTTTTTCCTCCTTGCTGCAGTTACCCAATTGAAGCTGGGAAATATACTTGAAAATTTCCATTTCAGAGGCTTTTTCTAGCAGTGAAGAATCTAAAAGGTTGTTGTTTCTATCCCTCCCCTACACCCGTCCAAAAATCTCCTTCCTCCTCTGTCTTTTAGATTGACTGTTGGGATTTAGAAGACTGCAGCACATCTGCCTGTTGGTTGCTTTGCAGTAGAATTCAGTTGAGCCTCACTGTCTTCTTGTATTGTCAGATTTCAGTATTTTGAGAGCCAGGTGTCACAACAGCCAGTCATTTTAAAGATTACAAGCTGCCACAGTCCCACATTTTATAAGTGGTCTGTTTTTGAAAGAGAGAGAAATACAAGCATATTCTCTCACTTTTGATCTGGGTCAATGCTTTCCATCACAGAAGACAGAATATAGTATTTTGCCTGCATCTGAACTATAAAAGTAAGCATTTAATGGTGAGGAGGTCCACTGTGGAACTCTTTAGATGTTCCCTGGCATGCCATACCACCTTATGGAAAAGAGTCTGTCTGCAGGTGGTCACAAGTATGGTAGTTACAAGTGCTATTTGCCTTGTATTCCCATTCTTGTAATATATGGTAGAAGCAACCTGTCAAAAGTTTTAATTGATGCATTAATACTCTGTTTGCTGTTTTGCTCATTATGTAAAAAGGAAAACAAAGACTCATAAGTGCATAGCTTGCCTAGAACTGTGTGGGCATATGTTAAGAGGTCTTTAAGTAGAACTCCAGGTCTCAAGTGTCAGTTTTGTTCCCTCTCTTATGTACAAATCAATTAACATAGCTGTATACTTGACAGTAACTCAGTTCTTTTTGTCAACAGGAATGTGCACGGTTTAGTAAAAACTATTTGCAAGTTAATACAAATTCAAGCTATTCAGCTGGGAAAAGATGGAGATGAGTCTGTTTGGAGTCTGTACGGAATCAGGTTAGTTTTGCATTCCTTTACTTAGAAACACTAGTAACTTTCTGTCTGATTTCCAGAAAAAATAAAAGGAAATTGAGTTAATACTGAATTTCGATCTTATTCTTTTTTTGTGTGTTTTGCTTTGTTCACACTGTGCACTGTTCACAAGTGCTGGCACAGGTTGCCCACAGAGATTATGGAATCTCCGTCCTTGGAGATAACAGAACCTGATTGTATGTAGTACTGGTAGCCTTTACTAGCTGACTGCTTGCGCATGTGAATTGGACTGGATGATCTGAGTAGGTCCCTTTGAACCTAAATGATGATCTGATTCTGTGATTTTTAATTTTTTTTTTTTTGGTTGAAAGTTTTAAGGAGTTTTTTAATACAAGGATAACATTGCCACCATAAGCTCGAAAGGAACAATGGCAATGAGCCTTTGGGAGTGGGGCAATGGGAGGCAAGATGGGGAGAAAACAAGTACTAGTACTTGTTCAAATACTGGATGATTTATAATATTTCTTTTAATTTTATTTAAGTATTTTATTTTAAGGCTATGAATTGCTTCCTTCTCACTTATTTTTCCTTCTTTTTTCTTATTATAAAAGTCAAGTTCCTGAATGTCTTTGTTGTTAAGGTGATTGACATGTAAAAATAAAATACTTAAAGATGCATGTAGAGCTACTTATCTAAAGCTTCTTGTCATGCAATAGCAGACTTTTGAAGAGGACATCTAGTGGCTTCATCCATCTCTTGCGAAACCATGACATTTTACTGACATTAAAAGCCTCTATTGTATCTTTTCTGGAGAACAGAAAGGCTCAGTAGATGTCATGAATGCTTTTCAATTTATTTTTTATGCATTTAAGAGGTATCACTGTAGGAGGCTGTAGCTATAATGGTTTAAGGCTACAGAATGCATTATTGGAGAGACAGGGATCATGTCTTTAATTGAGCAAAATGAAGTAGTGAAGAAAAGCTAAACAGGCTTTGGAGTGCTGGATGTATTTGCGTTCCTGAAATCTTGCATGCATTTGTTATGTGGCTACATGAGTTCTCTGTACAAAATCCCTACTTGTATAGAGAAGTTTTAAATGAAAGGGCAGGTAATGAATACAGAATTCTTCTGGAACCTTTTTTAAAATCTTCTGGTAGAAGAAGCTAATTAAAGTAACTTAATTTTGGCTTTGCATGAAAAAGAGTGTGGTGGGATATGGCTGGAATAAAGAAATAGTCTCTGCCCAATCGGGCAAAGAAAAGTCATTACATTTTTTTTCCAACTCACTAAAAGAGAAATTCCTGGTAACATACAATGAAGGTGAAATTTGGTATTTCAGAATGGTATAAAGTAAAGTAATAGAGAACTGAAAATAAGAAGCAGACTTTTATTTAGCCAATATGGGTTTTGTTTTCCCTTTTAGTTACAGTTAACTTTAACGAAGAGAAATTGCTGTTTAACATAGGGTCAGAGCCCTGAGATTTTGAACCCTGACTTCTGGTTTTTAGTGTACAGAACAACCTATCTTTTCATTGTTATGTAACAATTTTTGTAGTGGTGCTCCATTAAATGCCATTAAAACCTGACTTTTTGTAAGAAATAGAAAAATGTATACAGTAGCACACCAACAGTAATGTCCCATTACAGTGTTCATATATTATGCTGTCAACTGTGCAAAAGTGTTCCATATGGAAATCATCAATGGAGAATAAAAATGCAACAGTACATTCTCAAGTGGTTTGCTATTGTCACCAGTATTACAGGGTAATAAATAAATGTGGTTTAGGCCAATGTTAATTCTGGACAATAGAATTAGTTTCATAATAGAGCTTCTTGGGATTACATAATATCATGATCAGTTCCTGAAAAGAAATGGAAGAAAATTAATGTCTTGCAGATTTGTGCATTTAATTATACAGTGTTTTTCTGAGATGAAGTTAGCTGCAGCCAGAACAGTGTTGATAACACACCAGTGTTTTGGCCTCTGCTGAGCAGTGCTATCCCTCCAGCCCACTGTCATCCCTCAAAAGGCCACTAAGGAAGGGGTGGTCATAGCTAGAATGGTTTACCCAATCTAAGGAAAGGGATATTTCATGCCATATAACACTGTCCTCAGGAGTAAAAGCTGAGAGGAAGGAGCAGGAGTGGATTCATTATTAAGGTGTTTGTCTTCAGTATGCATAGCAGTTTGTCTAGCAACTGCTATGCATACTGAAGCCCTACTGCACAGAAAGTGGCTACACATTGCCTGCTGATGGAAAGTGAAGAATATATTTTTTTGTTTTCCTTGATTTCTTTTCTGGCCTTTGCTTTTCTTCAGTAAACTACCTTTGTCTTGACCCAGGAAGGGCTCCTGTTAGCATTCTCAGTGCAGGTGGTTTAAGATACACATGTCCAAAAATTGGATATGATTTTTTTTCTGAAAGCTATTAGCCTTTTTTTATGAACTAGTATTTTATGATGTTCTTAATGATCCATCATGCATGATTTTATTGTTTAAAAGTTATAGAGAGCTGCTACTTTTCTGAATCTAAGATTCAGAGCAGGTAGCAAAATCCTTTAAAAATGCATAATTAATGGAGTAAAGTGCTGTTCCTGAAAGGACCAGCTTTCTGAAAGGACCAGGGTCACATCTTCATACACAGAAAGGTATGTTGACTGCAGACATTGTTTCCTCATAGAGAAAAAGAAGTCTGTCACTGAATTTGTCATTTAAATAGATTGGAGCTCACTTCTGTTCAGAGGTGTTGCAAAAAAGTTCAGATGACCTAAAAGTTAAAAATAATGTCTGTTTTATTGTTACTCCTCACAAAGATTTATCTTTGTTTGCCTGGACATTTCCATATTATGAGTAGGTAACCACTATGTTTGCTTGTGTGTTTTGCTTTATCTTGAACCCACTAGCAGTAATATAGGGTAGTGGTGCTGTACTGTCATGTAAAGATGCTCGTTTTACAGTGCTGTTCTTGCAATTCTTAAGATGGTGTTGACAATAAATTGCATCTGCACACTGCTAATGGCATTATCAAGTGGAACATTTTTGGCTTGCACTTCTTGGTGTTTCATTGTTAGTCAGTGTTCATTGTGGAGCTTAGCTGACTTCTTTCATTATCCAGTTCAGTGCAGTTTTACTAGTTTCAGAACATACAAGATCTGTAATAAAAGGTTTGCTTTTTTTTCTAGATAGTAAACCATTTTAACTTGAAACTTGATGTGTCAGGTGCTGACTTTAGGAAGGTTCTCCTGGCTTTGGTGTCATTGCAGCATTTAAATGATGACTGGAGACATATTCTCTTGATTAGGAAAGGTAGTTAATTTTTAAAATATGGCAAAGACATTGAAATAAGAGGCAGCTATAACCCTATATATCTTTACAAAGGCTATGTACTTTCAAGGTCCTGGTATTGCATGTGGACAGTATTTCTAGCTTCCTGCCTGTTAAGGATCCAGTCTTTGATGTTGCTGGATTCAGGTGCTAGACAAGCAACAACTTTTTCGCCTCCTGCATGCTCTTATGTTTGGAAAGCTGCAATGAAGCAATAACCTTAGCTTTTCTAGTCTTTGTGCACAGATTGTAAAAGATTCTGACTTTAGTAAAATATTTACAGAATCTAGCAAGGTGGACATATGAAGAATATTTATGTAAGTTGACAAATGTTTGAGAAATGAATGTGAGAAGTGACAAACTTCTAGCCCCAAATATGAGGGCCACACCTGTGATGCTCATTGTTTGTGTTCTTAGTAGATGGCATCCATTTTCTGAACATGTTTCAAGTAGTCCGTAGTGTCAGCCAGATTTCTGAAAGAAATTTTGTCTTCAGATTATTTATTTGCCTGAAAAGAAACACGTCTTAAGAAGAAAAATAATTTGATGAGCAGAGGGGGAGCCAGTATAAAAAAAAAACCCTCTGTTTTTAGCTGTGTTGTAAGCACATAGCAAGAAAAATGAGAGTCATTGGGTATGTAAATACTCTGCAACCAGCTTTCATAATTTGGTGGGCCTTTCATTCAGCTAATGGCTATGTAATTCTTTGATTATCTTCACAACCAGTCAGTTGCCCAGGACTCAAAAAATGCTAACATTGAGAATGTAAGAAACCACAGTTTTTAGTTTAAGGATATGGTTGTTAGATTATGCTTTTTTCATAAATAGTGTCTTGCTAGGCATAGTGTAACTCTAAGCATTTCTGGTTATAGCAGGTAAATATTACCTCTTTGACTTAACTAAGGGAAGCGTTAATGCACCATCACATTATGCATTTCAAATTTGCCATGTAACAGGAAAAATTAGATTTTTATTCTTTTATGTGTTCTTTCAGATCTTATTTGCTTCACCTGGGGCTGAGTTGGTTCAGTGCTGCGTAAGATGAAGTGCATGTTGTATTGCAGTGTTACTGGATATGAGTGTGTCTCAGTGAATGTTGTCTTCTCTAATAAAAAGACTGTTGAAAATTTTGGCTTTTTGCTCCTCAGAAGTTTTAGAACAGTGATAATAAGTGAAATACCATTGTGAATCCTTCCTAAAAGGCATATCTGACTGTCACTCATGTAGTGTCTCAAACTGAGGCAGTGTCTCTTGAGACATACCACTTCAAGGAGTGGCTCTGAAATCATCTACTGCTGTGTGGGTAAAACTCCCTGAAGGTCTCTCTGGTGTGTACCACAGATTTGTTGGATCTGTGAGATGAGAAGATGGTTAACCAAGCTGAAGGTAGTGGTTTGTAGCAGATTTATGCTGCCTTTCTCTCTTTACCTTTCCACTCATGGCATAGAATGGTTTGAGTAGGAAGGGTTCATAAAGATCACCTAGTTGCAGTGCCCCAGTCCCCAGACAGAGACACCTTCCACTACACCATATTGCTCAAAGGCTCTTCCAGCCTGTCCTTGACCTGTAGGGATGGGGCATCCAGAACTCTGGGCAGTAAGTTACTCTAGTTAAATTACTTTGGTTTTGTTTCTGACAGAATAAATTCTGTATTTCAGGCTTTCTTCTTTCCCAGGTTTTCCTCCACCTGGAGGAAATTTTAATCTTGTTTCAGAAGTTTTAAGAAAATAATCCTGTTTTGGGAGTGTAGCAATCTTAGCAAAGCTGGTAAAGGGAGTTGGTAAAAGGAAAAGGCTAAATTGGCTGTTTCTACAGCCACACTTATTTTGAAGATAGCTGTTTTGCATACTTCCTTTCTGTGTTATAGATATAAATGTGATTTCTTTGTCTTTCAGGAGCACTCCTCATCCATTAATCACTGTCCTAGAAAACAGACCTGATTGCTGGCCAGTTCTTCTACAGCAGATAACAGTATTTTTCCATCAGTGTCCAGAGAGGTAAATGAACGAAAAATTTTTAAAAGCCCAGCACGTGTAGGCAGCTGATTTGTATCACTGTAACTGTTTTGTTGAAGGCAAACAAGCTGTAAGAATTCTGTCTTTTGTGAAAGATACTTGTAAAATGTAATTATGTCATTTCACTATTTAAAATAATGATATAAATAATAATTATTAATTAATTAAATACTGGTATTATCCATCAAAAAATCAATCCCATAGCTTTTTATCAACTATGTAGATAAATTTTGTATGGGTAACTGGTGCAAAATTGATAGCACATTTGGATTTTTTTTTAATAAGCAATTTGGCTTATCAACTTTGTCAAAATTTTGACTGCCTAGTCATAAAAAGTTAATACAATACAGCTGTAACTCATCTATACAAAATGATGAGATGATGAAGGAAAAGTGAAGATGATTAAATCTCACACAAAGGATGAGATCTTGAAAAACAATGTATGCTTTCTGATAGAAAAAGACAGAAAAAAATCAGTGGCACAGCCTTGTTATAAAGCATAATTAAAAAGACCAAATACCCAACAGCCAACAATCTCAGCCTTTTTGTCATGCTTACCACTAAGGAACTTGTCCAATAAAGCTTCACTGTAGGGTAGTGAATCTGGCATTCGCAAATAATTGTTTTCACTGATTTTACACCTATATGTACACTTTTCAGATAGAAATATCTTCTTTCTCCTGTTTTTTGAAAGACTAGTAACAGAGTAATAGTGCAAAGAAATTGGCTTCTCTGTTCTGCTGCACTTCGTAAAGAAACAAGTTAATTAATCTCGTAAATTTCTGGTGGGCTTAGTTTACATCATCTAGCAGTAAGACTTTCAAGCAAAAGAATGTTTTGCTCAATTTAATTGATCCGAGTATTTTTCAAATGCTGTTAATTCTTTCACTCAGCTGCTAAGTCTGGGACTCACACAGAGTCCCCTCAGATGTATAAATGAGGAAGTGAACTGTGGATTTTTTGCTGGTGGCTTCTTTTGAATTAAAGCAGGAGTTTTTCTTAGTGAAAAGGAAAATCTGTTACGCTCCTCTTGGTGCTCTTTTTTCAAGGTCTCTGTGGGTGAAGACCACAGAGAATATGGAATCATAGAATAATTTAGGTTTGGAAATGCCCTTCAGAACACGGACTTCAGCCGTTAACCTGATGCTATCATAAGTCCACCACCAAACAGTGTCCCTAAGTGGGATGTAAATAAGTTATGTTGATGTAGACCTGTTACTGAATTCTTTCTACAGTTTTGCATCAAGATAGGGTCTTGTTTAGAACTGAGTTTTGATTTCCTGTTGATATGCTTGATGGTAGGAAGGCTCTGCAGAGGGATTTGGACAGGCTGGATTTATGGGCTGAGGCCAGTGGTATGAGGTTCAACAGGGTTCAACCTCAAATGCCGGTCCTGCACTGTGGTCACAACAATTCCATGAAGTGCTACAGGCTGAGGAAAGAGTGACTGGAAAACTGCACAAAGGAAAAGGGCCTGAGGGTGCCAGTTGACAGCAGCTGAACATGAGCCAGCATGTGCCCAGGTGTCCAAGAAGGCCAATGACATCCTGGTTTGGATCAGAAATAGTGTACAGGTAGCAGATACAGGACTAGGAAAGTGCCCATGTACTTGGCACTGGTGAGGCTGTGCCTCAAACAGTTCGTCCAGTTCTGGGACCTTCATGACAAGAAGGACATGGAAGTGCTGGAGCAAGTCCAGAGTAGCGCAGTGGATCTGGCAAAGGATCTGGAGCTCAAGTCTGATAAGGAGCAGCTGAGGGAGCTCGGGGTGTTTAGCCCAAAGGAAAGGAAACTGAGGTGACTTTATCGCTCTCTGCTTGAAAGGAGGCTGTAGCCAGGTGGGGGTCATCCTTTACTTCCAAGTAACAAGTGACAGGATGAGAGTGTATAGGCTCAAATTGCATCAAGGGAGGTTTAGATTGGCTATTAGGAAAAATTTCATTGTGGGCTTGTCAAACATTTTAATAGTCTGCTCAGGAAAGTGGTGGAGTCACCATCCCTGGAAGTATTCCAAAAGACCTGTAGATGTGGCATTTGAGGACATGGTTTAGCAGTGGGCAAGGCAGTGCTGGTTGGACTTGAGTCTAAGCAATTCTATGATTCTGTATTTGTTACTAACTTGTATTAATAACAAACAGAATTTGTTGTTCTGTTAATTGGCCTGTATTGACCATCAGCTTTATTTGACTGTTTTAATAATGTCAAGAACAGCTTGTATTCCTAACGTGGTTAAGCCAAAAGATTTGTTCAAATACTTCTTCAGAGTGGCACATTAGTCTGTCATGACATTCAGCAAGGAAATTCACCTTGTTGAATGGATGAGGAGAAAGAGAACAAAATTAGGAGTGTTATGACCTGGAGGTCCATATTGAGTCTTTTAAAAATTGTACTTTGAAGTATGGTTACTGTATTGGGTCTTATGACAGTGCTTAGTTGTGTTAAGTCCAAGTTTTTTTGTGAAATTTAATAATGTCCTTCTCAACACCATTCTGTTAATTTGTCTTGCAAATGTTTGCAGGTAATGTCGCATTACATAGGTTTCCTTGTTGTGCTTTCAGTAGAAAGCATTCATGGCAAACTTATTTCTTGAACTGCAGGGCAGAGGGTTCATGTGTTGGCATAATGGCTTCATTTCTGAGATACCTGTATTGTGAACCATCCCAGTTACGGGAATATGCTGAACTGCGAATGGGTTTACTTAAGATCTTACTGCAGCCTCGTGGGCCAAAGCACAAAGAAGTACCCTCCATGCTGGAATGTGAAATTCTTCAACTTCTGTGTGATTTCATTCCACACTTGCAGGTACAGTTGTTGCCTGACCCTACTTTTTACAAATAGATATTGTCAAAACAGCAATAGTACTATTGCTGTTACTATTACTATTGTCTTTCAAGCGTGCAAATATAGCATTCTTTTCCATTTTCTGTAGATCTTGTTTGTTGACAATATATACATCTAACAAATTGTCTGTTTCTGGTAGAAGGTAAAACATTATATGTTCCAATCTGTTACACCTGTTAGGATGGAAATTGAAATGCGTTTACCATAATTACTTCCATCTAGTTGCCTCAGTAAACATACAGTAAACTTAGAAAGTTTAGACTTGGAAAGTCATGAGAAAATTTTGTTAAATAGCAAGATATTTGTTAAAAACAATTTTAACAATTTTAAGTTAACAATTTTTAAAACTTAACAATTTAAAAACAATTTTAACTTAAAATGGATAATATTAAAATTAAAAAAACTAAGTGAGAAGCATGATCTAAGTACTTCTAGATACTCCTTTCTCACTCTTTGTGCCCAAGTGATTAGTGGATCTCTATACAAAATTTAGTCCTTCTGGAATATGCTGAAGGTTCTGAATGTTTTTTTAAGTTCCACAGTAATACATGATGGGAGCTAGGGATTTAATCTTATGGTCACCTTTGGTTACAGGCCTATGATGTTGGTCAAACTAAAAAACTCTGCTTTTCCTCATGCTTTACTGTGATATCAGTTAAGCTTTTTTTGTATCTATCTTTTCCTTCTTCTTTTGATATTAGGACAACAGCTTCAGATGTATTCAGCCAAACGTGAGGTGCTTTGTCATTATTGCTATGGAGAGAGGGTTTGTGAATATGAATAATGTAAAGCTAAGTAGGCTTCTTAAAAGGACATTTAGTAGCACCTTTCTCCTATGGCATTTTACTAGGAAAGTCTTCTTTGAGAAAAGCTACTTTTCACAATCTTTTGGAAAACATATAGCTTGTATTATACATACATATTTATCTTGGTTATTCTAGTCACAGAGAGATTTCTGATTTTGTCTCAGTTTTACCCGAGCTTCAGTATAACATTGTGTCTTGAATGTATGAATTCAGACTTGAAAACATTTAGCCATAAAAATGCACTGAATGAAACTTACAAAATTAGCTATGAACCTTTCTTTCCTTCTTATATGTTGGGACTTCTTTTTTTTTAAACAAGAAATCAGTTGCATGTTTCCAAACTCATGTTAATACTTGAACATTTTTATCTTGCCTGAGATAGAACTTTCACAATGGAAGGTACTTCCCTCCAGAAGCCTATTTGATGGACTGTTTTATAACCTGTCAATTCCTTCCTCTTCTTTCTGTGAACCTCAGGTTGTTCTTATCCTTTCATTTTAGCATAGCTTAATTTAATCCTCTGTGTAATATAAATGCTGGAATGTTTCTCTGTCATTTTGTCTGACTGTGTCAACTAAGCTGTCAGAAGTACAGCTCTTCACCTGTAGATTTTTCTGCAAATCAATTCAGAGACATGAGATTTCTGATTATAGCAGATTATTTATAGAACAAAAAGGGTATAAAAATCAGGGTGAAATGCTTAATGCTGGCTCCAGAGTTTGGATTGGAACAGTGTGTTTGTCTAGAAGAAGAGTTTTCAAGAACAGAAAACACTGTCATCCAACACATGGGAACTTTGAGAGAGCCTGCTTCTTGAAACTTCTTTAGCTGTCTTTCAGATATGAAGATACTGCTTTTGGGTATCATACTTCAGCTTTTAGTTTTTGTCGTAGTTAGATAGCATGATGTTACAACTGAGTAACACCACTGCCTTTCTCTTTTGGGACAAATGTTAAAATCTTGGTTATATTACGAAGGAAATATTGTAGAGCCAGATGTTTCTGTTATAAGAATATTTTACCTGCTTGATGAAATCACCACACACTTTTTTGTGTTGTTATGTGAGTCCCAAGAGCTGAATTAATTGCTGTTGCTTTGAGTAAAAAGGGATTTTTTTCATCATTTACCAAGAAATGTTTTCGTTCTTTCACATGTTTCTCATTTTACTTCAAAATATCAAATAGCAGTTCATAAGTTGGTTTTTTAAGGGAAGTTGAATAAGGGATTCCTGGCATTAGTTTGTAAAGATGTTTCGTCAAAGATTTAGTACTATGTACAATAGAAACATAGCAGAGCTAATAGAGCTAATTTTAAGTTGTGCGTAGATAAATTGTCATGTATTGTGGCTTTGTTTTGTTTTAACCACTTCTCTGCAGCTTAAAGACTTACTGCAAGTTACAGAAGCCTTGTTTTTCCTGCAAGAGCTGTTCCTCTGCCTACTACACTATCCTTTGTTTTGGAAAGTTCAGTTATCCCAACTTAGTCTGCAACTGTTATGCTTCTGTGAAGTGTGTTTAAATGTAACAGGAGAGTGTTCATCTTTGATCTCCCTAATAGAGGACAACTTTGAGCTACTAAAAGAGGTAGGAGTACATGGGAAAAATGTAAAATAGTTCTATTAAATTTGAAGATTGTCGTGTTTAAGACAGTAAAGACACTTAAACATGACATTCACCTGCAGGTGACCAGGGTTGATGTCAAAAGTTTCTAATTTTTTTCCCTGTTTGAATACCTTCCGAAGGTAAAAACTTAACTGGTTCTGTATATATTAATTAATCTCTTAGTATGGAAATTTGTTTAAAGTGAGTTACAACAATTTGGACAAAAATAACAAAATGTTCTAATTATTTGGTTTAAATACTATTTCCACACAGTTATATTCTTCATTGCTCTGTCACTGCATGTGCACTCACTATGGTTCATGAAGATTATCTTGCAAAGTTTGGTAGTTTCCTGTTTATTCTGTTTAATGTCACTGAGAAAAAAAGGAGACTTGGAATTTTTTTCTTTTTTCCTCGTAGGTATTTCCAGTGGACCAATGTATAATTGGGCTAGCACTTCTACTGTTGCAAACTCCAGAAAGTCAGCAAAAGTCTGTCTTGAGTCTAGGTAAATCTCTTCTTGTGAAAGAGGAATCCACAATCTTAAAACTGTGTCTTTGTTTCTTCATATCTATGAAATAAGCACAGTATTCCCCTGGAACTGGATTGGGTGCTGAAATGGGGTTTCTTTGTAAGCAGAATTCCTCCTGAATTTTGAAAGTAATGGCAGTAAAAATAAATTTTTGTGCTACACTGACTTTTTCCATTGATGTTACTGTATTTTAAGCTCCCTGCTTAAAATCTTGGAGCTTATCAGTTTCGCTTTTCAGCCAACAGGATATTCTTAGCTGATGTTCATGCATCCTGAATGGTTTCTTTATTGCAGGTATTGAGAACAGGCGTGATAATCATGGCAATGTTTAGCTGTGCTTTTGACTTAGCAGTTTTGATTAGCGTAGTTGTTCCAGTAAAAACAAAGGTCTGTGCTACATTCAATTTTTGTATTTTTTGCTGCCATCAGATACTTTGCTATAAACAACAGAAATGTGTGTCTCTCTAAATGAAAAATGGCAAAAAAATCTTTTACCCTTTGTATAAACATACAGTAAATATGGGGACCTTTACTTTGCTCAAGAAGTGTTTCCTAGAAGTGTCTGTGTCATGCCTAAAGGTACCAATGTTCATTTTTTTCCTCCTTGACCTTTGTTTTTCCTCAACTTGTCTTAAATAGCCTACAAGCTCCTTTCATGTTCAGAAACCCAGGACATTTCAGCCACAGCCCTTACTTTGGTGATGCCTGTGCTACAGATCTTATCTTCTACAGCAGTTGGAGACTGCCTATCAGGGGATGTTTCTGAAACTACCAGGCAGCAGCTGGCTGTAAATCTTTTGGGAATATTAAAGGAGAAAGGTGTGAAGGATAAAGAGGAATCGGTAAAGTGATGAAATTTCTTTCCTTTTTTGGGGGCAGGTTGGGGAGGCATTTAAAAAGTCTTCTGTATGAAACCTATCTGCTTGGGAAAGACTCTGCATGTGTGAACTTCTTTGTGGGGTATCTTCTGTGGGAATGCTTGAAAATATGTGTAGTCCATAAAACTAAAGCAGTGGTGAAGTGAAAGTTTTACTTGTTTGCTGGATATTGGTTTTATTCAGCAAATGAGGTTTTTTTTTTGCTTTAAGAGACCATATAGATTGAAGAATCCACCTGTATTATTAAGCAAGTAACAGCACTTAGAAATCAATGTTACGTATATTTACTTGGTTTCTTTCAGACTTGTTTGTTCTTCGCATCTGTTTTTCCTTACTGCTATATGTGACTGTTATGTACCATTCTTTCTACCTTGGCTGAAGAGAGTTACAGAGCACCTAAGTGTCAATTAGCAAATTTTGGCTCATTAACCTGAATCTTTTTATATGTTCTGTTGGGGGTTTTTGGGTTTTAGTTATTTACTTATGTCCCACTTCTTTGCCATGTATTCATTTATCCCCACTGTTCCAAGAACAGGTGACAGCAAATCTCTTTGACAAGATGTGTCTAGTACTGGGCTAGCTAAACTCCCTTACTTTACGGCCGTGTTTTGTGTAGAGAGAGTGTGATGTGGCAAGCTGGAGCCAGATATAGTGCCATTTCTGAGTCCCGCCTTCTCTCCTTGGCCTGGGATCCCCCACCTACTTCATTTTCTATATCTCCAAATGTGAAAAGGCAAGCCCATTTGTGCTTCGAATAAAAAACCCCTTTTTTTTAAGTTCACAAAAACCTTACACTTCGTAATGTGCTCTGAAAGAATAGACAGTGGGATGGCAGTGGTTACAGCTCACTTCCTTCTAATGGGACTTTCTGGGTGCTGGCCTGTACAGATGCCAGTGGAGGTTTGTTTCAGTGGAACATCTTCAAAGCTTGTCAGTCCTCTGTGCTCCATGTCACTCACCCACGTTTTGTTTTCTGTTGTGTTTTAGAACCTATTTTAATTTCTTGTCTTAAGACTACTGTGTTATTGTACAACAGTATTACAGAGCATTGTGTTACACTGGCTTCCTGTATCAGGACTTGGTTATACTAATTCTGGTATTCTCTTTGCTTCAGAAAAGCATATGGAAGTTTTTCTGTTAAGGGTTTAAATTATTTTTGATGACTAACTTTTTCTGTTAGCCATGTTACAACTGAAGATAGTTGTCTTTGCTGAGAATTCTCTAACAGTCTCTTCACTTGTGTCTCACTGAACTTTGCGGAGTTCATAGCAAGTAGCAATGCAAATGGGGAGCCAATCATTTTGCCTCATCGTTGTTTGTAATAATTATGCCAATAACCTTTGGTTCTCAACTAAAAGATTAAAAAATGTAGATTCTCTTTGATGGTCCCATAGTTACAGTCAATTTGTGTTGTAGGACTGTATGAATGGTGAGAGAACAAAATCTTAATTGAATTATCCTTAGACTTCATACATACTGGAAACAGACAAGAAAAGAAGTACTAAAAAGAAAGCAAATGCTATGTCCACAGTGAAAAAGCTTTGAGCAAGCATATAGAAGAGCAAACATGGTTAAGTTATGATAAATTTTCATAGAACCACATAACAGCCCAGGCTGCAAGATCGTCTGGTCTAGCCTTTCATAGGAAAGGGAGCTTAGATGAGATTATCTAGTATCCTATCCAGTCACTTGTTGAAAACATCCAGTGATGGGAACTGTATCATGTCCCTGGAGAGGTTGTTCCAGTGAATGATTGTTTTCACTATCAAAAATGTCTTTCTTGTAATGCCATCCCTGACCTCCTCCCAGGCATCTTGTATCCATTGCGCTTTGTATTCTCTGTGTGGCTCTTTGTGAAGGGAAAGCTTCTGTCCTCTTAGTGACTTCCCTTCAAATACTGGAAAATAATGACAACCCCCTTGAACCTTCACTTCTGCAGAGTGAACTCATGGCGCTCCTTTGGCCCCTCTTCAGTCCATCAACATCTGTTTTGGAACTGTGGGGGCCAGAACTGGACACACTACTCCATGTGCAGTCTGACAAGCGCTGGTGGAGTGGGATGATCACATCTCTTTGTTAGCAGTGTCCCTACAGGTACAGCTCAGGATCCACCCTGCCTCAGTAGCTGCAGCAGTGCACTGCTGACCTGGTGTCTGTGTGTTGTCCGCTGGGACCGCTGGGCTCCCCTTGGCAAGGCTGTTCCGCAGCTCACAGGTCCAAGCCTGGCTGGGCTCTTTGGTTTTGTGCTCCCAGGTGCAGGACTCTGCACTTCCCTTGGTTGAGCTTCACACTGCTCTTGTGGCCCAGTCTCCCAGCTTGTTCATATCTCTGAAAGGTGGTTCTCCCTGCCAATGTATCCCTCCCAATAGCCAGTTTAGTGACAGAGCAAATGTGGTGAGAGTGCTTTTGGTCCCATCATCCAGATCATTCATGGAGATGTTACAATGAGCCCAGTACTGATCCCTGGGGGGCCCTGCTTGTGACAGGCTGCCTGCCTCAGTAAAACACATTGATCAGGAGGAAAGAAGGTATTGAGAACCTTTGTCTTGCCAGCATTATCAGGAACTTTTTCCATGTCTTGTCTAGTAATGGGCCTGTGTCTTCCTCAGGCTTCTTCTTAACTGCTTATGTATCTGATCAGCCATTTCTTCTTTTTGATGTCTCTGGCCAATTCCAGTTCCAGTTGAATCCTGACCTTCATGTGTGCAACCCTGTAAACCCTAGCAAGGATTTGTAGTCCCCAGCGGGTATTTGGCCACCTTTCCATTGAGGTTATGCTTCTTCTTTTGTTTTTAACAGCACTCAAAAGTTAAATGTCCTTTAATGGCTTTTTTTTTTTATTTTGCATTGATGGTAGTGGGGAATATTTCTAACTTTCATGCCATGATTTGGAAAGTTAGGATGGGGCTAGGCCTTCACGTACACTTTGCCATTGAGGGATTTTTTGAATGTATATATGGGTGTATATATGTGTGTGTGTGTATGTATGTGCATGTATATGCACAGACCCCCCCCCATATATATATATTTGTGTTGATAGACTGAATTTTTGTACTTAACTTGCTTGATTAGAGTGCAGCAATAAAATAAAATTGTGATCATAGCCTCCCAATAAAGGGAGAAGGTAGTGAGTACAATTATGTAGAAAAACCTTTTTGGGATGTAATGTGGAATGGGAAATATCAATAGAATATTTCAGGCTCTACCAATTTTAGCAGTTTTTCTCAGGCACTTATAAACATATGAAAGCCAAAATAAATGACGACACCACCACTACAAATACAAAAAACCACCCACAAATAAACAACTCCCTCCCAAAGAAAAACACAAACAACAAAAAACCTTTCATAGTCTGATCTTGATTTCAAGTCCTGTTATCTTCTACAGGCAGGCAACTAAACAGTGCATCTTACGGATCCTGAAACTCTTACTAGCTCTCTGTGTGTCCTTGGTTAAAGTTTAAATACCTTTTTCAATAAAAGGAAGTATCACAGTTGTATCCAGAAGAGATTTTTGTCTCCAAGTGATCTTGCCAGCCAGAGGAGATAGCACTTTAGATTGCTGATTTTCCATATACAGTAGTTGTAATGTGTAAGTAATGAAATAAGCTAATTTTAATGTAATTTTTTAAAAGTAATCTAAAATACAAGGGCATTCTACCTTCCAGTAGCCAAAATAAATTTACATGGAATCAAACAGTGTGATTAAAATGAAATTCTGCAGTTTTAGAACAGCTTTTGCCACTCAGAGTCTTTATTTCTCTGACTCTTTAAAGCTGAGTGGGCCCTAGCCTTTTGGATTCAGAATTACACTTTTAATGTTCATTTGGTGATCTCTTCTCAAATACTTTCATCACCTTATCTTTATATATATGTTCTTCACCTGATTACTGCCTGCTAACTGCTGTCTTGATAATGTAAAGGTATTTTGTAAGGAAGCAGATAATTAGTGGGAGGGAGATGTCATGTCTGGTATTAAACTTTCCTGTTTTAATGAAAAATTTTGAACTTTATTTTACAGGAGCTTTAAAATATATATACCCTTATACAAAAATACGACTTAAAAGAATTCCTCATTTGTATTTGACAACTTTCATGCTGCTAAATGCTATCTTCCATGACTGCAACCGTTACCGAAAAGGCACAGTAGCATATGATCCCTATATTCCTGGTTAATGCCTCATTTTGTACCCTTCAGTGCTTAGCAAATGCAGGAAGTTAGTGTGGCCTTGTCTTAACTCCCTATGAGAGTGACTAATGAGTCATGTTCCAGCTAATACTTCCTTATTTATTTGTGTTAGTGATTAATATATACTAGCTGATATCTTAGTTTTGAGAACAAGGGTTGTGTGTCACTCCAAAGAATGATAAGAAAAATACATAATGACTTGATGACATATTTGAAGTACCCTCAAGGAGAAAAGATATCCATATCCAAAGACCACATCCAAACAAGTCCATGGAAATAGTTAGCATATATAGATGTTTCAGAAATATAACCCAGTCTGTTAGGTTACTGATCATGAAAGCTTTGAGAATTCCCCATGCATCCAGGAATGCTATTAAAGTAATGTTATCTTTCTAACCTAGCAAATTGGATAGAGTTTACTTCCCTGTTTTCAGTGACACAACTGCCACAGTAGAACATTTTGTTCTGAGAAGCAAAGCATTTCTTAAAATGAAAAATGTGAAGTCAGGTTAACTTAAACTGTGGTATTAAGTACTATTAAGAGTTAAGACCGTTTTTAAAAATAATGTAGATGATAATTAAAATTCTGGGATTATACTGTCATTGTCAGAAATGTAAGTTTTTAATGTAGTCCAGAATTACAATGTCCATTTTTCTGAGCTAGTAGCGCTGCAGTTACCATCAAGAGCAGGAGCGATGGGTATTGGGTAAAGCAGGAACTCCTGAGCAGGGAGTTATTAACCCATTGAAACATGTGTAGTGCAAGAATTCATAGAAAAGATTTTGAAAAAATGAATCGCAGTTTATTATTTATATTTATTACATTGGGACCATAAAAAATGTTTTGGATGTTACGATTGTTTTTTAATGGTATATTATTTGTTTGATTGAGACTTCAATTTGTTTCACTTGTTCTCAGGTGTCCTGCAAACTCCTTTGCCCCATAAGCAGCTCTTATAGTTCATTGTATACAACCTGGAAGATCATGGAGCTCATGAGAGAGAAGTCTGCAGTTACTAAATGGTTATCTTCGGTGAAGTCACTGCTACCTGTTAGCACTCAAATACCTGTCCATGTTTTTCTTTTGCTGGCTTATCTACTGATCCAAGAAAACGGAGACAGTCTTCGTGATGTACTCCAGGCTACAACAGAAATAGCTAAGGCTGATTGTTCTCAGGTAAAGATTTATTTTTAGTGGTTTGGGATTTTTTTCAGGAGTTGGGTTGGATTTTGCAGCCTGAGAGGGGCAAGTCTGCTACGGCTTAATGGTCCTAGGTCCGACAGGTGGCAAGGCTGCATTCCCAGTAGGTACAGTATGGATCTCTCCAGCAACAGTGCATAGATGTGTCGAGAACGTGCCCTCTGGATCCCAGTCTCACCAGCTGTTGGCATCTGAACACTGCAATTGCTGATGCGGATTGCCCCTCATTCTGCACAGACGTGCACACATGTATACTCTCAGCTTGCTCTCTTTTGTATGTCACTTGGAGCAAAATATGTATATTGTCTGTGTTTTGGAGTATTTTGTGGTTGTTGAGACTTAGGAAGGAGACTGGCTTATTTGTTGATATTATCCAGGAAGGATGAAAATACAACATGAATTATTCTCTGTGTTCTTTTGTGGTTACTGGAACGCTGTCAAGTCCCTTGTGACATTTTTATTCTTGCTTCTTAGAAATATCTACTTAGTCTTTGTCTCCTTCAGTACTGAATTCAAGCTAGAATTATACAAGATGCTTAATCTTACCTATATAATCTGGAAAGATAAAGGGGGTTGTTTGGAAACAGCAATGTCATGCAGAAAGTCTTGTACAGAAACAGTCATAACTTTTTTGTAAAATAGGCAGGAGAGAAGCGTTGATTCAGCTTTAATTTATGCCATAAGGACAGGCTTTTTTTTCCTTGGGTTTTTTTGAATTGCTTTCTTCTCATAGAGTTTGCATGTTCTACAGCACAAGAGTTTAAAATGTTCTAATTTTGACTGTATTATTTAAGTATATGTTGGAAAGCTGGTAGCGTAAAAATCTTATCTCCAGGAAAAACAAAATCCTTTAAGAAGCAAAAAGATTCTGCTGGAAAATAACACTTTTTACCTCCTACAAGCCATTTAGACCTCTTGTTCAGAGGAAGGGTGCAGAGCTAATCAAAGAAAAGGGAAAGAATGTAAAATTTAGAAGTAATGAAAACTGTCATCTGACTATGCCAATGTGATTCTAAGCCAGAAGTCAGAAATGAGTCTTCCAGATATATTTCCTCTGGTATCTGAGACAGGTTTTTGAGGGAAGACACAAAGCTTAAGGAAACTTATAGATACTTTGTTGACCTGCTTTTTTTTTTTTCCAAGTAGTAATTAACACTTCAGTTTCTCGCTTAAGTAGAAAGCACCTGTGTTCAAAAGTCAGGAGGAAGGAAAGTTAATTGCGCATCTGTGTAAAAGCAAAGCTGAGCTGCTGTAGAACCACCTGGGTATCTCTTCTTTAACTTTGTTGTTTCTTGAAAATGTTTCTGTAAGTCAGCTTTCAAAACTGTTACGAGTGGTAGACTTCAACTATGAGTAGTTTGACATGTCCATTATATAGTTTGTAACCAGGCATCAAAGTCTCAGTCCTTGTTAATTAATTGTTTTCTAGGAAAAGGGTAGGGAAGACATACATCTGCCCTGTTGTGGGAATCTTTCTTGGACTTCTGATCCAAGCTGCTGCAAGTAATGAAGGTTTTTTCTTGTGCCTAGCTAGCTGTGTAAAAATGACCAAGATAGCTCCAGGTGCTCTGAGAGTGGGTTTCTATTTTTGTGGACTGTCCCTAGCCTGTTTTGTTGCATTGAGTCTTTGAGTTGGATGATGAACCAGTGGCATATTAGAGGAAAAGGAAAGGAACAATGTTTTGTTTATTAACTATTTGATATAGTTGTTCAAAATGTAGTTTAATGGTCATACAAGAAAAGCAATAACCTGCTGAAAAAATACCACTGAAGTAATATGGTTCCTGAGCAGAAAGGCCTGAAGCCTGACTGTACGGAGTGACTGTTGTGAATTTCATTGTATTAATCTAAAATAGCTCCACTGACTTTAAATGAACAAGTTTAGAGACAAATCAAAGAGCCAGTCAGCAGAATTACAGAAGCCTTAGATGGATACAGAGAGAGTTATTTAACCTGAAGCTGTTTGTGTTTAGCATTATGTGAGTAGGTTTTTCTGCTTTATTTATTCTTATTTTAAGCTAAAGGTTTTGTTTGCCAATACAGTAAGTAAGATTAATGGACATATCCTGTTGAGTTAACTGTGGTGATCAGACTACCTTAGAATTAAGATATCTTCCAGGCTCATTAAAAAGTCCTCGCTGGCACTGGGAAGCATAGCATGTGTCCGAAGGCAATGAGAAGATGAAGTTCAGACTTCATCATATTTTTTGTTTCCCTAGCAATCAGCAGAAGTCCATGTGAATTAGCAGCCATGGCAAAAATGCAGAGCTCAACTTGATTTGTTGATACTTTCTTACTGGATCACATTTTGTCAGCTGATAAGGCGTGTAGATGGGGAGGTTTAGTTTCTAAAATTACCGTGGGCTTTAAAATACTGTTCTGCAAAATATGTAATGTAATCAGGTGTCTTTCTAGTAGTATCACATATAGCAATCAGTATAATTGGAAATTCAGCAGATGTTCTGCTGAGTAGCGTTTGAAAATTTGGCGTGGAAAAAATAGTGTGCTTTATTGGGATGATGCTTCCATTCCTAGTCCTCAGTTAACTGCAACCAATGACACCATATTCTCCAGTTAGCAATACTTAGTGCATTGATGTCTTCTAAATGACGTATTTTATGCAAAAAGATTTTAATGCTTTGAAAATTGAGCTTACTGTCTGGCTCATTTGAAGGTGACTTCAGCTGGCATCTGTCTTATCTCTGACAAGTTATTTAATTCTGAGTCTGCTTAATGGCTCCCCAGAGATTATTATAGTGTAGCACTGCACTGAAAGATTATCACATAATTTCTTGTAGGTGCAGTGCTCTCTCTAAGGCGGAAGAATTACCTTAGACTTGTCTCATCTTTCTCTTTCAATAGCAGTATAGCAAGAGAAAGCATTGAAGCTCCTGGATGGAGGTTGTAACTGATTACATCAATAAACTCAGTCAGCAGTGTGATGAAAACTAACACTAATATTTTGATGGCAGAGTTATATTTCAGGAATTGCTGTATTTGGTTCTGTGTTTTATTCAGTTCCACAGAAATAAATGGTGCTTTATAAAAGATGGCGGATGTAACTGGTTGGAATGTAAGTTAAGAAAGTGAAAAACTCATCACAAAAAACTTACTATACGCTTAGAGTCTTCAGTTCCTTAGGGCACTTTCTGAAGGATGCAGTGGAAGGTGGTATGCAGCATAGTAGTTAGAAGGCTGTTCTGAAGAAGAAGGAAGTCAGAGGACAGGTATGGAAAGAAGAAAACAAAAAATGACTGTTAAACCCAATCTTAATTTTAGACCATCATGTCTATAGTAACTTGAATCTATTCCTTTGGTGTTAGTGGCACTTAAACATCACTTGTAACGCTTAAAACACTCTCTTAAACACTTATTTGTAACAGGTATATATATTCTGAATTTTTTTATCTTTGAATCATGTCCAAATCAAAGTAAACTTGGCCTAGAAGTTTACTAGCTACTACTTCAGCACCTATTGTTGCAGAAGTTAAGTGTCTAAAGGGCAAAATTAAGAAGTGTCTGCTTTGGAGCCACTGTGAATTACCTGTACTCCAGCAGAATATATAGAAATGCTGAGATGTTGAGGTGAAGGTCATAACATAAAAGAATTGTGTGGTGGGGGTTTTTGTTGTTGGTTGTTTTTTTTTTTAAGTGATGTAGACAGTCACGATTTCTGCTGGTAGTGAAATTGTATTACTTTGTTGTTCACAAAGGGACACAATGGTTGTAGCTGTGGATATTGAATTGAAAAGCAACAGGTGATTCCTGTGCAAAATCTAGTTGAAGAATTGTTTTTCAAAACAAAATAGGCAGAGATTGCTTTCATGTTTATTCCAACTCTTCACAGAGTTCACTAACAGTAGCTCCCATTTTCACACTGAATGTTGTTTTTGTAAGGTGTCTGTTGTCTAAACTAATGCAGCACTTAAAAAACACCACTAGGTTTAAAAATTATTATCATAATTGATATTTCAGACATTTTTCTGGTTATGCTTTTTTTGGTGGTTTTTTTTTTCCTTTACCCTGTCCGTGAAAGAGGCTACAGAATGTTTCTCTACATGTATCTCCTCTTTTGCCATTGAATAAAAGCCTTATTAAGATGCAAGATAAAGGTTTTAGGTGGAGAATTTTGGAGTAGTGGTTCTGGACTTTCACTATGGAAAAAAAGCCCAGAAGAATTTTGTAAAGGCTGAGAAATGAAGAGTAATACATGGCTGCTAGGCTTTTTGAAGTCAAATTGCTGCACAGGCTGCGGAGACACATGAAGTTCTCAATACAGTCTTTCTAATTGGATGAATTGTCTTGTGCAGAAATTGTTATTACACTCTGTGAAACCCTTGCTGTGCTGCAAGAAGAAATTAAATCGTCTGTCTGAGATCACTGGCAGATATAGCACAAGATCTATTACAGTTATTTGAGGATTATGATTCTATAGGGGACATGCATTCTTTATGGTCTTTTAACTGCTGGAATGAGCTATTTTAGTGGTAAATGACATCTTCTGAGAAATGCGTCCAAAGATGCATTATTTTCTGTTCTTTGGGGTTTGGAAGTGCATTAATACCTGAAAATGTAAAATACATTTTTATTTGTCTAGGAAACATATTTAAGGATATGTTGAACAGAATTTGGCTCGTTCAGACAGTGCCTGATGCTTTTTTTTGTTTGATTCATTATGTAAACTTCAGTGAGTAGCTGTAGGGAAAGAATCATGTTGTAGTCCAAGCTTGTGGACAGACTCTTCGTGAGTCTTATGTATCTTATTGATTAGGATCCTGCTATAGTACATGAAACTTTGGAAAACCTAGCTTGTGTTTTCTGAAAAGAGCTTCTCATTTTTTGAGAGAAATTTATTTTATTGTTTTATAAAGAGAAACTTAGCTACATTTATGAACTTACCTGAAAAACTTGTTCCTTCATTTGTCTGAATTGTCCAGTAGTTTTGTCTTGTTCATTGAAGCAAGAAATGCCAGAGTATTTTATACTTTTATAAATCTTCTCATTTCACTGTCCTGCCTACTGGACAACTAGGTTGGTGGTTGATCTGCCAAAAGCCCAGAAATGAACCTGCTATTCTCCCTTTGCTTGAGCTTTTGAAGGAGAACCATTGCCTCGTAGCTCAGAAAAAAGAAATCATGACACCAAATGGCAGAGAATGCTTTACAGATGTATTTATTAAATAGTATCATTTGTCTCTCATGTTTAGTTTTATTTTAAAAGGGAGAATTGTTGAGAAAGCGCAGCATCATTTTTGTGATGCAAATTAGTTTTGAAACCAAACAACATGTCAAAACCCTTCAGATTCCTAATAATAGTCTAACTAACTTCTGCATCCTCTAGTACCATGTGGAGTGCAGAAGGCAGTGTTGACAGGCACCGTGCCTCCCATTCTGAAGCTGATTCCTGCCTACTGGGAGCTAGTGAATTGTCATATCAGCTTTGTGGAGCTGTTGTGGCCTTGATGCAGATGTAGCATAAATTTAATATTGAAATTAATCCCAGCATTGTCTGAGGGAGATGAAAAGAGGAGCAGCTTTGCTGTACCAGAACTTTTGGAGTTTTTCCTAATCTTTCAATTGAAATACACAGAAATATTAAAAACGAACAGACTGTAAAGGATAATACTTTTAAAGAAGTTTCTAACTGTCTTTACAGTGGCACATGCATAAATATTTCCTGAGAATTTTGTAAATCAAACTTAGTATCTGTTTACTAGATGTTAGTGTAAAAGTCATCGTAGAACTTTGAATGCTTTTACTGTAGAATAAACTTTGTAACAAGATAATTAACATAGGCACAGGACTTGAAATGAGCTTCCCATCGCAGCTGATGAAGTCTGGGCTTAAGCAGACTGACTTTAGAGGGTTTGAATGCTATTATAACTAAGGATTTTGAATATAATTTATTTTTAATATTGTTTGGTCTCACTGCTAGTGTGAGTCCAGTATAGCTACAACTGAGAAAAATGAAGGAAGTAGTCTATTGACTAGAGAACTAGCTTAAGATGAAGCTGAGTTGCCAAAGAACTTGTCTCTGGTAAGGGGAAGGGGTACTCTGGGAAGAGACTGGAAGTAAGCAACTCAGGTAAGGATGTTGATCGTTATAATGACATACCTGCAATCTCTACTGCTGTCTTATATAACCTATTTGCCCAGCACAGCATGTATCAGGGATGGATATGATTTAAAGAATTCACAAAATCCTGTTATCCTCTGAGCTGAGAGCCTCCCAGTTATTCTGATGCATATGAAACTTTTTTTGGGTATTTTTTTAGAAGATATTTCTTCCCTATTCACATGTTAACAGTTGTATGAAAAACTTATGGATCAGTGGAGGAGCATGTGTGACCGCCTTGAAACTTAACATAGTGTTGCAGATTGCTCTGTTAGCAACCTGCCCCAAAGATATCCACTGCACACTGCTTACTCATCACGCTGCAGTTTACCTTATATCATTCAAAGATTTAGGTAACAGTAAATCAGGTGATATATTTTTTTCTTGATGCTCAAGGTACAGCCAGTGCCCAGAAATAAAACTGCTTTCCTCTATCAGGTCTTCTATATTAAAGGGGACTTTTTGTCTACCTGTATTACTTGGTTTCTGCGCAGCCTTACCGTTTTGATTTAACCGAAGTCTTGATTTAACCAAAACAGGTTCTAGCTTGAAGGATGTTGAGCCTTTGGCACTCAATTCTTCTTTTGGGTTCTCTTTAATCAGGAAGTTAATTTTAATTTTCTTCCTGTATACTAATGTACACAGTTTTCTCTCAGGCAGTGCTGTTGTCTCTTTAGCATGGGTAAAGTGGGGGAATACAACTGCACAGACTAGCTTAAACAAATCATTACAGTTGGGGAGTGGGAAGAAAAGGTCAGGCAGCAAGTGAAACCTCATGTTTTGAATGCAGGTTTCACTTTTCTGTGTTTCAATGTTAATATAGACATTAACATTTAATCTTATTGCTGAATTTTAACTGGGACTAGAATTTACGTTAATCAATTCTGCCATGTGCAAGAGAAGTGGTATAACTTACTTGCCGCATGCCCTTATCTGTTTTAAGGAATATCATGACAGCAAGGAACATCAGTGTTTTCAGCACTGCTTTGTTGACAAATCGTTGCCAGCAAGGTACAGTGAAGAAGCTTAGCTCTAGCCTAGCCAAAATCAGGACACAACAGAAGCTGTAAAATTGCCCAACTTTTCTTAAATCCAAAAGTTTGAAAGAAAGAGGAGGAAGGCTGCTAGTGGGAAGATGCTTTCAGTTTGGGTGTGAAAATCTATTCAAATGAATACTGCCCTAAATTCTCAGCCTCATCTATTGATTTTGCTTTAAAATATTTGCACAAAAGTCAGTCCTCTTTCTAAGCAGATCATAGGGTGATGACTGATTCTACAGAAGGTAGACAACAACCTTGAGAAATAGAGAAAGAGGAAAACTAGTCAATTCCACAAAAATCTGGAATATTTTTGGTTTATAAAGGGATTTGTTCTATTTCAGAATGTTAAATACATTGGAAAATGGAAAAAAGTAATGTATTATAGTTAATTCGTTAGGTGGTAAATGGAGATTCCAGAACTTAGTTTAAGTTTGTGGAATCACCAGTTCCCATTTCTGAACTGTAAAGACAGTGAGGACTTATAGAACAAACCATATTTTTTTTGGACCCTAGTTTGGAACCAAGAGCCAAGTATGCGAAATCCCAGACCATTTGAATTATTAATTATTATTCTTCTTGTGGACTGAGACAGGTCTATTTACAGTGAAAAATGTTATCATCTGTTCATGTAAAAATGCATGTTGAAACAAACGTATCAGAATTTTCCAATTTTTTTAACCAATATCTGTATAAACCACTCATATATATATAAACATCTCATATATAAATAGCATATATATTTGTGTGTCTCTGTGTGTTTGTGTTTTAAGTAGTCAAAAAAAATAGACATCAAATAGACTTAATTTGAAATTAGATTTAATCACACAATGATAAGAAGGTGCAAAAGAAAAAGCTGCTGGTGTGAAGATACTGAAAATACGATCCAAAAGGGAATGGAGATATGTAAGTCTCCTTTATTTTATTATAACTTAAGCAGCAGCTCTCTAGAAGTTTTGTACTATGTAGTAAAGAATGCAATAAATTATATTGTATTATGTGACAGGTTTGTCATATACACAGGCAGAAAAAGATACAAAAAATATAAGATTTTCTAATATATTGGGACAAGTTCATTGTCTTTTCTAAGATGTCATGTTGGCAAATTTGGCAAATTCCAGTTTATTTCCTGCATTTGTTCTATTTTAGGTCCCAAATCTGATCCCAGTTCTGATATTTAAATTGGGAAGACCTTTGGAGCCTGCACTTTACAGGGAGATATTGTATACGTTGCCTACACTTGGTGTACATAAGGTCAGAATGAAAGATTTTTACTAAAATGAAAACTGTATCAATAAAAGGTCATATATTTATGAAAACTATTTAGAATGAGCCGTGTATAGCTTGCTTCTCTGATTTTTAAGCTTCTGCATTATTTTGTAATATTTTGGATGAGATATGATATTTGTTTTAAAGTGAAATGTACATTGTGCTTTACTGTCTACACTGTATGATCATTATATATGTCATGAGAAGGTGCTCTTGGACTTGTTATTTGCTAAAGTTTTTTGGAAAATGACTTCCAGTTTATTTCTGATATTACAGTTGGATGGTTTTTCCTGGTCATACTTGGTTGTAAAATAATGGTTTGTAGATTACTCTTTGTCCTTGGACATATAAAATAACAAAAACACTTGGTTAAAAATTTCTTTCAGGTTTGTGTTTCTCAGATTCTACGTGCCATACACATGCTCGGGAGCACACCTAAGCTCAGAGCAATTGCCTCACGGCTGATGACATCATTATGGGAAAGACAGGTTAGAAACTTCTTGTAGTGTCACTATAATAAGTCCAGTTGAAAAAACTTCATTACCGCTAACCAAGGAAGAAAATAATAGTGGAGCATTGCTTCTACTAGTATGTCATTATCAGCACTATGAAGAAAATGGTGTTAATGGTGCCTATACTGATCTTCTAGTAGAATACTTCAATAGTATGTCTTTCATAAGCTTTCTTTTCATTTCATGACATCTCATACTGTGATTAGAAAAAAAATTGTTTGAAGGATGGCTTTTTGCGAACAAGACCTTGGTGTTGTGGTTTATCCCCAGCCAGCAACCAAGTACCACACAGCCACTCACTCACACCCCTACTCACCAGTAGGACTGGGGAGAAAAATCAGAAGGGTGAAAGCAAGAAAACTGGTGAGTTTAATAGGGAAAGCAAAAGCTGCACACAGAAGCAAAACAAGACAAGGAATTAATTCACTGCTCTGCGTGGGCAGACAGATGTTCAGCTATCTGCAGGAGAGAGATCATGTGTAATGGTGGCTTGGGAAGACAAATGTCATCAGCCCAAATATCTCCCCCTTCCTCCTTCTTCCCTCTACTTTATATCCCGAGCATGATATCATACGGTCCGGAATGTCCCTATGGTCAGTTTGGGTCAACCATCCTGGCTGTGTCTCCTCCCAGCCTTGCAAGCATCCCCAGCTTCCTTACCAGCATGGAGAATGAAAAGCAGGAAAGGCCTTGGCTGTGTGTGAGCCCTGCTCAGCAGTAACAGAAACATCTCTGTGTTATCAACCCTGTGTTTAGCACAAATCCGAAACACAGCCGCATACCAGCCATTGTGAAGAGCTTTAACTCTATCCCAGACAAAATCAGCGCAAGTTATGTACGATAATTTGCTTCTGATTTTTTTAAAGATGCCTAGAGACCTGGTCGCCAGAGTCAGTTCGATCTCAGTGTAGCATTAGAGCCGAATAATGAAAAAAAACAAAATATGGTATGCAATAATAAAAATCAAAGTAGTATGTAGAAGTCCTGTAGAAGTGCTACCAGTTGAAAATCCGGTCACACTTTTAAAGGCGTGATGATAATTTTAAAATGAAATCTTTTCTAGGATCGAATTTACCCAGAACTGCAGAAGTTCTTGGCAATGTCTGATATGCCCTCTGCGTCTGTTGACAAGGATGCTCAATGGGAAAAGCTGATTGCTAAAGCTGCTTGTATAAGAGATGTATGTAGGCTGAGGTAAGTGCACGTGTTTGTAAGTGTCTTAGTAAGGGAAGAGTTGTTTTCAGAAAAACTGCATCATTATTTTTACTTAATCCTTTACTTTAATTGTGAGTAATATTTTTCAAGTTGCAACACTGACTCAGCCGTTGCTAATCTGAGCAGCTACTACGTTTAGGGTTTTCTATTATGACAGATAGAACACAAGTATAAATGCTGTTAAAATTAAATTATCTTCACCCTGAATCAAAAGATGCATCCTATACAAATGGTCCAGGATAGAAACTTCAGGCATAAAACTTCCAGATTAGAAAAAGGGAGAGATGAAACAATAGAAGAAAGAACTAATGGTCTCTCTTTTGATCTATTGCATAAAAAGATAAAATTTTTTTCTGAAAACCATATTTTGTCACATGTACATTTTTAGTCTTTATTCAGATACAATACCACAGAACACTGTTGTGCAAGTCTAACTGGATAATACATTGAACCTTTCTAGCTCTAACAATCCATGGATATCAGTACTTGATAATAATTTACAGTTCCTGTAAAGAGTATGTTTAAATGCATTAGTATTTACTTCCTGGTTTTATGTGCACCGTATCATATCATCTTTTCTATCTGTCACTTACATTGGGTTCCAGCTTTCACTTTCCTTTTTGAAGGTCAGCTAATTAAGCTGAGAAGATTCATGTATCTTTTAAGTATCAACTAAAAACAAGTTTCTAGAGGAAATACCTTTTCATTTACTTCTTCAACCTAGTTCCATTTTGCCAGACAGTGTTTTTCAAGAAATTTTTTAAAAGTGAAAAGCAAGAGAGAAATTGCAGTGCACCTGTAATATTCTTTTTGCCAGATAAGTGGTATAGCTGGAGTTCAGGTATATGCACATTCTTCATGCATTTAGAAATCATTTGGAAGAATCTGTGAGCAAATAAGTCACAATTTACCACACATATAAATTACCTACCAGGTACCATTTACCAGAACCTCTTACAGAGATAGTATGAGGAACTGTTGAACACCTTGCCCAGCACAACCCAAAAAAACTGAATGGACAGTTAGAAGACTGGAAAGCTAAAGCAGCCCATGCAGTCACTGAGGGAAAGACAAGTGACATTGCAGCAGAAAAAAAAAAGGAAAATATAGCTATCTGATGTAAGAGGGACAGAAAACATTTGGTGCCAGAATCTCCACCAATACACAACAGGGACTACTTGCAGAAGAATGCACAAAGAATCATAAAATAGTGCATTTTTAATAGTGCATTTGGACTTTTATTCTCAGTCCCTTCTTGAATGATGTAATTTTTAGTGAATACTATGCTTAGACAAAACCTTCTATAACTTGCCCACTCCATGATCTTTTATTTGGAATTTGATGCCTACTGATTTAATTCCTCATGTCACTCAGCCTTTAGAGCGCTCTGTCATATCCTCCTTGTATGTTTTTTTTGTGTGTGTGTGTGAACTCCCAGTTCTAGGCAGTTTTGGTTGTCACTTTAATAAAACCAGCACCTAATAGATTTTTGTGTGTAAATTATAACTTTTGTGAATTCGTGAATATTACCTTCTATTTTCTTTTTTTTTTTTTCCTTTAGACCATATCAGCATGGAGCAGACATGTTGGCTGCAATTTCTCAGGTATTAAATGAATGCACAAAACCTGATCAAGCTTCACCCGCTGCCATAGTATTACAGGGTCTGCGGGCACTTTGTGAGGCTGAGGTAAGATTAAATTGGCTTGTCCTTGTGTTTTGAGTTTTGCTTGTAGTTCATGACCTTTTTTCCCAGTTGGCTTTTTTTTAAGAGTACATTGAGTTCCTGCACGTTTCTTTCTCTTCTAACAAATTTAATTCCTCTCTTCCAACATAAGTTAATAGTTCTGGGAAATTGTACTGTGACCTTCTACCACAGCAGATCAGCCCTTTAATGCATGGGCTGAAATTTTGAATCAGCTTTGCAGTTTATTGCAATGACATCCTTCCATGCATCTTTCCTTGAGATTTGAAAAGGAAGACTGTTAGGTACATGATTCTGATTGGCTGTAATGCACTTAAATAATGTAATTTTTGTATCTTATTAGTGGCTTGCCCTGCTGTGTCTAATTCATAGAGTGTACCAGATAGGGAGTGCAATCACTAGCAGCTGGGAGGCTTCTCTTGTACCTTCATGTATTCATTGCTTACTGATGAAGAGGACAAGTAGCTTTAGGATAAGATGCCCAGAGAGATTTTGCTGTGTCCTTCCCTGGAGATTTTCACATTCCTTTTGGATACAGCCCTGAGCAACTGGATCTGTTCTCATTGCAACCCTGCTTTGAGCAGGAGGCTGGGCTGGAAATATCCTGAGGTCCCTTTGAACCCAAATAGTGATGCTATAATATCTCTAAGTTAGGAGACAAGGTTCGTTGTTTCCCACATCCCAGACAGTGATATCCTGGTGTTGTGATTCAGGCACAGACATGCTGTGAATCTATCACTGACAAACTGTACTATACAGGCCATCTGAGTAGTGAACTAATTATATCCTGCAGGAATATTTGATTACCCATTCTCTGTTAAACAGCAAGTTTATGTTGATCTGCTAATACACTTCCACTGCAGTGTTTACTGCAGTAAGGCCAGCCTTCCAAATTATTTGAAATCACTTAGCAGTTCAAGAACAATATAGTGAATCATCCATAGATATTTATATTCAATATAATTAAAAATCTTCCAACAATGGCTGCTAAGAAGCAATTTATTTAGGGTAATTTTTTGTTGTCTTTGGTGTGAAGTTTGGCTTGTCTTAGGGTCACATAGGTTCTTTGAATGGCCTTGGTATTGAATCAGTTTTCCCAGGCTGGGTTATATTTAGACTTCATCTTGCAAAGAAGTAGGAGTTAGATATATGATAAATTTTGCATCCTACAATAATAGCCCCATTTGGGAACAGATGTATACTGTACCATTGTTGAGGACAGGAAAGCTAGGACTACTCAGGGTGGAAGGAAGGAAGAAAGGAAGGATGGGCAGACAGTTTTGTGGATGTTACCAATTTTTCCTGTCCAAATTCAATTTGCCTTATTTCCCCAACTACAGTATAATGTTCTGGGAGACCAAATCTACCACCTAGCTATTCTGAAACTTTAACAGGGAATTCTGTTGTGGTTTGGCAAGCTGGGTAACCATTTGGATTAAGTAATTTAGTCTGTCTCTTATTTATTATTTAGACTGTAATTTGCAGTGCAGAAAGAACATAATCGTAGAGATTGGTTTTGTTTTGGTGTTTTCTCTCTCTGTGACTGACTTAAGGGAAAGGGATGTCTCCAAGCTTTCCATGTGCAGCTGCTTAGAAGTAGGATTTTAGAGAGCACTGAACTTTCAATCAGCTTCTGAACCACAATAATAAATTACGTTTTCATATGTATAGTGTTTACTCCATTGATGATGGAACCCTATAGACCATGTGGCTTTGTCAGGGTTGAGTTCCAAGAGTCTCAGAAAAGCTCCTTTGTTATAGTAATGCGATAAGAAAATATGCTGTAACATTGATTACTTTTTTGGTTGACTCTTGTGTAAGACTAGTAATCCATTCGGCTGACTGCAGTAATTGTTTTCTATAAAGGGAGTGGCTTTATTCAAAGTGTACCCTACATGAATAGTGTTAAGAGTATAAACTTAGCTTTTGCAGGACTTGCAAGAAGGGCTGGCTGCTTCTGCCCCTCTCTTCTTTTTGGTAGGTGTAACAAAAGGTCTTTAATGAATAATGAGTAGTGACTTGCACATCAAAAATGGAAAAAATCACACAGTTCTTCCCAGATCACATTTCCTGTTTCTCAGCATGTAATTTGTTTTTTCCCCAGTGATTTAAACAGAAGCTAATGTACTTGAGGCTATCCTGGCATCTAATTGATTTCATGTATCCAGTACAGTATGCAAGCTGAGAAACATTCAAGAATAAAATTTCTAAGCATATGTTTAAATCCCCTTTCCATTGAAATGTTGTTGTTCTCTATTTTTCTCCTAAAATTTCTCACCCTTTTAGGGCAGTAGGTCATCTGAAGCAAAAGTGCTTTGTCTCTCTTCAGCATCTGTAAAATTTAGCTTTTAGTTTTTTCTCATTCAGCAGTTGGTGTTTTGTGCAGTGGCAAGCTTGCTATTTTAAAATAAATTTTGAAAATACAAGAAAACATAAGTATAAACCAAAATGTATTGTACAAAAAGTTCTGTGTGATTGTTAATGTCTCCAGATGACAATGACATGTTAATTTGAACAAACCAGAATGAAAAAAACCCACACAACAAAAAATGAAAGCAGACTTAAGAACTTTTACTGAAGTATGACACTAGCATGTCTAGATCTGTAAATGCGCGTTTTCTGGATAGCACCTATCCTTTTTTTTTCAGACAGTAGTTGGCATACCAGTGTTGTAAAGTTCTCTTATCTTGCTAGTTTTCTAGAATGTTTTGCATTTTCAGAGGACAGCTTTGTAGAGCTGAACAGAGATTGTAGAGTGTCTGTGGAATCACAGGGCTTTTCCTTGGGGATTCATGACTAGCAGATAAATTTCATCACAAGATATTTATCACATTTGCCTATTCCTCCTGGAAGACACCATGTCAAGGTTATTACTGCTTTTATAATGTTTCTTTATTTACTGTGGGTTTTTATGGTTTGTAAAGTACCAGTTGCCCACTGTTCCTATCCCCCTATTCGATCAGTTTACAGTACGTCATTTCATAGGAGTTTTCTGTAGGACGGCTGTTAAGTTGCAAGTCTAGAAAATACCCTCTGAAAGGAAGTGTACAGTCCTAAGCTACATCTGAAACTTCTGTTAGGATGCTGGCTATTTTTGAAGGCCTTTTTTCACCTCTTAGCTGAAGCTGGAGAACATGTGTGTTACACTAGGAAAGAATGAAATTAAACATGCTTGGCTAGCTAATGATTTGTTAGTCTTCCTAAATTGCAGTATCAAATCCCATGAATGCACAACTTTTTTTCTATACATATTAATACATGTTGTGCTTTCCAGACAACTAACTCGTTAAAAATTCAACATTTATAGATAGTCAAGGAGAAACTTCCAGTGCTAATAGAAATGTCTGTCTTTCTGAACACTGGAAGACCTTTTTTCTCATTCTTGCAGTCTGTTTTGAAAGAATGGAATGAGAGGTATCATTTTCCCTTGGAATGTTACCAGATGAGGTCTTTCTAGCCATCAGTGGTTGTTACCATAGAAACACACTCATGGGTTTACTATTCCTGAAATTGATTCAGCTTGAAATATATCTTTGGTTTTTTAAATTGCACCCTGAAATGTGTTTTTCACTCACTGAAGTGACTCTTAATTTGGCAATTACCTGCATTGAGAGATACAGAACATTCTGTTTTTTCAGTGCAGAATAATACTGAAACTACCTTTCTCAATGCCTTTGTGGGATGTCTTCATAAACATGCCTTTTTTGATTTCATTACATAAATCAATTTGTATTTCTCAATGTCTTTGTTTTCTGTTGATTTGTTGTAATTTATTATGCCTGAAAGGCATTTTCATGGCATTTGCTCAGACAGTTAAGTCTTGATTTGAAGTTTTTCACTTTAGAATGCTGAAAATTATACTTTGCTTTGCCGTTGCTATTTAAAAATTTTTGTCTAGACTTTGGTTCTGAGCATACGTGGTTTGGGGTTTTTCTTTGTGTTGTGGTTTTGTTGGGTGGGTGGGGTAGGGTGAACAGAGTTATAATTTCTTGGGGTTTTTGATTTTGTTTGTTGGGGTTTTTTTGTTTATTTATTCAGTTGTGTGTTTTCCTGTTTTGTACTCTTTTTGTTGCAGTGGAGCCTAAAATCTGAAAGACAAGTAGTAATAACAGATAAATTATAGACAATTCTTTTAGGTATGGTGGCAAAATTCTGAAATGTTACGTTCTCCACAGGTAGCAACATTAAGGTTTGATGAAATCCTCCATGGAAATTACTTAAGTTTTCAGGAAAATACATGGCTCGTTAGCAAGAGAAAGCCAGGGCAACTGAAAACATCTCAAAAGGAAAAAGGAGGAAGTTTTAGTACCAATATTGCTGTCTAGTCAACATTCCTGAGAAACTTGACATTTGCTTTTTGTGACTTATGGTAATTCTTCAGCTAGAGCTGTACCATTGACTGAGCATCTTACAGGCTTTTTCAGTGCCTGGAAATGCAAAATGTTGTGCTGACTGCTTGTTGGGCTGTCATACAGATCTTTGCAGGTGAAAAGAAGCTGGGTGATGTGTGTTGTTTCCAGGAAGGAAATTATGTATCCTGGAAGACCAATTATGTATCCTGTTGTGCTCTAGTTATAGTGTAAATGCATTCAATATTAGGTATTAGTTTTAGTATTTATTGTAGTTTGACAGTTTCCAACAGTTTCTGTATTCCTGAACTTCTGTGTTTTGCATTTGTTCTGCAATTTTTTTTGCTTTTATTGTTTTTAAAGGTTAAAGGCATTTTGTTTTGGAGGATTTCCAGCAAAAATAGATTCCTTGGTGGCTTCCTCTGCTTTCATCCTATTGAATTCCCAGAGACAGCTTGATTTTTAGCTAATTTGACCAAGTAGGGCACTAATGTGGTATGAATATACATGTACAGCTCTGTGTATTGCAAACAGTGTGTTATTTATTCCTACTGGTAGTTGCCTTCCCTGGTGAAGTACGGTGCACTATTACTGTGTTATGTCAGTTGATCTACAAGTGAATTTTTAACATGCTTGCATTTTTAATTTTTATGAACCATATATTAATTCCTGTTCTCAAGAAGGAAGAGTAAGTACTGGAAAGAAATGTTGTTTAAGTGAAGTTGGGATAGCTGTTAGTAATGATGTCTCCCACTTTGCTTGCAGGTTGTTTGCATCCGTTCTACATGGAATGCTCTGTCACCAAAGCTGAGTTGTGATACAAGACCACTCATTTTAAAAGCACTAAACGAATTGTTTTCCCTGGTTCCCTCATTAACGGTGAATACAAATGAATTTGAGGTATGCACTTATGGCCTAAGATGAGTCTTTCTTTTAGTATATCTCTATATATAACTTTTACATAAGCCTGCTTGATTTTGATAAAATTGCACCCACTGCCTAGTTCAGATTAGTCAAATGCACATTTCATACAGTTTCACAATTTTCACTTGCATTAGTGAGGCCTGGGAGATAGCTGGGAAATTCCTGTTTGAGGTTTATCCATGGTTTCCCTCTCACAGAATGTGAGGACATGTGAATGTGTCTGGAGTTCAACGTTTCACCCCTTCCACTTTCATAGCTCAATGTATGTTGATATGGCAGTAAGTTGTTTCAGGTAATTGCCTCTATTTCAACTGCGTATTTTGTCAAAGAAAACATAAATGCGTATTTCCTTTGCTTTTGTAGAAATTCAAAGCTCAAGTTATCAGTTTCCTTTGGAACAATACACAGAATGAAGTAAGTGATATAATTTTAATTTCTGATGTCAGCAGCAGGATATTAAGTTTTGTACTTTTCTGTCAAGACAATGTCATTAATCTCATTTTCTAATAGGGTTTTGTTCCTGTTGCTTAACCCTGTTTCTGAAGCAATGTACTACACATAAAAGGTGGTAACTGAAGGTTGTAACTTCTGCCATTTCCAAGAAGAATTGCAAACAAACTCTGCACTAGTATGTCCTCACCTCACCTGCCACCTCCTGGGGGCAGTTTTGGTCACCACAATATAAGAAAGACATTAAACTATTAGAGAGCATCCAAAGAACAGCCACAAAGATGGCAAAGGGCCTTGAGGGGAAGGTGTATGAGGAGTGGCTGAGGTTACTTGGTCTGTTCAGCCTAGAGAAGATGAGACTGAGGAGAGACCTCATTGTAGTCTGCAACTTCCTCACAAGGGGAAGAGGAGAGGCAGGCACTGATCTCTTCTCTGTGGTGACCAGTGACAGGACCTGAGGGAATGGCCTGAAGTTGTGTCACTGGAGGCTTAGGTTGGATATTAGAAAAATAGGTTCTTTCCCCAGAGGGTGGTTGGGTACTGGAACAGCTCCCCAGGGAAGTGATCACAGCACCAAGCCTGACACAGTTCAAGAAGTGTTTCGACAGTCCTCTCAGTCACATGGTGTGACTCTTGGGGATATCCCGTGCAGGGCCAGGAACTGGACTCTATGATCATTGTATGTACCATCCAGCTCAGTATATTCTGTGAATCTGTGAAGCTAGTTTGACTTCTGGAAAATTTCAGCCTTAACATAGTGAAGCATTCTTGACAAAAGTTCTGCTGTGACAGCTGACTCAGTTCATTTGTGGAGTTTTGTAATGCAGTGGGAATGTTGGACTAGCATCACCAGGGGGCTGGTGGAAGTAGTGTATTTTAGTTTAAGACTAAGACTTCCATCAGCCTATTTCAGTGAACTTTTTAGCCTCAGGGTTAATCCCAGATGACAACTAAATACCATGCAGCTACTTGTTCTCTCCCTTTCCTTGTGGTGAGATGGGGAGGAGAACTGTAAAAAAGCCCCATGGATTGAGACAAGAACAGGTTAATAAGTGAAATAAAGTATCTGTGTAATAATAATAACAACAAAAATAACAATAACAATAGTAAAGAAAGGGGGTATAACAAAAAGACAAAGACGAATAAAAACTCAATTACAAACAAGTGTTGCACAATACAATTGCTCACCACCACTGAGGGATGCCCAGTCCATCCCTGAGCAGTAATGGGTACCCCGTGGCCAACTTCCTTGAGTTTATGTACTAGGCATAAAGTTCTGTGATACGGAATATCCCTTTGGTCAGTTCAGGTCATCTGTCTTGGCTGTGCTCCCTCTGAGCATTTTGTACACCAGCACACTGGCACAGGAAGCTGAAAAGTCTTTGATATAGAGTAAGCACTTTTTAGCAGCAACTAAAACATCAATATGTTATCAACATTATTCTCATATCTTGGCTATTTCTACCTGAAGTAGAATGCTCAGAATGCTTGTTATCAAGCCTAAATAATTGGTCTTGCTACTTTTCATTGAGTATATAAAAAGTAAGCAATTGAGAGTATGCCTCAGGAAAATATTGTTGAACTCTTTTTCAGCATTCACTGGTTACTTGATAAACTCCTCGAGTGTGGAGTTTCCAGTAGGTAGCAATACTATATGCTGTGTTCGTGATTTTCTTTTTCTTCCTGTTAATTTTCTAGGATGCTCTTGTAGCCATTTCAGCCTATAAATCACTCTCATCATTTGGCTCTGAAGAACATACAATTCTTCATCTTCCTGGACAGGTAGCCATGTTATATGTTTGATAGTAAACACGTCTGACCCTTCCATCTGACATGGGTTATATCCTCTTTAAAGGGAAACCGGTCCTTGTGCCTTCTCTGCCAGAAATTCAGGAGAGCATCCTGAAGGAATACAAGCTCCTGCTGGTGACATCAGATGATGTCATATGTGATTGGCAAAGCTAAGTCTTATGAGCAGGGAAAGTCATGAATGAAACATAGGGCTAAGCAGTCAGAAGGTAGTTTTTCTTATTTTTGTTATTAAATTAGCAGCTTTTTTTTTGACAGCTAATTTGCATTTTATGCTCTTCTTTTAGTGCTTGCATTTGGGTCTTGTCACTAAGCAGCTCTTGTGGTTGCCGTTTCTTTCATGGCAGTCGCACTCATGGGTAGGGCTTTTTTTTTCAAGACAGGCATGTCAGTTTGAGAAGCAGGTGCAATTTTTGGAATTAAGCTGAAAAGTTTTCCTGTGTTTTTGTTGTGAACTTCTACAGCAAAATATTTTACTTTTTCATCAGTAAAGGCAGTCAGAAGGGAGTTGAGATACTTACTAAAAGGTTTTTTAAGTATGCAGAGGGCTGTTAAACTCTGAAACTTCTGATTAGATGACTCAATAACCTAACAAAATGAAAGGGTACAAGGAGATGAACATAAGGTCATCTGGGTGACTTCTTTTTATATTGTATGAGAGATCAGGCAGTACTCAGTAGTCCACTGGTACTTCATGGAATAGTGAATCCTATGGCTTTGTAATAAAAGCTTTATTTGCTGCTTTATTGTATGATAGGCTCTGTTCATGGGTTGTAACTGGCTGTTACGAAAAGGCTGGAATATGCAACTTCAAAATTAAAAAACATACTTTATATAAATCCGTGAGAAGAGTTCAACATAAACCTTACAAATTAAAAATGTGTTTTACATAGAAGGCCACAGGATAGAATAAGGGAAATACATGAACTCTGCTGCAAGACTTAAGTCTTTGACAGTAGTACATAGTTCTGTATTACTAGTGTAGTTACTTTAGAGTCATATTACTGGTGCAGTACTTTACAGAAAGTGAGTAAATATATTTTAATTGAAAGCAATGTAAATACGTTGCAGTTTTTCAAATTCCAAAAACTAATATGTAAAAGTATTGTCTAGAAAAAATTTTTATTTGTATTAAAGTGCCAATATAAAACATTGTTAAACTGAAGAAGAATCAGGGTGAAAGTAAAGTTTTATGAATATTAGTTCAACTGTAAGCATCAAGATTAATTTTGTTATTACAGATATATATTTGCACACCCTGTGATGTTTACCAAGCAGTGTTGCCTTTCAGTTAGGTAGAAGAAAAGCTTTGATTCATTAAACTTCAAATTTATGAAATGGAGTGAAAATAATGAAACGGGGAACTTTTCATATTTAGTTGGTGTTTTTGATGCTTGGAATCATGACTGGTAATGTGGACTTGGGATTTTTATGCTGACATTTAATTTTTTTTAAATCTTCCAGGTACGACCGGTTGACTCATTGGAAGAGATAGACATGAATGAAGATGAAGAGGATCAGGAGGCGAATCTATTTGTTCCGGGTTCTTCATATATCAAGCTGTTGTCTCTAACACCAGCTGCTGTTTTAGGAGGTATAATATGTCCAGTGTTTGAGGTCACTTTGCAGATATGGAATCACAGTGACTGTAAAGACCTGTGGGTCTTTTGGAATGGAGTGTCACGTTAAAGTGCAGCCTTCCTATTTTTCATTAACAAATAATGGGAAAAAATGTAAAGTAAAAAATAAAGCCCACAACCCATTTCTAGGAAGATGGTGTGACAGAGGTCCTGTTGGTGGGGAAAAAATGTTTATAATTAAAAATTATTTACCTGTCCTAAAGGGAAAGCCAGTTCCTTGTTATTTACTTCAAGTTTACCTCGAGTACTTGTTGTTTCGTCACAGTGGCTTCAGTAGGGAAGACTGAACAGATGTTTCTGAAGGCAAGTTTGTATTTTAGCCCAGGACAGATTAAAGTAAAACAAATTTTATATTTATTGCTTTGTAAACAGTATTAATGGTATGAAAACAATGCTGTACACAAAGTCTGCTTAATTGATTAAGATAGCAGTGCTATGCTTAATGCATAATTGTAGTGATAGTGATACTGAAGTATGCTTCAACAGATAGTCTCTGACACTCATTCTGAAACCTGTGCTGTTGAATTACCTTCAGTATTTGAGATTTTTGCCATTCATTTGATTACTTTCAGAAATGCTCATTATCTTACACTTACAAGATTTGAGATATTGTGCCAGGACAAAGACGATGTTATTTCATTTTTTGTAGAATATGTGGGATTTTCATGTGTGATTGCAGGCCGTAAACATTGCCGTGAGATAGTAGGTGGTGTTTTGTAGTATTTTCCCCCAGTGGGTGTTTCTAAAAGAATCCATTCATCAAACTCTGCATGAATTGGCATCTGGAGTGTGTGCAGCCTAACCTAGAGAGTCCTAACTACTAAATCCTGGAAGCTTTGTGAGGGAGAATGACATAACTTAGTTCCATGAAAGAGAGTGATGTATCTTGATGAAAACTCAATCTGTGTAATGAATGCTCAGATAGCCAACTTTCTAGGGAGATGGGAAATCAAAATGAAATTTAAAGTGAACAGACTGGATTTAGAGATGCGGCAACTGCAGACTGGTATCAAAACAGTTGAGTCCAAATATTCACTGAGCAGTTTCTCCTTCAGAGGTGTCTTCTAACATTGTTAGTTAACACAGAGTCTAGGGCACTTGAGCAAAAGCTTTAATGACTGGCTGGAGTGGTTGTTGAGAGTAAATTGCTTCACCAGGAGAGTATAAAACTGGATTAATGAGGCCATATCCAAGACAGGCCAAAAGCTGCAGAGTCCCTGTTCTATGGGACCTGAATCTGTGTCATCTCATTTGCTGGAATTGTAGTATTGCATGGTACTGAGATTAATAACATGTAACTACTTACATAGAGCATTGGAAGGTGTAGCTTTAGGTAGTATTTTGTCTCAAACTCCTTTAAAAGTGGTTTGTCACATCAGTTTTCATATTGTTTCTATGTATTAGATTCCCAGGATATCAGAAGGGGTACAACAGGCTTAGTTTTTAATTTTGATAGTTTTTCATTCTGTTTGCCTGAGACTTTTTTCAACCCTGTAGTCAGAGAACTAAAAACAATTCATTAAAAAACTATAAGCTTGATATCATTGTTGTTGTTAGTAACAGTGGTAGTATCCTTCCTGCAAAGGAGATGATGATAATAATGATAGCAACAACAACAATAATAATAATAAAGTTACTGCATATGGTGCTAGTTACCTTTGTTTACCCTCAGATTAAATTCAGTCATTGAAATACTGTATTTCTAGTATTTGTTGTGCATCTAGTTGTTTTGCTACATTTATCCAGATTTTGTAGTTTGAGTTATACATGTCAGTCTAGAGCCTTGGCTTGTCTCCTGCCTGAAGAATTGCTTCTGAATGGCTTATATTTATGTCTTTTGGCATAACCAGCAAATGTACTAATATGACAGCAGTGATGAGGGGTCTCTATCAATGTCAATGGTTTCCAGCAGGGAAATAGCTTCCTCTTTCAGCAAATTTCTTCCATATTGTTCTAGCCATCCTAAACAAAATGGTTTTTATAAAAAGTCTAGAGCAGGTAGGTGGATATTGTATTCATGTCAACAAACACCTACTCCAATAAAACTGAGGTGTCAAAGGTTGAAGACAAAGACTTAGTGTTTCTGTCTGTATCACCACAGAGAAGATTGCTGACTGCATTCTGTGGGTTTTGTTAGAAGGATATTGGCATTGCAGGTGGCGGAAAAAAAATCTCAGGATGCAGGTGCCCTTCCTTACATGCTAGAAAAATGGGATTTAGACTCCGCTATGTGTCCTTCTGTCAACCATGTGCTGTCGTTACTGTTATTTTTGTAGCAATTGAAGAAGGTAGTCAACAGCTCATGGAATAGTTAAGGCTGTATTACTTTCCAACCATAAATATACCTGTGTCAGTATATAGAATAGAGTAGCTTTATACTGGAACTTCCTCACATTTCTTGTTTCTAGCAAGTTCCCATGATTTTCAGCGATGCTTTTTCCAACTTCATAGACACTACTGCTCAAGGAAAAAAAAATCCCCAGATAATAGATGTTCCTCCTTCCCACGCTACAGCATCAGATTTAGACTGCTGCTCCACTATGAAGTGGAAAAGAAGTATTGGTGTCATTCTGGGCTTTCCAGGGTTAATTTTGTCTCTCAGTCATCAGCTTCTCACATTCCCGTTCCTCTCGCTTCATTGCATTGCACTTCATCAAGCATTTGAAGAGTTTGCAACATCACTTGTGAAACAGGAGATGGCCAACATGCCTCGTGCTGTGTATCATTCTGCCTTAAGAGGAGGGACCACACGCTCAGACCAGGGGAAGACAGTGGCAGGTGTTCCAAATTTTTTGCTGAAGATGTATGAGAGGAACAAGCAACCAGGCATGACGCCAGGCCTTGCAGGTAAGCTGCCACTTTCTTGAAGTAGACAAGTATGCATGCTTTTACCCAAAGATTTCTGTGAATCTGAACGTGAATCAATTTAAGAAACTGTGTTTTATGTCCCTTAAATATGCTCGCATATTCTTTTGAATTGTTTGCTTTATTAAGTTACTTTGCTTTGGGTTCTCCCTTGACTCTGAGTGAGTGTTGGCATTGAACTTTCTGTTCCCCTTCCCTCCCTCTTTCAGCTGGCATGTTGCTGTGTTTTGACCTCCCAGTCCACGTGGGCAAGGATGGTAAGCCTATTAATCGATTTCTGGCCAGCAGGGGCCGCAATTTCCAGCAAATGTTGGTCGCCCTCATTCATGAGGTAAGTTGTTGCTGGCTCTTCTTCGCTTTTTGAAACTATTACACCTCCTTCTCTGCTATCTCTTTTGTTTGTGCTCATTGGGTGTTGATATCAGCTAGTGATAGCATGTATGAGTGTATCAAAATTAACTGAAGTTGTTGTGAGAGACAGCTAGAATCGTAGAATGATCAAGTCTGATAATTAGCCTACCCGTGGTCACTCACCCTCACTAACTTGAACTTAACATGTAAATACTTTTTTTTTTTTAAGTGCTCAATGCTGAAATGCCTCTTCTGAAAATCAGAAGAACAAACAGGTGACCTTTACCTTTTCCTGTCTTGCAGACTGCTATACATATATGACTGATACCTGTCATGTGTAACCAGTTGTAGGTTAATACTAGGCCTGAGCAATGATGGGGCTCTATGGGGAAATAATATCTGCACCTTGCTAAGACTTCACATTTTTTGCTCTCTTAAACGTTTCAGCTTCCTGACCCATTAGGCTTGTGCCACCAAAACCATGTAGTTACCTTGGTGTGGTTTTAGAAAAATGACATGAAATAAGCCCTCTCTTAATCATTATGGAAAATAAAGTTTTTGTAATGAACGTCTAAGTTCATCTTTGAAAATTTTGGACAGCAGTAAAAAACAACAACACCAACAGACAACAACAACAAAAAACCCCCAACAAAACAGTTCAGCTGGATCCAGGGAAATAAGGGTTCCTTTCCCAACTTTATGCCAATGAGAGCAGCTTTTAACACAAGTAGCTTTTGTGGTTGCTTTCGTTCTAGCATACAGATATGACTTCTGTTTTCAATGTAACATCTTAATAATTTTGATCCTTCGGGACTGAAAATGCAGAAAAAATAATAATCATGTCTTATGGCCACAGACACACCACATGGATCCCAATGGAAGTTTGGCCAGGTGTACAAGACAAAAGCCAGTCTTCATCAGTTAGACTGGAGTATAGAAATCCATCCCTGACTCTGTGTCATGAAGTCAGTGTCAATGGGATTATGAAGTGCTTCAGATGTCAAGTTCTTATCTCAGACTAGGAAAATTTAGGAAACCCACCCTTGAACACTGATGTCAAGATATCTAACCATGTATGCAAATTTAATAGATGTTTTTCATCTTGATATCTTTGCTAATAAAGAATGAAAGCAGAAACTGGAGATAATACCCCTCATTATCACAGGACTGTAAATTAATAAATGTTTTCTCACTATTTGGAAGCTCCAGTGGAGAGCACCAGGGGAAGTCCACAGGAATATTTAATCTGTCAGAGGAACAGAGTCAGATTAATGAGTTAGGACTGAAGCACGTGCTTCCATGGTATCCAGAAAGAAAAGCTCTGCTCTGTATATAATTGCTTCGTTTAGAGAGACTTGAGTTCTGTGACAAAGTTTCTGAAGAAAAACATGTTTAATTACATTATCATAGAAGGCATGTATGAAAGTTTTATATCAATAAAATTATAGTGTAATGAAGATCAGTTCTGAACTTTGTTTTGAACACTTGCCTGTTCCCCTAAAGCATCAAATTAAATCCTGGTAAAAAAATATTTGTGTGTACTAACAGTAATTATAAAATCCAGCAGCATATCGAAAATTGACTTTTCTTTTGTGAACAAGCTACCTTCATAGAAGCACAACCTTAAAATAGTTTGCTGGACAAAATATAGCAGTTTAATTGTGGTGAATGTGGTGATTTGTATAAAGTTAGTGAATACACAGAATGACTGAGGACAAACATTTTACCAAGTCTCTCAGTATTTTACCAAGTTGATTGATTCAAGGTGTAAAACTAAAAATAAATCCAAATATGTTTATATTTTAAACCTAAACACAAAATATCTTCAGACAATGGTAACTGCATCATTGTAGCAAAAATCTACAGTAACTATAAAATTTTGATTAAAAAATCAGTATTTCTATTTTCAGTTTACACTGCTTTAAGAGTAAAAGTTTTTTCTTGCGTTTTTCCCTTTGTACATAGAGACAGGGTGGTCAGCAAAGAGTTGTTTGGGCCTTTGGCTATGTGAGAAGCAAGTCCCTGGACTCATCAAACTAAATTTCATGCTTTAATGTTTGTTTCATCCTCAGTGTTCTTCTGCGTAACAGAGCTTCACAGTAAAGACAGGGAAGTGTAAAGCTAAGCTGTAAAACTTCCAAATTGGTTGAAGAAAATTGGGTTGGTGGGACCTAGGCCTATCTTATTCTTGCAGTCCTTTAGGAATTAATGTGTTCTTGCAAAGTCATCACTTCACATTTCAACACATAACACTAAGCATATGTTTTAGGAGTTTAAATTACCAGAATGACACTTTTTTGCTACTGCTTTTACTCATTATTTTGGGAGAGGGAAGAAGTTGTAGGGGTTCATCCTTATAGTGACATTTTAAGTAAGGAGTGTTCTGTTAATAAGAAGTCTTAGAGTTGCCTTTGAAGCATCGAGGTCTGCGTAAACCTCTGAATAAAGTCTGAGGTCGATGTTAACATCAAGAAAATACAATTAATTGGAGATAGCAGGTATCTATTTATTTTATCTCAAAAAATCTCTGGCAGTTGGCATTTTCTTAGTTAGGACTAAGCAGTTACCACCATACTGGGATAATAACATTTTTATGTCTTCAGTGGTTAGATCTGTGCTCACAGCTATAAAATATGAACCTACAACCTGTGTATCTATCTGTATCTGTGTATGCATAGTTACCACTATTACGCATAGATTTTGGCAACTTGGGCAAGGTGAGGAGCACAAAAATACCTGTTTCATTTTTATGAGATTCTTTATGTGTAAAACCAATGCCTGGTATTCTGCTACCAAAAAAAAGTTATATGACGTTTGTACGCAGAGGAAGTATTTTCTTCTTGTATGTTGAAAAGTCTTTAAGACATACAAATAACAAATGCCTGGGTTTAGCTGCCATTCAAATCATACAGTAACAGCAGCAAAAAGATAATTTACTATTCAACTTTAATAAGCCATACTTATTCTATCACCTAGGTGCTATTCTAGCTGAGGAATTGGATGCATCTGTGATATCTGTCAGCAGGATCAGACTAGGATGCAGAAAGGTTTTTTTGATGTTACTTGAATAGGTACTTCACAAGAAGAAGAAAATAGGTTCAATAAACTGTTGTATGTTTCAAATGCTATCTGTGTTTCTCTTTAGTGGTCACTGGTGAGTTGAAAGAGGAAGATCATCATTCCCCTAGAAATGGGAATGTGCTGTTTGATTATTAAACATAGCTTGCCAGCCTCTGTCTGAGGGGACATGTAAGTTACTGTAGTCACAGTGGTCAGAGTATAGACCATGGGTTTTCTTTTTCCGTATGGCTGCCTGGAGCACATGCTACAAGAAGTCTCCAAATACTGCCTGTGACTGTTTCAGGTTTTGCAAGTAATAGAAATTGCTTCATAGAAATTCATAGGAGTAATTTCTTACCAGATTCTCTTAATCTGTTGTGAAAACGATTGAGAATGAATAGTCATATATGTTCACATCATGTACCATATATTTTGATGGTTCTGTTCATGTGTGTTTTGGATAACAGTTACTAGGCTTTCAGCTAGCTGTCCATCTTTTTGATCTTTAGTGTAGGTGAAAAGAGGACAGAAGAAAGAAGCACAGAGGCAGACTGCTACTGGCAGACCAGTGTGGTAGATGGTGGCTTTGGCACTCTGAACTGGTGCAATTTTTAGGGCTTTTTTTAAACGCAGAATGGTCTTGCCTTTGCAAGTTTCTCAATATCCAAGTGTTCTCAATATCCAGTGTGTTGGAAATAGCACGAGTTGCTTTTTCCTATTTATGAGTCATATTTGCAGGCACAATTGCAAAGCTGAGTTGCAGGGGTGAGTTATGCAGTATTGAATACTTCCTACAAGTAATAATCATATTAGGCACTCTGTCTACTCATGAGAGAACTATTCCCTGCATATTTTTAAAAGTGTGTTCAATTATATGTGCTGTGATGACATGTATCTTTGAAAAGTAAAGTGAAAAGTTCCATCTGTGCTTTTCTTTCTTGGTTTGGTTTTAATGTAATCAAGATACTCAAGAGTTTATTCAAACCTTGTATGTGAAGTACCTTAAGAAGATAATTGGATTTTCTGGAGCAGAATTCATTGTAGTGTATTCTTCTGTGCCTAGATGGATGAAGTTCTGAATATGAACTAGTTTGTGCTGGTTTCTGCTACTGAATCTACTTGAGCATATTTTGTCCAGTGATAAAACAGTATTCAGAAATTAAGTTTCTGACAGATTTTTCTTTTTCTTGTCCTCAGTCCTACTGAGGAAAAGAAAGACAATTTTTTTTCTTACAAAGAAATGTTAGGGGGTGGATTTGGAAGTATATGCATGCAAGTATGTTAAAAAGGGCCTCTAAGTAAAATTTAAAATTAAAAGAGAGGCTGTTTCACTATTTCCTTGATACAGATACGTTATGCTAGCCTTATTTATGAAATGACTGAGGTGGCACTTTGTATGTCCCATATGCAAGCAGGACATTTGAATACGTGCCTAAACTTTTCACTGATATAAAGGTGTTGTCCCAAACACATACAGGAGTAGTATCTCATGTGGTTTGCCAGCATTACCTGTCTTGCATTTTGACCAACATGATCTATGATTTTGTGTCATTTCAGGCAGATAGGTCCTTCTTAAGCATCAGTTGACAGGCTCAGGTTACTAGCTCCAAGCTCATGCCATTTCTTACTGCTTCAGATATCAGGTTGCAGCTCTTCCTTAAAAACTGCTTGGCTGCTTGGTCTGGCCAAGTGATGTTCCTAAGAAAAACCCCGCATCAGTGAGGCAGTGTTCCACAAGCACTCGTCCTTGGTTCTCAGTTCCCTTGAGCCTCTCATTCTCTGCACTTCCCCACCCAGCCAATATTTTCTTACAGATAAATTGTGCACTTAAAAACAATCTGAACTTCACTTGTCACCTTTGCCTGTGGTTGCTGCCACACTTGGTGTAGTTGTTGTTACCCTTGATATCCAGCAATAGATGACAAGTAAAGGCTACTGGTTTCCTATACTGAAGTAGCAGGTTGCAATACTGCTTATATGAAAATCTTCAGCACTATGTCCAGTTATTTTCAGTTGTAGATGAATTTTTGAGTGTTCTTTGTTATGTCAACATGTTCAGTTTCCTCTTTCCTTCTTCATATTGCACATACATGCAAAATGTTTACTGCCATGAAGAAAGTTAATTAATGAAAAGCACCTCAATAGTTCTATTGTCATCAAACACATCCGCAAATTTTAGGTGTTCCTGCTAGGCCGTGTTGTCTAGATGCTTGAAACATCTCAAGATGCCTAAAGCTTTGTAGTTAATTTCTGCATTAATGCCTGCAGTATTTCACAAGCCTGCTTTTGATGTCTTTCACAAGTGTAGATTACATAGTAAACTTAAAAAATCACTACAAGACCAGTTAAACTGAATCACAGAATCATTTAGGTTGAAGACCTCATTGGGGCCAATCTTTAACAAGTCACCACCTTCTCAACTAGACCATAGCACTAAGTGCCACGTCCAGACATTTCTTGAACACCTTCAGACATTTCTTGAGCGCCTTCAGGGGTGGTGAATACACCACCTCCTTGGACAGTCCATTCTAATGCTTAACAGCTCTTTACATTAAGAAATTCCTCCTGATGGCTGGCCTGAACCTCCCCTATCACAGTTTGAACTATGTACTCTTGTCCTGTCCCTGTCTGGGAGAGAAGGCCAATCCCCACCTGCCTATACCCTCCTTTCAGGTGGCTGTAGAGAGTAATAAGGTTCTGACAATCCTCCTTTTCTCCAGGCTACACAGCCTCAGCTCCCTCAGCCGGTCCTCACAGGACTTGTCCTCCAGATGCTTCACCAGCTCTGCTGTCCTTCTCTGGACACAGTCCAGCACCTCAGTGTCCTTCCTGAAGTGAGGGGCCCAGAAATTAAGACAGGATTTAAGGTGTGGTCTCCCCAGTGCCAAGGACACAGAGATGATCACTGCCCTGTTTGTGCTGGCCACACTACTGCTGATCCAGGCCAAGATGCCATTGACCTTCTTCGCCACCTGGGCACAGCTGGCTCATGTTTAGCTGTCTGTTGACCAGCAGAAATCTAATCAGTCCAATGCACAAGTCTAAAATAGTTTCAGAGTAGAAGCAGAGGGGAAGACTGGACTTGCTGCAGATTCCTCAGGAATCCAAGGAAAGCAGTTCTAACTGGAACCTTGGCTGCTCATAAACTTTTGGAGGAATTGATGACCAGAGATGAGAAGGAGCTGTGAATATAATTTTAACTAAAAGGAAGGACTAGTGTTCATGAGTCATTAAGATGAGATTTCCTTTTTTTACTACTGGTCATATCTGTATTGTCTGCGAGATGGAGTATGTTATCTTTTTTGGTTGACTTTTACAATGTTTTTATTGTAAAAGTACTTATTTACAGTCTTTCAGGTTCACTGAAAGCAGTGGGCATGGAGCTTTAGGACAGTTCATTTTTTTCTTTGTTATAAAATCCAAGCGAAAAAAGAATAATGACTACTTTATGCAGATCATTAAGGGCATAAAATAGAGGTGAATAAGAAGGAAGACTCAGGAAAATAGTGATGCAAGGGAAGGGCAGTTATTTATCTTGGTTAACAATTCTGCTTTTAGAAACATCTAAGATCTTCACAAACTATAAAGAAACATTTGCCAGTGCTGCTAAGTGTTGTGCTTACTGCCTCATACAATTCCACAGTCTCTCTGGGATCAATTATTTGTTGTACTGCCTGAAACAACCACTTTTGACTGGCCTGGGTAATGAAGTTGAAAGTAACTTGATGTGGGTAAAATCAGAAAGAAGAATAAAGTACATGATCATTTTAGTTTCCTACAGCCATGTGTAATGGCCTGTGGAAATGAGCAAATGTTTGTCTGTAAATCATAGACTGGAGAACATAGATTCTGCATATGTTAGACTTAATGTAACTGCTTCTAACCTTTCTGGTGTGTTGCACAGGTTAATATTCAGCCTTCAGAATGGCACCACTCCATACTACTGCCACAGACCTGGTTAGGATTTATGAGTCGAACCTACAGTGCAGTCCTGCAGGTAATTTTGAGGTATATAATACTGTGGACATTAATGCTTACCCAGATGGTATGGATTTTAATTTTACCAGCAAGAAAACTCAAAACAAGTTACAAAAAAAGTAAAGCTTAAGGTGCTTAATTATAACATTTGTGAAAAATAAATAAAACTGAGTCTTCAGCTCCTGACAGCAGTCTGGGATACTTAGTGGAAGTGCAGTTTCTATTTACAATTCAGGTTCATTCAGGTTCGTTCATGTGTGAACTTGCAGAATGTGTCAATTTTTAGAAGATGAAATTTTGGCTATACCTCTGACCTATTGCTTGAGTAGGAATGAAATAGTAGTACCACAAAGGAGACAGAAGCTATCAAGGAATGATTCATTAAAAAGAACTTCCCCTTAATCAGCATGTAATCCTGCTGCACTGCAAGAGGCTTCTCTTTCAATTTTTTCAACCCTATCTAATAATTAGGAAATTTCTTAAATTCTCTCTTTCATTAGGTTAGCTGACCTGGTATCTAGACCAATGTAGTATAATTTGATTTTCAACAGGAAAATTATCTAAAAAAGGTTTAGCAAATAGCTTCCTTCTGGAATGCTCTCTTTGTGCTACTAGAAGGGCTTATTTGTTTGTGTTTCCAGGCCACATCAGCTGTTTGCAGCATGAGCAGCTGAGGTTGCTGAATGAATTCCAGAAGCTTTGACTGCTCGTGGTTTTGCTGTGAAGCAAAACATACGCTTCTCTCACGTTTTCAAAACAATTTTTATCTTGACCATCAACAAAATGCAAGGTCCTAAACCAAGCCAGTCCCACTACAAGACAAGCAGCAACTAGTCAGATTGCAGGTTTAGGTCTTGGGGGACACTGTCATTTGCATTTAATTACTTTCCTATTTTGTTTGCCTTCCAAGGCAAGATTTCACAAGAAGCTTAGCATGTACCACATGTTTTCTAAAGGATTTGTAGGATTTCTTGCTATTTTACAGGACAGTAGAGCCTATGTTTGCTGCTTCTTTCTTAATTCTTACACTTTTGTAATACATTTCATTGGAAGTGACCAAAAGAGACTACAGTATAATATGAGTAATATGGATAGTACATAATTCAGTGTTTCTGAACTGCTATACTGCCTTCTTTTTAGTCAGTGTGTTGTATGTACTCCTTTAGTCTCTGTCAAGGGTTGCTTTTTGAGTGAGACCTGGATTTTCAAGATGCACTGTGTTACGTTTTCAGGTTGGTTTGTACACCCAAACTACAAGCATTCCATACCAGAAAAACACAGCATATGTGCCTTTATTTTTTCATTTAAGGCTTAATAATCTGCTAAGGAGCAACAACCTAAACAAGTTAAGTTATAGTTCTCTCGTTTGGAGACAGAATGATAAAACAAAGCTGCTTTAGATATTTTTACATAACATATGTATGTTATAACATATAACATGTTAGAGGGCAAAATCTATATGACCTCTTTAAATGTATAGAAAAAATTGTGTTGGAAATCACAGGGAGGCAGAGTCATATAAAGTAAAAGAATGAGGAATTCTGCCTTAAGTAGAGCATCAAGAAAGTGATACTTTGCTGTTAGGATCCATTTTAGCCAGCAGGCTTCTAGAGCTCACTCTCTGCTTGTTGTAGCCCTTCCCAAGGGAACTTGGCCCTGCATGTACTAGATAGATACCTCAGTATTTGTAGTCATTTATGCCATCTGCAGTTTGTTTCTCTTACTCAGAACAAAAAATTGCGTATTCTTCTCCTTAATACATTGTATGTTACAGTGAGATCCCATATGCAAAGCAGTCAAGGTCACTTCTGAACTAGCCCTTAGGTTACACAGGCTACATGCGTTACCTGAGTATTCTCTGGAGAAGTTTTACAATGTAAATAAGTCTTATGATGCATTGATCAGATCCATTTCTGACTTTTTTTGCGATTCTGCAGGGGAGGCAGGCAGAGCTGGAGATGCAGTTAAAACACGGAAAAGAAGATCCTGAAGAGGTGCAGTACAAACAATTTACAGCCTGGCTATGGTAAGGAAGTGCCTGTGTGCTCCTGATCACTTCTAATGGAAAGTAAGGGGACAGAGGAGGACAAGGTTTCAAAGCCTTTAATTTTGCAAGTTTAAAGACTGTATTAGCACTACTGAAAAAAAAATCCACAACAAAACAGTGAGCAACCACCAGATACAGGGACCATGGTGGGAGAGGGGAGTGGAAAGAAAGATTATTGGGTAACTGTAAGGATTTCCATATATGTGGGGTTATTTCTCTGGTGCTCTAGGCACCATTTGTTGGGTTGTGGTTGTATTCTTTAAATAGCCAAGCAGCTAATAGTTGCTATGAAGTAGTTTATTGCAAAGGCACATCAGTCTCAAAAAAGGCAAAGAGTTAAAGTTAAAGAGTTAAAGCGTTAAAGTCCATGCTAAAACTTTGGTGTAAAGTCCCAAATAGAAGCGGAAGCTGCTCCTGGTGGTCCCAGCAGGGCCAGTGAAGCAGCGCAGCTCCTGTCTTCTTCTTGGGTGTTGATGATGGTGGTGAGGAGAGCAGCGAGAAAGCAGGAACAAAAGCAAAGGCAAAGCAAAGCAAAAAGCTAATCTCTCCCCTATGCATAGATTCTTATATAGAAACTTCCCAACAAGCTAAAGACACAAACTCGAGCACTACTTCATAACTATCAGAATTCTGGTTTCTTAGCACACCAGGTTACACATATGGTCTATCTTGTTCTATCTGAAAAATGTAAGCAATATTCTTACATAGTTTTATTATGTCTTAAACTATGTTCCTGGAGCCTCCATGGAGACACTAGTATCTAGGACTATGATTTTCAGCCTTCGCTAGAACTCGCTGTTCTCTCACTGAGGAACTCAGAGAGGCCTCTGTTTTCAGACTCCAACACATACAGGGGTTCACAGGTACCTTCCCCTCTACAGAACCTGAAAACTTTGTAGGGTGAGCAGCTGCAAAGAGTGAAAAAATTCAGGGGTTTTATAGGATGTTAAAGGAGAAGGGTTATGCAAAGATAAAAATTTCCTTCTTGAGAGTTTAATGAGCTGTTTCACTGAAAGAAATGCAAGTCACGATCTGATGTATGTAATGGTGTACTGATGGTAAGTTGAAATTATTGAGTGTAAGGTTGTTGTTTAAAAGCAAGCACATGATGCACTCTGATCCGTATCCTCCACTACTTCTGTTTCAGTCAGGTGAGAAGTGTCTCTCAGTCTGTCAAGATTTAGCCATGTATGTGCATGGCCAGGAGAAGAAGGTGGGAAGTGGGAGGCTTCACAAGAGGAAAAACTGTCTCTCCATGGACAGTATAAATATCTGTTTTTGTGCTTGTTCATAAGTGTATCAGAAAGCCAAAATGCTTTTTGTCTCTTTCAGTCAAAAAGGTGTGTTACTAAGTCCCATTCAAGAGGAATTCAGAATTTGTGTCTGTTTTATTCCAACTAATTCTGGCATAGAGGCTTGCATTGTAAGATCCAGAATGCCACAGTGTTGTAGAAAAGATCCTTTATTAATTACTGATCCCTTTCTTGATAGGATATAAAAAGGCCTGTAGCAATGCTGCTTTTGTAGATTTCTCCTGAAATAATTTCTGCTCTGTATTTCATGAATGGTGATAATGTAAGCCGTGTCAAAAATTAACTGAATTATCTTTATCAGGAAAGAAGTCAAAGCAGTAAATGAACTGGAGCCCAGTAGTAGCTTTGGTTTCTTTTCCAGTTCACAATTATTTACTTGGCTCCTTGGGGCCCTTACTTCAGTGGCCGTTAAGCATTTTTGTTGCCCACTGGGGTTAACCTAATTGTGGACAATGTGGTATAAACTTCAGTGTTAATCCTTTATTGTGTAAGTTTTGCAATTTTTTTGTGCAATTTTGCATTGGTATTTACCAAGTTGTAAGTGCTTCTAGAGTGGTGGCTTTGAAACTATGTGCAAAAGCAGTGTGATTATGAAGGAAAATCTGGGTAGATTTCTTCAAAAGCTTGAGTGTAACTCAGTCTTATAACATACAGCCCTGTTTTAGGAGATGTGCATTTTCAGTCTAAAGTTGTCTTTTTCTGAAGAATGATGTTCATGGCCATGGTAGAATTGTATGTTTTAGAATAGAGGATCTTTCTCCTCATCCACACCTTTCAGTGTAGGAGATTGATTGTGTCTCTGCTTCGGTCTTGATACGAATGAAAACTGAACAATTGAAAACAAGTAGCCTGTTATAAATAAACAGTAATGTGTAAGAAATTGTAACCACTCCTATGGCTTTAATAAATTGATTTGGGTTTATATACTGTATCATAGCATAAACGCCTGTAGGGGTTTCCAGAAATACAGTAAGTGTTGAATAAATTGTAATGCTTGTCCTTTATAAAACATTCAGAGTTCATAGAACATAGCTAGAACATAGCACAATGATCTGGAAACTTATGTGTTTGATGTGCTCGAAAAGAACATTTATGACTAATGCATGAACCAGCATTTTTCAAAAAGTGGTATTGAGTAAAATAAGACTCCTTTATAAAACACTGGGAGTGCACATGTGCCTGAAGAAACCTGGAGTGGTGCATAGATTTCTTACAGATTAAATGCTTGTAATTATTTTGTGCTAAATCTTCTGATAGGCTGATAGGTTAACAGTTGTTAACCTAGAGTAGACACATGTAAGACTAAAGAGGAATTTAGCTGAGTTCACGCTATACTATAAAGAACATGGTGTAAATTCTTTCTGTTCTCTTGCAGGGTCAGAGATATGTTGACCGATGTCATCAAAGGTGCTTCCAAGTAAGAACTGCTAAATTACTATAGATTATATTTTTCCCATATTTTCAGTAAAGAATGGGACACTGCTTCTTTTCCTCTTAGATCTTGTTAAGATGATTTTACCTTCATTACATTTAAAGCATCCAGGTTTCATGAATGTGTAGATTTAGAAGTCTCTCTCTGAGGTAAGTAGTGAAATGTAGCCTTTTAGAAGCTGATGATCAAATCAGCAGAGGTCCCATGCATAGATTAGGAAATTATTTAGGGTAAAAGATGCTGAGAGACTTCAAAGAACTTCACTAAGTACCTTGTTGTAGTTCTTTGCAAATACCTCTTACCTGAGAGGAGATAGTTTCACTGTTCCAAATCATGACATTTCGCTAAGACTCTTGTTTCTTGTTTTAAAAAGCTAAATAGAAATCCAGAAAATACTTCTACTGTGATAATGACATCTTTGGATCTGCAATAAATGCCAGATTGGCAGTATAGGTATATTTTTACAGCAGCATTCAAGGAAGTTTTTAGAAATGGAAGACTGATGTAAAGAGTTTACTGGCCTGTAAGTGGTTTAACACAGTCGTATTGTTCAGCTGCTTTTGTAAAAGCATAAGAAAATTCCATCAGGATTATATTGCAGTATGTTTTCCTGGTAATGACTAGAATATCAATGTACTTCCTTATACAGAACTGAACACAGTTGTGTTTTCCCTTTTTTGTCAGTGGCAGATTTTCTTTCTTGGTTTCCTTTAAGGTTTGCACTGTCATAGAAGTTAGTACTCTTTGAATCCTATCATGTTAGTGGTTTTATAGTGTAGGAAAATAATTCAAAACTTTTTTTTAAGCTGGTATTTCAATAATGGCTGCTCTGCTAAATCTTTTCCTGCTGTTGCAATGTAGTGGCATCTCTCTCTCTAGCATTCTCCATTTGAAGATGTTTTTGTTTTGTCCTCTATGGAAATGGTACTAGCTTGGACCAACTGCTGTATTTCTGTAGTACTACTTGCTCTGCAGTGTAGCAGTCTTTATTACAGTGGAAGAAAGCTTCTGTTTTTATACAATTCTGTGTGTGCTAGCCTTTATATAAAAGACAGACAAGAAAAAAAAAGACTGAAACACTTCTCCCCTCTATTCTTTCTCTGTTCCTGAAGATGAAAACTAACAGATTTCTGCTGAGCTAGAAGAGAGCCGATGAAGTTGCTAGGGGCAAAGGCCTTCCCTCCTGGAATACCTGCAGCGTAACTTTTCTGCTTTGAGATATATGTTTTGTTGCCAGCATCTCTATTATATTTCTTAACTGTTTGCCTTTTTCTGTTCAGAGACAGCCCAGTGGTGAAAGGAAACTCTGTTTTTGCTTTAACTGGCCTTGCAGTTGCTGTAGCCAAATATGAAAGCAGCCTTTCTTCAGACACTGAGGGGGTGCCTGAGGTGAGTGAATCTGGAAGAGGGTCCCTTCTCTTAGTGGAATACAGAAAAGTAATATGACCAAGTGCTTGGGGGGCTGGTAAGTGGATGTGAAGTGCTTTACATTTTCAAGTTCAAATTTCACCATACTCAGGAATGCCATCTGTCAGATGCTGTGATCTGTATAGAAGCAGGTAGAGTGTGTATGTGCCCTGTCACAAGAAGTATAGTATCTAACTCATTTATTTGACCGTTTTGACAGATGAGACAAAAGTCACTCTATGGACACTGAAAGCCAGCCAAACTCTTTTTTCATAATTTCATAATTTTTGGCTCCACTGAATAGTACTTGATCAAAAGTAGTGTCTGGAGTGTTGGTATTGACGAGAAAATGATCCTACTTACACTACATAGGAATGACAAAATAATCTCATTTGTGATGGATCACAGCTGGGACATCAGCAGCTGAGCTTCTATTTAGGTAGAACTTGATTTAAGAAACTGTAGTGGTGACTATTTGGGTTTGATTTTTATAGACTGAACCTGATTTTATTCCTGTGAAACACTGGATTTCCATGGTCACAGAGACCCTCTTGAGTATTGTGAATAGCCGCTACCAACCTAAAGGTCGGGTCTTCCCATGGTTCTATCAGGTATGTGCTGTGGTACTAAAGGCAAGGCAGTGTATCTGTATTTCATACCTGGAGTTCTAATCATGAGTTTCCTGGTTCTGTTTGAGTTGTAGTAGTTGGAATAGAGGAAAATCAAAACTTTTCTTGCTTTTGTTCATTTTCTTTCATTGTGCTTTCTGTTTATATTTGTGTTTGCCTCAAGTTTTTTGTCTTTATTATCAAAATGGTAAAAGCCACATGCAAGGAATGTCAGATTGCAATACATCTGTGCTGCTGTTTGCTCTATAGATGTTTATTTTAAATTTCTCAAATGTCGAGTGTTATTGCCTGGAAAGGAGTAAGAGAACAAAAATACTCTCTTTGTGTTTTTCTAGAAATCCTATTCAGGTGAAAATACTGCTAGTATTATAGCTCGATCCTGTGCAGCCACAGCTTTGTCTCTCCTGGTGCCAATTTTCATTGTATCATGCAAGGAGAAGATTGAGGAGGTCCTGAGTATGCTGACTGACAGGTTACCTGGGAAACCAAATGCTGATGAGTCTCAAGCTGTTCAAATCCACATGGGTCTTGGCTTGGGGATGTTCATCTCACGTTTGTATGAAGAAAAAATCAGGTGAGAACTACTGTATTTAATGTAGTTGTGAAAGTAACTTCATTTTTCTGCATGTGGCCTTAAGCTCTGAGGAATTAAAGTCATAGGCAAATGATTCTTGAAGGGCTTTGGAATGTTTCTTCAAAGGTGGCTCTTACTATCCAGTCTTCACCTGCCCACTTTAGCCCCCTCCAGAGCTATCCTAGGTATTTTGATAATCTTTCAGGATGAGTGACTAATTTTCATCATATATTAAGGTACAAAGTGCAAAGCAGTCAGCTAGAAGAGCAACACATATGCTTTTAAATGGGACTAGTTACGTTGGAAGACACAATTGTAAAATAATTCACAGTTCTTGTTGGTTCATTTGTAAGTGGCACTGGATATGGGACAGTGTTCACTTACATCGTGTGAGTTACACATGTGAGGATGGAGAGACAACAGAAGTAGTGTAATGAACTGTCTCTAAAGCATGCTGTTACAGCTGTGTTGGTAGCACAGAAGTGTTCTGAAGTTGTTAGAAAATGCCTCCTTTTCAGAAAGGTTGGCCTCAGTTGCAAATTTCTGGTGATTCCAGAGAAATTAAGAAGTAGGTTTGGCTTTTTACTCCTCCAGTTTCTTGACTGCTATGGATTTTGTCTTCTTTTATACCCATAAAAATGTGTAATTAGTACACAAGCATAGGTACCAAACAGATTTGATTGGCAGTTAGTAATTTGCTCAATGAAGCTGTTTTCAAGGCACCTGCTTTTGTTAAAACTGAAGTATTGCTGAGTTCTAATCTTCATGCTTTGGTGCCTTGATGCCTTGCTGCCACTGACTCAGCCACATAATTTGCATATGGACTACCTCTGGATGTTTAGTCAGTGGGACAACTGAGCTGATACAAGCATTAAAAGACTGTTAAAGAGAATGAAGTTACATCAGCCCGGTATTTTGGAGTATATGAATCAATATTTTGGGTGTTTGTGTTTGTTTTATTTCTGTGGTGAGGGGTGTTAAGTGAGTACATTTGTCTGACCATTTCTTGTAGACTAGTCTTACTCTTTCATTGTCCTGCATGATTTGAAAGCTTAATCTTACACGTTCTTCAAAGCATTGTCTTGCAACAAATCAAAACTCATAGGAATGTAGCTGTAGCTTATATGAGATCATAGAGCTAGTTTCCATTAAACATGTCCTGTTCATTATGAAAATGGAGTACTTGTTTTGTAATAGGAGAGTCTATGATATCTTTGGAGTGAGATGTAAGTGCTTCTTTATTTATCAGTAAGTTAGGCAATGAGGTGGAGAGAGATTGACAGAGCTAATAGTGTGAAATGTCACAAATTTTCAGCGTATGAATAGTTACAGGTCTAGCTGAGATCATGTTTTATCAGGTACCTCCTCGCACTGTGAGGCATTGGATTTTTTTTTGTTTGTTTCTGTTTTGGTTTGGTAGTGATATACCTGGTCAACAGATGAACTTGGTTCTCATGAAATCCTTGGATGTGTTGGAGGGCTGCTGCTTTGACACCAATCTGGAGTACAAGTGAGTTTCCTTTACTACGGATGATACTTTATTTTGAACTCTACCTTTTTAATTCACACTTTTTTCCTTAATTTTATACAGAAAAGTATAAGACTAGGATAAGGGGACAACCCATTCTGAGTACTTCCATATAATCACCAGTCAGGCAGGCTGGAAAGGCCCTTCGGAGGGCCACATGCTCTCTAAAACAGAGTCAGTCACAGACTTGGTCTACATTGCTCAAGTTTTTACAGTCAGGATTTGAAACAAAGACAATAAGACAATAGAACACGTGTCAGTTGCCAGGAGACAACTAACATAGCGTGGCACCATGTTGCTTCCACAGTAGTAATTTCTCTTTTAAATAAGGGGAGGAACCACAGTGTCTTGAGCAGCTCAGTGTGAGTACATAAGGTTTTCTTTGATTTTGAGCATTACTCTGCCCAGCTCTTCCCTGTTCAAAAGAAACAGCAATAATTCCCATTTGCCTTTGCCCTCCTTTCTCCAGTGCACTTTCTGAAAAGCTCTGAGGAGTCACAGCTGTGCACCGTTGGGCTGTGAACCTGTATAGCTCAGTGATGATTTCTTTTGCCTTTTGAGTGGCACAGGGTGAGACAGACAGTACACAGGGACTGTACCAGCTGCACCCCTTTGTGGTGCCTATTGCTGCTGTTTTGTGCAGCCTGTTAGCTGGAGATCAAAGCCTCAGAGAAGAGCCAAGCCAGATGTCTCTGGCGGCAAGAGGTTGCCAGAAGAATATGAAACAATGGCAAGCAAGAGAGGGAAGATTGAAGAGGGGATAGTTTTTTGTGCTGGCTATGGTTTTTAAAGGTTAAAAGGAAGTTGGTGTCTAGTATGAGTTCTCTCTGCAAGCAAAGAAATAATGTAAAGCTGTAAATGTTGCAGAGTTGTCCAAATTTTCCATTTCTACACTTGTAAACTGCTGTTCCAAAGGGAGGTTCTTTCCATCCTTTTCATCCAGTGTGACACAGGCATGATCAACTGTGAGGCATGAGCATTTTCACCAGTGTTTCACCCCTGCTAAAACAGTGATTTTCTTTTTCACTAAAAGCAGGCTGACAGTGTTTTGGGCGTAGGTCGGCTGAGCAGTGTAGGTGTGGGACAGTGAGCAGTGCACTGCAGCAGTGCACTGTTTGGGCTCAGGCTGTGCCCAGTGGAAGGCAGGACTCCCTTCATCCTGATGCTCTGGAAGTAAAACACTAAAAATGTGCTGGGAAATCTGAGATACCATGTAGATGAAATATACCTAAATACTAATTTTATGTAGCTCACAAATAAGGTAGCCAAGTGAGAACAATTGTTAGTTACAAAAAGAGAAGCAGAGAAGGTGAAGTTTTATTCTTGCTTTAGTCTCTAATTGTGTTTTAAGTCTTCATTAACAGTGAATAACATAAAATACCATAGCTCTAATGAGAAATTCCATTTTCTTTCTATGTAGTTTTGTCAACAAGCAGTAGTGTAAACTTGAACTTAGAACTCTTGTATATAAGCCATGTCCTTGTTTTGTTGGCTATTCATAAATTCAGATATACCAGGTAGTTAAAAAGGTTTCTTTGATCCTTGCTGGAAAAACATACCACTCCCAAGATACACCTCTATGTATTTTAGCCATGCTCAATAATCCTTAATCCCCAGTTACTGTAAAACATTATCTTAAGAATATGACTGAAGTTATTCTCAGTTGTTTCTTTTTTACCTAGCTGAGTAAAAGCAGCAGCTTTTGCCATTTTTAAGTTGGATAGGAGAAGCTTAGGAGAATGTGTAAGATCCTAAGCATGTTCATTTGACTATTTGCTGCTTGCTACAAGCAGTGTCAGCGAGATGTGCAAGGGGGAAAAGCAATCATCTACAGATAAGAGCTGTTGTGGATGTGTGCCAGTGAGAGATTACCTTCAGAGCAATAAGTGTCTGCTATGCTTAGTATCTCATGATGGAAGCCAGAACTGTTTGGAAGTTTCCTGACAAAGCTGATGACTTGGAACTTGTTAAGGGAGCACACATGCTTAATTTAGTAAAAGATCTTTGGTCCAGAATTGAATTTCTGACAAAATCCGAAAAAGAGGTGGAGACTGTGGAGGTGTTTGTGCCAGCTGCCCTATTAAATTGTGTCCTTTGAAACTATGTTCTTGTTGCAATTTTAAGTATCCTCAGCATCAAACAGTTAGTTGTGCTCGATATGTCTGCCCTGATGAAGCTGCTCACTGTAGTTAGTACATACAGGTTAGAATGTACACCTGATCATTCCTGTTAAGAAATGCAGGTAAATACCTTAATCTCTACAGCTATTTTAGCAGCTCTCTGGCTTAATCACTTATTTCATTACTTTTACAAATGTAGCAACTCTTGGAGGAGTCTGACAGCAGCAGATGCTAATACACCCAGTGAACCTGCAATTAGTATGTTTAACTGGGATTTCCTAGTTTATACTGTCAGGACAAATTACACATTGAAATTTGGATCCATACTTCCTTCATACTAGTTTATGGCACTTGTTGTTGGGGCTACTGGTTCTTCAGAGGCAGAAGGATTAATGAGGCTGTATGTGTAGGGCTTATTTTTAAATAGATATTTTCTTCTTGTGCTCTTCTTCCATCTGGTATTTCCTGAAAAAGATGGGCGAAATAAAAACCATTTGCAAACTTGACTGTGGTAATAAATTATCTACAGAGCTAGTTATCAGGCAAGGCTGAGAGGTGGTCTTTCCCACCAACTTTGTTGGGGTTTGAAGGGAGTTCAGAGCAGGCAAAGCATACTTAATCCTTTCTCTTTTGTTTTCTCTTAAAGCACTGGATGTATTTTAGGAGTAGGACTTGTTCTTTCATTTATGAGTCACAGTAGCCAAACAGAATCACGAGTGCATGTTGCTGCTTCATTGCAAAAACTCTGCAAATACCTGGACAGCAGTGAGGGCCAAAGCAGAGGAGTCCAGGAGGTATGACTTATTTTAACACAAATTTTATATCTTCCTTTTCTTTTGTAGCCTCCCTTTAAAAACTGTAGTCTTTTTGCTGAAACGTTTTATCTGTGGTACTGGAAGGCTTGATTTCTACTTTTTGTTTCACAATATATGGGTTTATGTCTGCTGGGAAAAAAAAAGTGATAATAACAACAGTAATAAGAATAGAATAATGTGTAATGCTGTACAAACGTTAAGAAACTGCCTGAAAAGATAATAGACATGATCCTTTAAAGGTCTACTTTAATTCCTTAACCCCAAATTAAATTGTTGAAAGTTGAATCATGAGTAACTATGGATATGGGTCTCTTACGTACAGTTGTTTACGACTCATCTGATCTACTAAAAGCAGACAACGAGTTACTCTCAGAGAGAACTTAAATGCTAATACTTCCTCCTTCAATATGCCTTCTGTATACTTCTTTGAAATTTGGTATCACTAGCTAATGTGAATGTTGTACTTGTGCATGCTGCTATGGCCCTATTTACTATTCTCTTTATGTTTTGGACACTTAAACTGAGCCCTGCATTTCAGGGAGTTTTTTTCCAGGATATGTCCTGTAAGTTTTAATAGGGTCCATGTACTTAGCCTATAATTCTGCTTAGGTAAAACTTGAAAAAGAAAACTGATGAAATTCAAATAGTTTACTAGAGAAAACAAAAATCAGAACAAGCAGATGCTTTGCATGATAAAGCAACTCTCTGTACATGATATGTGTAAGCCTAGAGCAGCTGAGCAGTTGAGTTGCATAATCCTCTGTTTTTCCTATGGGAGTTAATATAGATTGATAGTATTATTCTTTTCCCCCTGTTGGTAGTGCTCTGAGAGCTCTTTATTAAATATATTCTTTGATGGAGTTCTGTTTTTTTGGCAGTACATATGTGTTGGGGATTAGCCTTTTGCAGTTTATGGTACATGCATTAAAATTACTTACAGCTATGAAATAATTTATCTGTCCCCAGAGATCTTCAAGTCCATTATTGAAGTTAAACTGAGTTTAATACAGCAACTTCTGAGATGAAAGTCAGCAGCTGTTTAACATCATGAGATAGTTTGGATTAAAAGCAAAACCTACCTTTTGCAATTAAAACTTCTGTAAGGATTTGTACAGATGAGTAAAATTTTGGCAGCACTCTAGGATGAATGTTACTATATGAGATGCACAAGAGACTCTTTCAGGGCTGTAAATGACTTGGATATAACCTGGTACTTGAGAAGTAATTTTGGCCTGCTGCAGCAAGAGGTACGATCTGCACATTACTTGCTACAGGTCAAACTGATGTCAATCCTGCACAGTAGGTGGGTCCTCTGCTTCCCTCAGTCATGTGTTCTGCTGCTTAACTTTGGTGCAGAGGAGGTTAAACACTTGGCACACTTGCTTTGTTGGTAGTTCCAACTTCACTTCCTTATTCTCCGTGGTTAAGGCAGGAGAAAATAGAAAAGCAGTGTTGCTGGTGACTCCTTCTGCAAGGACAGAAGGCTGGTGTTGAGGACTGTGTGTGGAGGACAGTTCTACGTGCTTATTTTCTGGCCTGGTGGGCCTGCTTGTAGTCCTGATGGGAGCACAGCATGCTGAGTATGCTTACTGACCTCTGTTGTAGAATCAGAAGTATTTCCAAGCTTTAGTTGTGTTTGTTTAACATTATTAGCATCCATGAAGAATCTTTCAGAGAGGGAATAAATACCCTCTCTGAAAGTATAAACTGAAAATGTTACGTCTTTTCTATTGTGCTGGCACATTGACTAGACTCTAGTTAATGGAATAAAAATTTTTTCAGGTACTTGCCTATTCTGTGGCCTGTTCCTGTGTCTCTGCTTTCAGTGTTGGAATCATAGAAGCAGCTGAGGCTGAGAAGGCTATGAGCAAGCTACAGACCTTAGCAGAAAATAATCAGCAGGTAATGATTCTGTATTTGGGCTTTGCTTCAGTTCTCTTTCTCTCTTTATCTATTTAATATTGGATACTGCTTTACCTGAACTGTAATTCAAGACAATTATATTGATCTACTTTCATTGTTAACTAATGCTGAATGTATTTTGCATGCCATGCAATTACTAAGACTACCACTTGATTCATTGATGTGATTACCAGACAGTGAAATAAAAGCAAGTTGTATGTGTTTGATAGCATTTAGAAGAGAAATTGTTATGTTTGATGCCTTTAGTCCCTGTATCCTGCCATTTTTTGTCTTTTTTATAGCACATTTCTGTAAATTCTTTTTCTTGGTGGGAAAATACATCAGCTGTGAAGTTTTGAATTTTTGCTTTCCCTTAACCACCAGACAGTGCATCATAACCACAACTTCCTCAAGGTGTGTGTTTCATCCCTAGTGTACTAGGGTACCCCTCAAATTGCCAAAAATAATCTCAATATTTCAGTGCCAGTTCTTTTCTGGTTAAAGTTTGCCAGGAAATGAAGGAGCCAGGGGTAGGCAATCATATTTGAATCAAAGCCTGCTAGTGCATTAATCATCTGTTCAGAATGTTTATCTGAAAAATAGGAAGTCAGAGCTAACTACCTGTGCTAGAGCTTCTTATCTTCATATCAGAAAATCTGCTCTAAAACAAATGCTCTATTTGCCAAAGATTTAATCTCAGAATACACGTCACTTGAAGTAAGGAATCATCTGGTATTCTAGACAAAGACATTATCTCTAATTGTTGGGAAATAATAAATATGTAAGTAATGTTTCAATAACAAGTCTATTTTTGTAAAATCATTTTTTAATAAGTTCTTTTCACCTTACAGACCTACAGTTTTGCTTTAGCTTTAGGTGCGATAGTACATGGATTGTCAGCTTGTGGTCATGGGAAGGCTGAAGACCTGAGTAACAGACTAATGCCAGCCTGGATAAAAATGGTGCTTGCAGAGGTAAAGGAGTTTGAGTGCATAGTCTAGGTTTTGTACTTGCTTTGTTGTTTTGGGTTTTTTTGCATGAGCGGGGGTAGAGGAGATGGGGAAGGGATGGTGTGCAGTTTAAAATAAACAGTAGGAATGTAATTTTCCTTGCTTCTGCAGGAATGATGCCAGGAAAATTTATTCTGTTTGATTAATATTTGGAAGCAAGAGTATAACTGTGTATTTGCTAAAGGGAAAAAAATCCCTGTTTCTCTTCTACTTGGATAATTTGTGAGAAATGCTTGTCTCAGTGAGGTCTTAATTTGGACATTTTCACTAATTTCGAACAGTGCCCAAATATAAAGACTAGGTTATTATGTGAAAATGTCTCGTGAAATCAGGTGCTGCTTGTCAAAACTAGAAAAAAGAAGCATGATTATAGTGCCTTAGTCATTATAATAATTTCAGTTTATCTGGAAAAGTTAGGTGTTTCAAATCAAACGCTAAACTTACACATTAAGATTGCAGCTGCAGGTAATTATCAATAAAGAAACTGGTTTTGAGTTGAATTGCACTGGTATATTTTGTGGAGTACAGATTGTGCTAGGGAAAAAAGTGATTTTTCAATCCATGGAGATTTCAGATTTAGAGGAGTGAGGAGAGGCTCCATATAAAGCGTCATTTCATCAAGAAAGGGATTAGTATTGTCTGCCATGCTGGAGTCTGATCTGAAAAGGCTGTTGGGATTTTAGGTGTACTAGTGAGAGTAGTTATGTTTTCTAAGTTGGAAGAAACAAGCATTTTGTCCTACAGCAGTGTTATGTCATCACATTGGCTCACTGGTCCTGAATTACGCTTCCAGGGTTCTCCAACAATGGAGCGTCTGGCTGCTGTCAGTGGGCTGGTTGCGCTGGTGGGCTCTGAAGGAGGCATGATACAGGTAAGACTATGCAAGCAAATGGTACCTTAATCTCATGGAGAAATTTGGCTAGAAGGCAAGATGAGATGCATCTTCCTCATTCCTACAGCAATGGCTGTAAACCACGACATCACATTTTCGCAATAATTAATGTTGGGTACGAAACAAGCAACCTTGAATTGCAGTGCATAAAATGGAGTTTGTTCAGTTTAGCCATCATATGGCCCATGTGCAATGCCACTGGGGAAGAGTTTACAGCCATATAGCTTTTTCCTTTTCTCTCTCTCGCTCCCCAGAGAAAGGGCATGGGTGCAAATGTAATCTTTTCAGAATTTTTTCTCTGTTGCTTCTTTATTTACCTCTTACAAAATTATTTTCTTTTTCTCTTGCAGCTGAAATCTGAGAGCATTCAGTCCTCACAGTTTCAAAGTAAGCTGAACGAAGTGATCAGAACCCTTACACAGGTAATGGTATCATCCTTTGGATAATGCGCTAGCGTACCTTCACACCTTGCACAACCAAGCCAAGTCTGTTGGAAAGAAACTATGTAATGTTTGTGTCCAGCTTGAATGAGGCAGTGTAGGAAAATTTTTTTAACTAGTGGTTTATTGTCTCAACAGATAATTAGTTTCTCAGAGCAGATTGGTCTTCAGACAAATGCAGTGAGACTTCTGGGACGTCTTCACATGTCCTGTTTGTCTTCTTCCCAGAACAGGGCATCTGGTAAGATGCTTTATTACTGCTTCTTAAACGTGTTGAAATAGCACATCACTAAAAAGACAGTGAGGGCCACATTAGATAACACAAGTTAGACATTGCAGCCCTGTGAAGTGACATGACAGCCTTTAAATCGGAGATCTCATGGTCCTGTGTGCCTAAAGGTTGGAACATGAAGCAGGAATCAGGGTGCTGAATAGGATCCCCCATACCTGCTTTTACTTGCAGTGTGAAAGTAAGGTTCTAAATTGTTCTAGTGAAACTTGTATATTGCTTCTTTATTTTTTTATAGGATAAACTCTATAAACAGGTTTTACAGTTCCTATGGGACATGTATTTGACATCTACTCCATGCCTTTTAGAACTGATTAATCTACTATTGTTTTAGCACTTCCACTGTATAAAAAAATCAGTACTTAAAAACCGGTCAATAACAATACCAAGCTGACTTTTTAAAAGTATTTTTCCAGAACAGATATTCTCTGGTTAGCTGAAATAAAAAAACAGCATTTTCCGTGCCCTTTCAGGGCAGCTGATATGTCGCTAATTTCAAATATTGTTTCAATATCCATTGGTGAAATAAAGGCCGGATAATTAATCATTAATGAAATATCAGTAATAAGCGCAAACTAATGAAGTTGAAGCTGTTCACTTTGGTGTGAACTAAACTGGGAACCAAAAATATAAAATATAGATGAACAGAGAAAAGTCAGAGAATTGCAGAGAAAAGTCTCTCAAAGTTTTTACTTTTATGTATGCATGCATGCCTAAGGTTAGATACATATGGTAAGTCTCTGCTTCATTAAACTTCCTAAAATTTTGAAGTGCTCGCTTTCAAAGCCCAACTTGCAGTGCCCAATATATTTTTAAGGAAGTTCTTATCCCTGGCTTTTCAGTTGACCTGTGAATTTGTTTTTTCAGATCTGGCACCTCTCACCACCAGAAATGTTTAGCTTAAAGGTGAAAAGGCCAATACATCTATCAATCATGTGGTCTAAATATTCTGAGTCACCTACAGAATCAGTTAGCTCAAACATAGCTCATTTTGGCCTTTAAATTTACACAGGAGCAGATGATGTTTTTTGCTGATGATGTTTTAGAATGTAAGCAATCTTTTTATCTTCACAGTTCCTCCAGATTTTAGCTACTTACCTGTAAACAGTTTTATCAGGGCAGCCATTGACTTTGCCATTGAAAGTGGAAAGAAAGGTAAGGATCAAACTACAGTATTTCTCTGGAAAATTTGTTACGGCTATAAAAGGTGACCTTAAACACTTGCTTTTATTTGCTAAGAGAACTTTTCTTACTACAAATTTGAACTTCACTAATGTGAGGTATTTAAAATAGGAATTTAATTACACTCAGAAAATTTAATTGCACTCAGAAAGATAAGGTAATAATGTGTAGCTAGGACTTTAGTTTTCTCCACCTAATTTTTGATTTTTAAAACCCTTTTCCCTTCCCTCTCTGCTGGTGAGATGATGTTTCTTCCCAGAGAGAATGGAAGTCAGATCATTTTAAGTGTTAGCCTGTATGGTCAGTTCAGCAGCAGCAGCATCAATATCATCAGACCGACTTTATGCTATCCCTTTTTTCAGTGATGTTGGATTAAGATTCTCTGTAACAGAGTGGTATTGAACAGATTACTGCTATGACAGATGCAAAGAAGCCTGAAGAAAGTATGTTCTTACATGAGGAAGCCTGGTAAAAGAGAGATGTCTTGGAGTAGTCTTAAGGAAGGTAGAGAAGATTACTCCTGTGTGGAGCTAAGGGAGCTCACTGCTGTCCTATGAAGCAGGCTTTGCTTTAAATGGAGGTTAAAATGCCCATGTTTTGATTCCAGGAGGACTGAGTTAACGTATGTTGACATAACACATTATGTAGCAAAGGTTAGCACTTACCTGACTGTTCTTTTGGACTGCATTTGCAAGATGAGAAAGGAAAGCAGTGTCAAAAAACTTTGGTGTTCTCCCAATAAGAAATGCAAAAATACTACCTTACTAGATGAGGAATATCTGTAGTTAACTTGTAAATTGACTCAAGAACAAGGGATCAGAAAGTTTCTATTTATTAGTAACAAAAAGCCATTTTTACACAAGATTAAAACTGTAACTGTTCATTTTAAATGAGATGGCTAACTCTCAGATGCAAAAGGAAGTAACAATGATTTTGTAAGTTTTCAGTTCTTTACTACAGCTCGAACTGCAGTGCAGTGTTACATTTTTTTTGCTGAGCTGTTCATCCAAATATATGTGTATAAAATTCAGACTGAATCTTCTGTTCTAGGCCCTGAATCTGTCCCAGCTGAGCTGGTGAAAGTAGCACTGGCACCCATTGCATTAGTTGGAGAAAGCTATCAGTATCCACCTGTAAACTGGGCATCCATTCTTTCTCCTTTGATGAGGCTGGACTTTGGTAAGAGTGGTAGTTTTCTATTAAGACTTATATTTGTCACAAGAGTTACTCACTAATGCAGCTTTCACAAACTTTGGAGCCCTCTTCAGGACTTGAAGTTAGTGCAGTGGTTAGTTTTATTATGCTTTCAAGGCTGACTTTTTAGTGTTTGCAAGTATATATTTGTCATCACCATGTGGACACTACTTTAACTGAAGAAAAACTAAAGAAGATCATAGCTGAGAAGTTCCCTAAAACATTAGTGGCCTGAGTATTTCATTTGAACTATTTACATAAGAGCCCATCATAAAACTTAACTAGTTGCTTCCTGTTTTCATTACCTGTGGTCCAATGCCCATGTCAGAGCCTGCATGCAACTTTTCCACATACTTGAACTGTTTGGTAGTTCGTCTGGCTATTACTAGTTTTAAATATGCTTTCTACTAAGTTACACTGGGTGATAATTTTCAAAATAGTGGAAAAAATTTCTTGTATGGAGGTTTGCAGTTCTTACGAAGAGCTGAAACTTGTTAAATGTCTGGAGGTTTTTTTTATTCCTGCTTTTCATTTAGGAGTCTTACTTTTGTAAATCAGGGAATTTGCAGAGGAAACAGTACATGTGTTTTGTGGCTGGTTTTAGATTTCAGACAGCATCATAGTCCAGGAATATTGACTCATTTTTCCTTCTGTGGATTAAATCTTAACTTTATTTGGCAAGGAGGGGCTTTTTTTAATTTTTACTTTTCTTAGCATTCCCACATTTTTGTTCCTGAGCTGATACAAATGCTGATATTTCTTGCTGAAAGTGCATGAATAAAAAGAGGAGTCTTCTAACATGTATGTGTTAAAAGCTTTAAGTAGGATTTTTAGAAAACTAAGTTGTAATGTAGTGCTCTAGGAGAACAATAACCTTCCTTTATTTTATCAGTTGAGAACAAATTTAAAGGGAAAATAATTTCTTTATAACTTAGTTTGTTTTCTTCTGATTTAGGTAATGAGGTAAAACATCTCTGCCTTGAACTGGCTGTGACGCAGGCCCAGTCATCTCAAAATGCGGCAATGCTTTTAGGGATGTGGGTGGCACCTCCTCTTATCTACAGTCTCAGTGTACGTATGTCAGAAAACTTGTGGGAGCTCAGCACCTCTTCCATATAAAATTCCTCAGTGACAGTGTTTAGGCTGTCTCACCAGAAAAGGATTACTGGGTTCAGAATTCTTCAGAAATACCATTTTGGGAGTATTTATAGTGAGAGAAAGGTTATTCTGGGGCCTTGAAGTTCAAGGCAGACTTAAGACCTGCTACACTGATTTTACTTTACTGCTTAAGACCTTTTTCCTCTCTCTCATCATGCTGTAGCCTGATAACCTGGAGACATAAATCATGGCGTGTAGGGAGAAAAAGTATATTTTATTATACCAGCTGATAGTCTTAAAAGAAAGGCCTGCCCTAATCTGTCCAACAGCTTACCTGCTTTTTCTAACAAGGTCTCTTGATCTAACTAGTAAAAAAAGTTGTGCGTTGAAAACCTTGCCTTAATTTTGTACATACCCAACAGACTAACCTACAGTATAATCAAATTTGGTCTTATCCTTCACTGCTGTTCTGTTCTTCTGGAATTAAAATGTGGATTACATAGGACAGTATGTAAAACTCCCTGAATCCCACAGAACACTTGACTGCAAATTTCTGTCATCTTACACAAGTTCAGGGGCAGATTCATGACAATTCTCAGAAAATTGTTTGTTTCTATGATCTCTTCAAGGAGTGTTTTTTGTTTTAATTCATTAGTCTTAGATACGCAGACATTTGCCGTCAGTTTTAAGGAACATAATTGGTAAGGTACCAAAAAAAGATTTTATTTTTGACTACCACTTTTCCAGCTGCTGTGGGAATGCAGAGGTCACAAAATGAGGTGAGCCACAGAGTATGTAAGCTCTGCATCTCATAGAGGTTATTCATTCTTCTTCACCAGCTAGCAGCATTAATGGTTCTATGGCTATCATACTTCTGTCCTTGACTGTCTGGACAGTCTGTATGCTTTGTGTAGGAATGCAGTGGGCACCATGTAATAAAATTGCTCTGTCCATATGGAGATGTGATGTCTATGGTTCATTGAAAGTAAGTTCTTCAGTTTTTAATGAAAACTGAATATTGACATGCTTGAGCTGTTTTTAATTCAAAAAATTCATGAAAAAAGGGAAGAAGAAAAGAACTGAGAAATATTTTTTAATCTTTTTTAAGCTTTTATAAAGCCACTCTTCTTACAATTTTATCCAACAGTAGTTCAAGGTTTGTGAAGAACTAGAATTTGAAACTGAGCAAAAATTATTCCTTTCCAGATGAAGACTCAGAAATATCTTTTCATGTCTCTATCTCTGTGGATGCAACATGTTGCAGAAGACAAACTGCAGTCTTTTACTGAAGTGCTTCTGATACAACAATTTGACGTGAAGAACCGCACAAAAAGCCCAGAAACTTGCCAGTGTGTTCTACAGGGGCTCCTCCAGGCAATGAAACTTCCCAATCCTGCCCAGTTTTGCTGGAGCTTTTTGTGTCAGGCTGTGGAGAAAATATATGAGCTGCTTCCAAATGAGGTTCAGGTAAGGAGTATGTATGAGGTGTATGAACAGTGTAGCTAGGTATTTTTTTTAATGGTTGTAAGTCCCATCTTTTTGCACTGATGCATCGCATTCAAAACATGAATTAGATGTACAATTTTTAATGATAATAGTTAAAATAGCAGCATAATTTCAATTTAAGTTATTTTTGGAAATTTTCAAATATGATGTTGTGAAATCAATCTAATGTGCACTCCTCCCAAACGATTCAGTAAGGGAAAAATACAGTATTAGTACTGAAATAAATGTTATTGAAAGAGAAGAAGTGAATAATGAGAAGGCTTTCTTTTTCCCACAGAAGATTCAGCTTCTCGCAGTGATTTAAAGAAACTATTTTGCTGCAGAAAATACTTCCAATCAATGGCACTTTGCCATTAAAAATAAAATAAACTCTTTGAAAGTATTCAAATGCCATTATTCTAGTAGATTGATGTACATTGAATTGCCCAGCAAATAAAATAATTTCTAAAATAGATTAAGTTAAATGAAGCTAGAGGATAATTATTCATCATTATCATTAACAAGTTCCTAAACTCACCAATTTTGATGACAAAGAAAGCCATAAATAGACATTTAGACATGCATTTATTTTTCTGTTTGCAGAGAGGTGAACTGGAGATGTATATTGATGTAGCAAGATGTATTTCAGAAATGGCCGATTCAGAGATCAATCGCATTTTCCAGATCTCCAAGGTAATTGCATTTTAATTCTGCTCTTTTATCACCAGATCATGTGAAACAAGCAACCTTGTCATTTTTATTGTCACCAGACTATTTTAGTTCATTGGGAGCATTTAATTGTTTTATCTGACATGTAGGTAAGAGTGTCCTGGATCTACTCTGTAGGCAGTAGAGAGAAGTGGTAAGAATCTATATCCCAAACTTTCTCAAAGCAACTGAAATACTCATGATTTCACCTGGGAAGTTTGAATCAGAGAGTCTTAAATAACTTGGTCAGGGAGGGGTTAGCTTCTTCTCTCAAGCAACAAGTCCCAGACAAGACAAGAAGATACAGTCTTAAGCTGTGCCAAAAGAGGTTTAGGCTGGACATTAGGAAGAATTTCTTCACTGAAAGTGTGATTAGACCTTAGAATAAGAATGTCACACCAGGGAGATGGTGGGGACGTGGTCGCTGGGGGTATTTAAGGAAAGACTGGATGTGGCACTCACTGCCAGGTCCAGTTGACATGGTATATCGTATGTTGGACTTGACAATCTCATAGGTCTTTTCCAACCTAACTGATTCTGTGATTCTGGGAATTACTTCTATTAGCAGAACAGGAATGGTATTGGGCTGGTTTTGAACATTAATCCCATCAAAATATGTAGGGGCAGAATCTGTTTCTATTGCTGGCATGACAGGGGGATCACAGGATTTTACTTTGGCGGAAGCTGATGTGAGCCTGACTGGAAACGAGTAAATAATTCTAGTGGGTGCATTGGCAATTTAGCCAGCACTAAACCTATCACAGATATGAACCAGAGTGGTGTTATGTCTTTTAAATCTCACACCAATTATGCAAACAGCAGACTGTAGTCCTCTTTGGTTAATATACCCACCTGCTTGAAATTGGACTGTAAATGCATCCTGGTGACTAGCTGTCCTTGAACTGGTGGATCTGTACTTCTGTTAAAAATGTGAAATAATTGACTGAAAAACCTTTCATTCTTGACTTCATGTTCTATATTTACATTCACACTCAGAATGTTTCCTGGTGGACAAGATGACTGAGGATGATAATAGAATAAAAAAACTTTCATCTTGTAGATCACCAGTGGAATCAATTAACAGTGGAATTCCTAGCAGGTGAAATGCTAAGGAAATTACCTGTGTGGAAGAACTTGATGCTTTCAGATCAAGCTTTTAAAAACAAACATCTGTGACGTAAAGCCCGCTGTTCTGTTCACTATCAGATTTACTAGAGCATCAAGTATTCAGATAGGTTTTTAGAAGCTGAACTGTCATTTCCTTATATTTTTCAGTTCTTTTTTCACACTGGAAAGATCATTTAAGAAAACCTCTTTTTGTCACTACAGTGTATCTGTCTTGCAAGAAGATTTGAGTGTCCAGAACTGTTAAAGCTGGCTCATTCCATTTCAAAGGGGAATGTAAAATTTAAAGCAGTATGAAAACAAGCTGTACACTTTGCTGGACTATTTCAAACAGTGTAAAATTCAAGTAATATGTACAGTCTTCTGTTTAGTAATATGTCTTGAGGAAAACTGAGCCTACTGGTTATTCAGAGAGTTTCTTATATTTTTATAAAGAGGAATGCAAAATTTACAGTTCCCACAAGAAATCTATCTTTCAATTTAACATGTTTTTTATTGCATTTGCAGAACAATATAGAGAAGGCCACGTTCATGAAAGTGTATTTAGTTTCTCAAGGCAGATTGCCTCTGATGAACTTGAGTGCTGTGATTGGTACTGTGGCAGGATATCACCAGAAAGAAAATACTTTATGGATGTTCTTGCATGCTTTCTATCACGCTCGTATTGTGAGACATGAAAATACAGGTAAGATTAGGCTTAAAGAAAAACCAACAATGCAGTTAGCAGACATTTATGAATCTACACTGATTCCTTTAAAATAATTTTAAGATGGTTTAACCAAAGCATTTCCAAATTTTTCCATATTAGAAACTCCTGTCTTCATAATTCTTACATTATTCAAATACTTGTATAAAACTTTGCTTTTATGTTTTTCTCCAGTTACTTCTTTTTCTGTGGTCCAGCTACAAGTCATTTGTCTCATCAGTGTGGTTTACAGACCAGAGTTTTAACTAGATCTGTGTCTCCGACTCTTTTTAGGGTAGTATTACAGATGTACATAGTACATCAGAGACCTCTTAATAGTGCAACTCTGCTAACCTTCTGACCTAAAATCTGACTTAACGGTATGTGACACAGAAGGTGGGGTGATGTTCCCATGAGACTGGTTGAACTAGCAAGATATCTTTCTTTCCTGAATGCCTTGCACTGATTTAACACAGGAAATAAATTCCCCTTTCTTCCTCTTCATAACTATACCAGATAGTCATCTGGTGGGTTAATGATTTGCGCTGGCTCAGCAATGGGTCTGACAAAGCATAGAGGCTGATGCAAGAGAAGTAGGAGAATCACACAGGAAGATAAAGAAGGAAGAAACAAGAACAGAAAGATACAAGAATGAGGTCTCATTTTCATGGCAGAAAGGTTTTTGTCTGCCTGTGTTCACTGAACAACTTCAAAGCATTATATTGCCAGATGCCTTAGCTGCCAGCTGTGTTTGAAGAACTTCAAAGAGTAGTAAGCTTTAATTAAGTGAAGTGAGGATTCTTTGGGTAAAAGAGGAGATTGCATTAAAGGGGGCACTTCTAAAGATTACATGGACATAATAATGTATGATGTAATGTGGTCTTGGTGGTGAGCATGGTTATTAGTTTATAGGAGGTAGAACAGATTATGGATAGCAGAACCTGAACCAATAAAATGTCTTCCATCCTTGAGATGAATTGAGGGCTGATTTTATTTGCATGCCTTGACCACATTTTACTGACTCTCAACACTGTAGGACCATTTTCACAGTACTTTCCACATTGAGGGAGGCTTTAGGATTCTGTAGCAGTCATATAATTGGTTAGGGTCTTGCAGACTGCCATTATGTCAAATAATTCTCACTCAGTCTTTTTTTTCTGTGTGTTCAGTGTGTTGCCTGCATTATAAACAGAGTTTCTGTACTGTTTAAGGGCCTGTATGTTTTCTGTCAGTGGCAAAATTAATCAAATGTGATAGTGGTGTTGGTGATCTTTGTTCTTCTACAATTGGTACTTTCTTGCTATAGTGATTTTCTGTGCTTGATTTTTAATGAAAAGCAGTGCATTCTAGTGTTTGACATGAGTCAGTGTTCTTATTCTTTTTCTAGGAGTTCTGAAAAGAATGGACTGGCTGTTAGACCTGATGGGCTACATCAGAAATGTGGCGTACAAATCAATAGCCTTACAAAATGTTGATCTGAAAGAGGTAATGCTGTGAAAATTATTTGCAGCAAGAAGGAGGTTCTAATATATTCCACATTTTTCCTCAGTAATAAGTATTATTCCCCATGCTTTTGTATTTTAGAAGATTGATCTTACCACCACAGAGAAAATTTTCACAATTTTTGTGAATTAATGTGTATTTAAGACTCTTACTTTAAAATAATCTTTACATTTAAGTTATGATAGAATGTAAAGGCAACTAAAGGAAATAATTATTTCAAATTTACTGAATTTAGAACAATTGAAGGAAAATTTTGAATTCACTAGTAGAACTGTCTAGGCAGGTCAGAACTGTGTAGCTTCTGGTTCTGAGAGGGCTTGGACAGTTTTAGAGAAATAATGTTGTTCAGCTGTTTAGGTCTTCTGTTTGAGGACATAAAGTAAGCTGCTGCTTAGGTCAGAAAGGCATTCATTACATTGCTGCAGTATTTCTCAACCATTTATAGCACCACAATGGTGACCATCTCTGTTTTCCCTCAACAGTCAGGCTGCTGTGAAAAAGTTATTTCCCCATTTTAAATGAATTGTGGATCAGCTTTAATCTAAAAGATGATTTTAGAAGAGTGTGATTTTTACTTTTTTTCCTGTAGACATTTTACTTTGAATTTAGAAAGAAGCTTATGCTCTTCAAAGCATAGAAGGATATTAAGAACATTTTAGTTCTTGCATTTTTAATTTTACCTGAGTTTTTAGATTATTGTTTTTAAGAGCAAGTCACCATCTGGATTTGGTCTTGGGTTTTTGGTTGGTTTCTTTTTTGGATTAGGTTTTTTTTGTTGGGTTTTTTTTAAATGGGATTTTAAATTTTTTTTCTCCTTCTGTATTATTCATTTAATAAAGTGTGGTTTTGCCTTTTTCCTGTTTAGTGCATAGATTTCCTCATGTGGCTGTTTGCAGCTTCTGTGTTGGCCTGGGCTGATCATGGTGCACCATTACTGCTTGGCCTCAGTGCTGACTGGTCACTGTGGAAACACCATGTGGTATCACCAGAATTACCTGAGGAACACATTGGCAAGCACCCCACTGACAAGTTTGCTGTGCAAGAGACTCTCACTCTCCTTCCAAGTAGCCTTTCCCTTTTGCTGGCTAAAGAACCATGGAAAGAACAAACACAGAAGGTAAAATTGCATGTAGTGGTAAGCATTTTACATGAGAAAGCACCCCATTTTTAGTAGTCAGCTTGGATCTTAGATAGAGCAGTTATTTCCTCTATATTTTATTGCATCTCAATTATGATCTCACTTTATTTTTAATCAGATATGAAAGTAGTTTCTCAAGTAAAATTTGAAAGTTGCAAAAAAAAAAAATAATTCCAAAGCTAGGAGTCAAACTCTTAAGAAAATAAGGGAGAAGAGAGTTGGGAGCTGCTGGTAGCAAGTCAGTGTTTTAAACACTGAAAGAAGGATCCTCTGCAGTTGGACACATCACACTGTAAATTCAGAACAATCAAAGATCTTCTGTACAGTTTGCAGTGTGTGTCATTTATTTTGAAGTACAAGTTGAAAATAAATGTGGAAAACTGTGCCTAATTTGGCAAACCTACTGTGCAATGCATGTAGTTGCTATATGTGGAAGTACTGCTATTAATCTATAGATTAATAGTTGGCTGTTTTGTGCAAACTGGAATCTGTTGAGGACTGGTTTTTCTGAGCATGTTTCTGTGCTGAAAGTTACCACTGAAGTCAGAATTCAGAATGTGGGAGGAATGCAGGGGTGAGCTGTTAGTATGCAGGAACCTAATTAGGTTTTAAGGAAGAATGTGAGGCCTTGCCCTGAAAATCATCCTTATGAGTTTAAATACCATATTGTCATCCAGGCACCCTGCACTGCCAGAAAAAAATAACAAAAAATGAGAGAGGTCAAAAGAGGAAAAAAGGCAATAAGAGTTCTGAAGGATTTGCAGTAAAACATTTGGACAAGAGACTGATAAGAAATAATTATATTAATAGGTTAAAGGTATGAACAGACAAGATGGAGGGAAGCTATTTAGTGTGCCTTTTTCTTACAAAGAATTATTGCTGGGATAATGAGAAGGAACAAAGGGAGTTTCAGATCCAGCTATGGGAAGAATTGCATTGACAGGGAGATGTACTCTATGGTGTTTTGTTTACTTTGGGCAGAAGTTTCATTGGCCTCTGCCTCTGATTAGATAACTGAATTTAGCAGAAATCAAATGTTGTCTGTCAAACTGAAAATAATTCGTCATGTTCTGATACAGAGCCTCTTTTAATTCAGATTTTTTTTCTTATTTCAATCTTCAGTTTATTGACTGGCTGATCAATATGATGGAATGTCCTAAGGAAGCATTATCAAAATCCTCCACGGACCTGCTAAAAGGTAATACATTTTTAATTGGGTCCTTATTTTTCCATAACTGTCAGTACAGATCAAAATGCAGTTGTTATAAGGAGTGAGATTTTGTCTTTGAGGTAATTGTCACAGATAAGTTGACATTCTTGTCTGTAACACCTTACATTTGCTGTCTCATCTGCTGATGCTTATGATGTAGCACTTGGGGTCCAGAGGACCTAGAGGTACATCTAGTGCACAAGCTTATTTCATTGATAGATCTGTCTGTTGTTTTTGAAGTTACCCTTAAAAATAAGATGCAACATACTATTGGGAAATGCTCCAGTACTAGAATACAAATCACATAACTAAGGTACAAGTAAAGACTGCACTGTGTGGAAGGGATAGGAGGTGAACTAGAGCAGCCTAGTAAGAGTCTGAGAAAAAAGGAAAGATAAATGAGGGTTGCTGAAAAGATACATGAAAAGAAGGATGGAAAGTAGACAATATGTTGAATTGTGGTAGGAGTTGTAGCCCTAACATGCATCCCATTGCTTACTTAGATATGTCGGGTATGTGCAAGTCATTTTAAGAGGGCACCACAAATATTCTCAAGTGAAGTAAGTGCACTTGTGCTTCTTTCCATGAACACAACGCACTTCCTTTGGACCATCTGATTTATTGGACCTAAACAAGGCTTCTTGAAATCCAGTTATAAGTTATTTTCATTTTTAGGATAATTACCCTTGTTTTGATGTCTGCAGTCTTTAGTCACTCTCCGGTAAATTCCCCTGTAATGTCTGCTAATCTGCACCAGAAGCAATGCTAAAGACTGTTGGAGAACCTCCTCTGTATATCAAAAAGTTCTGATATTCACCATATATTTTCAGTATGCCCTCATAAAGATAAGTCAGTGTTCCCCTTGAGCTTCACATTGTTTTTTTTCCTTTTACATACTAGAACATGAGACTTCCATCTGAGTAACTAGACTGTGACTAGGTTGGTTATTGGATTTTGTCTAAACAGATGATCCTTTCAAATTGAGTTAAAGCATCAGTGAGTTGCATTTCCCATCAGAATTTGAATTGTGCAGAGGACTTTGTGCTTCTGGTGTTCACAGTGCCTCCTGAGTTCTGGCTTGCATCATTGCTCATTGAATTTGAACTTTCTGCAATGTTGGTTGATCTGTGTGCCTAAGTGATAGACAAATTAGAAGATGGTGTGATGTGATTTCAGTAGGAGACATGCCACAAAGCAGACAGAGGGCTTAGCACATCACCACAAATGAAAGAATTACGAAAAGAGTCAGTAAAAGGAGAACTAAACCTATACCTGTGTTAGTAAATTACTAGGAAGAATACTCCAACATCTTTGTCTTTGCACTGCACAACTTAATGTAATTTGTCCTTGTCTTCACAGTTACACTTCTGGCCTTGAGGTCTCTTGCAGAGTTCAAGAAGAAAGCAGTATGGACTAAAGCTTATGGGTGGTAGCTGCACACCGTACCTTATCAAATTAAGAAAACAGTTCGTACTTGAAAACATAATATTATTACTCAGGCATCAAGAAGCTGTATTTCAAAGATGTTTCCTATTACAAGATTTTTAATTGAGTTTGCAATTTTTTTCCCTTTTGCTTCATCATAAAAATTCCTATAAAAAACAATATTTTGTCTTTAACTGATACGTTATTGTTTTGCAAATGTGGAAATGAGAAATATTCATTCAGTTTCAATTGAGTTGTTTCAGTGACATCTGGGAACCTCAAAAGCTGGAGTGGAATATTCCTTTAATTTGTGGAAGCTTTGAAGGAATGGCTGAAAATAAAACAAACTTGTAAAATTTGTTTGGATATAGCATATTTACTAAAGTATGTTTTAGTGTAACAGATTTGGAATGAGCATTTTTTTAAACTGATAATCCTTCCTTTAGCAATATCACAGTATCCTTGTGCAGTAGTGACAACACATTATGACTATATAGTGTGAGCAGGGTTTCTGAAAAGGGGTGGTATGCATGTCAGTTTTGCAATGGCTTTATAAAGATCGCTGAAATGAGTCAATGATCCTGATGGCTGTTGTATCTGCAGCTCCAGGACAGCTGCAATTTTCTTCCCACTTATGACTGTTCTTGTCTCCTTTACACTTCTTTGCACATAAGGAGAGTTCTTCTCTGCCTCTAGGGAAAAGGGACAGCACAGCAACTCTTTTCCACATTTATCATCTTAAATATATTAACCCCTGTTATATTCCTTATTTATTATTTTTCTTTCTGAAGGAATAGAGATTTTTCACTTTGCTATCTTGCCAAGACAAATATTAAAAACACTTTTGTATTTAGCAATCCTCCTTGCTGAAGTAGACAAAAATTAACTGAATATAATTGGGCACTGTTCCGTAGTGTCTTTCAAAACAGTACTGCTAAGAGCATTGTTGATTTTTTATCAGGTTGAAGGAAATTATATTTCCATATATCTAGAAGACACACCCATTGGAGGAATTATGTTATTTTCAGGACTGATAACATTTCCTCTGTAAAAGAAATTCTCTTCTGAGTTCTTAGTCACTTGGTCTGTTTGCCCTGGAGGAGACAGAGGACAGACTTCATCACAATTTACAAATACGTCATGAGGGAAAGAGGAGGGGCAGGCACTGATCTCTTCTCTGTGGTGACCAGTGACAGGACCTGAGGGAATGGCCTGAAGTTGTGTCAGGGGAGGTTTAGGTTGGATATTAGAAAAAGGTTCTTCACCCAGCGGGTGGTTGGGCGCTGGAACAGCTCCCCAGGAAAGTCACAGCACCAGCCTCACAGAGTTCAAGAAGCATTGGGACAATGCTCTCAGGCACATGGTGCGATTCTTGGGTCATCCTATGCAGGTCCAGGTTCTGGACTTTGATGATCCTTGTGGCCCCCTTTCAACTCAGAATAATCTATGGTTCCATGACTCTAGGATTTTCTCATCCAATTAGAGTACTGTGTGAAGGATAAGCATTTCTTCACTGATTGGGTGTGTGGAGGATTAATGCAGTACTTGCTTGCCTTTCCAAAATATTGGATAATTAGTGGTAGTTTTCTGCATATGCAACTCTATACTGAGAAAACTGTCTAAAGGTGAATGTGCAGAAGGACTCAGTCAAAGTCCTTGTCAGCAAGTCTGCATCCCAGTTCATGACATTTCCATTTGTGTGCACTTCTAAGTAATCTCTAACAAAGCCAAATATGTCACATTTTAATGGCTCCATCTCTAATACACTGTTTCAAACTAACTTACACCTTTAATCATCTCAGTTTGCATGTTTATTAGCATTTTAAGTTCAGATTAAATTTTATCTTTTTTAAAGGGAATTGCTGTGTGATGCCTACTTGCTGTGTATGTTTGCATAGAGGAGCAATATATAAACATCTGAATTAACTGAACTCCTGCTGATGTGTAGTAGAATATGTAAGCCAAGGAATGGCATAGCATGGCCTGAGGGTTGCAATGATAACAGAGCTGCAGAGAGCACTGAGAGTTTAGGAGAGTATCTGCAATGTTTGAACACTAATGCACACGATACAAGAAATAAACAAGATGAACTGGGAGCATTTGTCAGCTCCCAAAGCTGACAAATCATTGGGATTAGTAAGAGTTTGTAGAATGAGTCCCATGACTGCAGTGTTGGCATGCAGGGCTATAGGCTGTTCAGGAGGGATAGGCAAGGTAGGCAAGGCAAATAGTTGCATTGGAAGGCACAGTTTTCACTGTACATTCCTTGCAGTTAGGGATAATGTGGTTGAAAGCCTCTGAGTGAGAATTAGGGAGATGGAAAACAAAGCAGATGCCACTATAGGTGTCTACTGCTGTTCACTCAGCCAAATGCTAGCACTGGTTACTTAATCTATGGAAAAGGAGGAGAAATCTCTGGACCAGTAGCCCTGGTTCTTGTGGAAAATTTCCTGGACATCAACTGGAAATGCCAGACAACTGTGACAAGGAAGTCTGAGAAATTCCAGAAGTATTTTGAAGATAATTTCTTGTCACAAGTATTCATTGAGACAACTAGGAAAGATGTCTCCCCAACGCTCCCCCCTCCACCCCCCATTCCCAACTTGCTGTTTGTGAATAGAGGAGAAGATGGGATGTTTAGGTGGCTGTTTTGGCCACAGTAATAGTGAGTTTAAATGATGAGTTTAAATTTTTTGGTTTTGGCTGAACAGGGAACTCCTCTTAGAACTCACAAAGAGAAGAAATTGTATGATGTCTATAAGAGAGGTCAAAGGATGATTACAGAGCTGTGGTTCCCATGTGTAGAGAGAAAACACAGAAGCCCAAAGCTCAGAGTTGAAACTGGCCAGTGTTGGGTCAGGTAACAACAAAAGAAATTCTGAGTATGTTTAGAGCAAGAGGAGATCTAAGGAAAATACTCAACCAATTCCTGATTGAGGTAGTCACCTGAAAAAAGGATGAAGAAAAGGCAGAGGCATTACAGTGCTTTTGCATCAGTCAATAACATAGATAGACATTGATCTGGCCTGTCCTGTCAGTTAGAGAACATACAGCAGCAGTGACTTTTCAGTTCTGGATGCTGTAACTGTAGATGAGCAGTTGTATCAGTTTAATCTTTGTATGTCCAGGGGGTCTATTGGGATTTATTCCAGAGCACTGGAGGAGCTATCTCTTGGGAATCTAGGGAGATCCCTGTTGACCAGAAACTGGCCAACATTAATCCAATTTATCCAATTAATCCAAAACCAGAAAGGCATGAGGAAAGACAGAGGCAACTACAGGCCTGTTATTCTAACCTCATTACCAGGGAAAATTTATGGAGATCATACTGGATACTATTGAAAGGCATTTAAAGAGCAATACAACCATCAAGTACAGCCAACTTGACTTCACAAAGGGACAGCCCTGAGTAACTTATCTGATATGCTTCTATCATACAGCCTGGTGGGGCTTTTGATACTGTCTCATACAATATCTGTCTGAACAAGCTGTTCAACAGTGAGATGAGTGGGTCCACAGTGCACTGGTTAAAGAACTGGCACAAGGGCAGAGCTCAAAGAGTTGTAGTGCATGAGGCTGACAAACAGTCATCTGCAGTATTCCTCAGGATTCAAATCTAGGGCCAGTTCAGTTTAATGTATTTATCCATGATCAGGAGGCAGGACTTGAGTGCACCATTAGTATGTTCGCTGATAATACTAAATTTGAAAGTTGCTGTTGACTCTTGAGAGACAAGAGATCATGCAGAAAGATGTGGATAGATGAGCATCTGGCTATGATTAATGGCATGAAATTTAACAAATCAAAATGGTGGATTCTGCATCTGCATCTGGTACAGAGTAGTGCCTGATACAAGTCTAAATGGGTAGAGGACTGGCTGGGGAGCAGCCCTGCATAAAGAGATCTGGGAGTGCTGGTATCTCAAGATACAAAGATTTAAATTCATAGAATTGCAGAATTATTGGAGTGGGAAGGGGCCTCAGGAGGGCAACACACCTCTCCTCATGGGCTCCTCCACCACTTGCATTAACAAATTGTCTTCCAGTATCTGCAGCCACATTGTGCCTCCAACAAATACCAGGGTTGTTGAATTCTCAGAGGAGGACCAGGGCCTGTGATCTCAAGGCTACTTCCAGTTGCCCACAGAAAGCCTCATCAACTTCCTTGTCCGAGTCAGGTGGTCTGCAGTAAACACCCACAATATTGTCACCCATTTTAGCCAGTCCCTTAATTTTTATCCATAAGCTCTCCTTGTCTATCCCTGGGCAGAGCTTGATGCTCTCTCATAAAGACCAGCTCCACCACCTCACCTCACTGACCTGTCCTTTCTAAAATGTACACAGGAATCCATGACAACATTACAGTGATGAGCTCTCCCACCATGTCTCTGAAACTGCAGTGAGATCATAGCTCTGTGACCACACACAGATTTCCAGTTCTTGTTTATTCCCTGTGCCCTGTGCATTTGTGTACAGGCACTTCAGGGAGGCAGTCGAGCATCCAGGTTCCCTAGGAGGGGTGTAAGAGGATTCCCCATAGCCATACATACCCCTGATGTGGTTAGCCCTAGGACTCTCATCTTGAGGCAGCCAAGCTTGCCCTGGTTGGCATGGCCCACTCCCCAGGAGAAAGCAATGGCATGAGCATTGCCACTCTGGACCCCAGCCAACTGATTCAGTTTAAAGCCCATCTCACCAAATTGGCCAGTCTGCTGACAGAGCTTCTCTTGCCCTTTTTAGACAGGTGGATCCCATCCCTTCCAAACAGGCTATAATCATTGAAGTACAACTCATTGTCATAAAAGCCATTGTCTTAAAGATCTTTTTGCCTGCCCAGTTCTGGGCTTTTCCAGGAACTTAGGTGAGGCACTGGAGCTGAAGTTACAGTGGCCTTTTGTGGTCATACATGGAAGGCTGACTGCAATCTCCCAACTGCCTGCCCCAAGTTACCTCTGTACCAGAGGGAGGTAGGGAAGTCTTCTGTCATGAACTTCATGCCTTTTTCATGCAGTTTATGTTTGGGGGTCCTCTCAATAGTGAATTTTAAAGGATTTTTTCCTATTCCAGCCTTTTGCCCAGCTGTAAGACTCAAGACATAACATTTTTTTTAACATAAAACAATAAACATGGCTTAATCTGTGATAGGTTTGACCTCAGCTGGCTTCCAGATGTCTGTTCAGCCCCATCTCCTCAACAGGACATTCATTCTCCCTCCTCCTCCTCAACAGGACAGGGAGAAAATAGGATGAGAAAGTTCATGGGTCACGATAAAGACAGAGTGATCATTTACTATTCACTGTCACAAAAACAGATTCAACTTGTGGAAGAAAAATTTATTGCCAATTAAAAATAGAGCAGGATGGAAAGAAAAAAGGCAAAACTAAAACTACCTTCCCCTGTGCCTCCCTTCTTCCTAGGATCACTTTACTCCTTCATTCCTGCATTTTCTACCTCCTCCCTCCCCAAGCAGTACAAGGTGGCTGTGGGGGTTGCATTTAGGTAATAAACTTTAATCTCTGCTGCTTGTTTGTCTTCACACTGTTGATCTGCTCCAGCATGGGGTCCCTCCCATGGGACACACTCCATGATTTTTTCTCACAAGCTGCAGCTCTTCAAACACTGCTCTAGCATAGGTCCTTTCCATGGGGTACAGTCCATTAGGAAAAAGCTGCCTCAGTGTGGCCCCTAACAGGCCACAGTTCCTGCTTTGCTTGTGTGGCCTCTCCATGGGCTGCAGCTTCCCTCAGGCCACAGCCACCTGCTCCAGCCTGGGGTCCTCCACTGGCTGCTATGTGGATATCTTGTCTGGTGTATTTCTCCGTGGGCTGCAGAAGGATAACCTAGTCCACCATGGTCTTCTTCGTGCCATGCAGGGGAATCTGCTGCAGTGCCTAGAGTAGCTCTTCCTCTCCTTCTCCATTGACCTTGGTGTCTACAGAGCTGTTTCTCTTACATTTTTCTTACTCTTCTTTCTCACAGCTGCTGCATAACATTTCTTACCTTAAGTTTTCAGAGAGATGCCATGCCATCATCTTTGTTGTTTGGCTCAGCAGTGTCCTGTAGCGGCTCAATTTTGGAACTGGCTGGAACCAGCTGTTTCTGGCATGTTGGATTGAATTTCCAAGGAAAAAATGTTCATGTTTCAACCTTAGCAAGTTATATAGTGGTTTAATGTGGATTTACTCTGGCTGTCCTCAAAACTGTCATCTTATTCAGCGGCTCTGTATGTTTCTTCACACTGTTCACAGTTGAATTAGTTTGAGTCAGACAGAAGCCCAAAGTTCAGGCACTCCTGTTTCTCTACTCAGTTCCAAATTTCTGTTTGCAGTGGTTTGAAAAAAAAGAATCCAGGGTTGACACTATACTATTCTATGCGTGATCTTGTTGCTTATGGTCTGCAAATACTCATTGGTCAAAACAGTCTGCACGCCTTGTCTGCTACATGTATTAAATAAATAAAAATTATAGTAGGTGACCTTTCAAAACAAATTAATTTAGCTTCACTGTTTCCTTATATAACCTCTAAGGCTGCAAGATTTGAAAAGTCATAAAGGCAAAAGCCTCTTCATATTGAAACAGTGTTTGGTTTCCCTTTAAATGTTACCTTCTCTCCTATTCCTATTATCTAGGCTCCCTTCCCACAGTTTTTCAGTCAGCTAAAAGAAAAAAAAAGTGTCACTTTTCTCCCCCACATGCTTGAATGGAATTGAAATCTAAATGATCATCAATACAGATGAAACATCAGAAAAGCTCCTGCCAGCCTCTAAGGAATTATTTGCCTATTTTTGCCTGTATAATCCACTGGGTTGCTGTGTATATTCCTCATTCCCAACCTTTGAAAAGCCTATGATCTAGTTGCATTCTCACAGAGTATCCTAGAGAAGTATGAGGAGCAATAGAATTGAGTAAAATGCCTAGAATTTTGCACATGGCTTTTGTTCATTCAGTTCCCTTTTAGGAACAACATATTATTTGACCTGACTACACCACACTTCTTTTGCACATATCTGTCTGCTGTTCAGCATGGAAGAAAATCATTGTGAGGGAAGAGACTGACATGCCAGACACATGATTATAAATGTTTATTTCTGACCCTTAAACATCCCCTTGAATATACAGTAGATGAGTACCTTAACACATGCCTTTCTGATTTAGCTGCATTTTCTGGAACCTTCTTTTGATAACTGAAGGATGGGGCCTGAATGTGAAGGATCCTTAGGGAATGCCTGGGTTAATTAGCATGTTAGTCTCTAGGCTGCAAAGGATCTGACTTCTCCTCCTTGAGAGATTCCAGTTCCAGACAATTTAGCATTTATATGTGAGGTACATACATGTTGGCCTAGTATAAAGTAATCTTACAGATTAAATGATATTGTCATTATAGAATATCTGTAGCTAACGAGATAAGAATTAACACTGAAATAAGGGTGTGGCTGTGAGTTGCGACACTCTTCAATTTTTTCAGAATTCTATAACATGTTTGAAAAAATTAATTTTAAAACTCTAGCCACTTGAAGTCAAAACATTCCAAAGTTTTCAAAAGCTGCTCTTTTTTTTGAGGTGCACTCAAGAGATCTGCCTTTTCTGAAAATTCTACATAGCCAGATAATGTTCATACTAAGGAGTTTTGCATTGAGAAATCTTTGTCCAGTTTGTTTTTAACTATGATGGGCAGCAATCCCCTAGAAATATATTTTGTCCCTCCAAACAAAGTATCAACTTAGCTTCTTTTATTTTTGATGTTGCCTATCCCTAGGTGTGCCGCTCTCTCAGAGAAGAGGTTCTGGATGATAAAGCACATACCTGAATCAAAACACAAACAATATAAAAACAAAGGAGTATAATTCAAACTGTCTTCAATTAATTTAGAAGGAACTGTAAGCACCTTCATCTGGCAACTTTGCACAGTTCCTGCCATGTACTTAGAAAAAGAACACTACATCATAAAGATGAGATCCTTCAAATTCACTTTAAATTCACTTAAAGCCCATGACCAAACAAAGACTTCTGTATGATTCAGCTAAATTCAGTTGAAATTTTTCCAAAGTATTTTGATGAGAAGCAGAAGGGATCTGTTTACATGCAGGTTTTGGAATCATCTTGTTTTTTCATCCCTTTAAATAATCACGCTGTAAAAGGCATAATTTAGACATAACTTCTCATGCTAGCTGGGAGTTGTGAGTGAGGAAGATATGATCAAATGGGAACTGGTTTGTTTAAAAAGCAAACATAAAAGCAAGTTTCACTAAGTAGCTGTAAGGCTAGCATCACCAAAACAACTTTTTTAAGTTTGTGTTTTTATGCACCATACACATGGTGTATCTTTCAAATTCAACTATTTGGATTTGAAAGATACTGGAAATTAAAATAGGTAGTGATGCACTTTCCTGCAGTGGTCTGCAAGAGATGTAGCAGAGAGAGTTAAGAGTTTGTGAAAGGCACGGTACAGATTTTATTTTTTTGTTGACATAGCCATCTCAGTTGTGCTGAGAACCAGCTTTCTGGAAGATGAGATACTTACCTGCAAAGAGTACTAGCAGGTACATTTTCAGAACATAGGGGAAGTAGATTGAGAAGGTGAATGGAAATGGTAGCTTGATGGAGTATGTGCCAAAGGATTCAAAATAAGGCAGTGATACACAAATTGCAAATCCTGTAAAAACACAGTAAATCCTTAGTCTAAAGGAAGAAGATAATCAAAAAGCTTAATGAACAAACCAGTTACCTTTTATATATTTTATACATCTATATATCTATTCATATACATATGCATGTTTTCTCTTTGAGTTCAGTTTTGTGGTTTTGGGGTGCTAATTCCTCTATATACTAGAAGTAATAAATATATCCTATTCACTAACAAGTTCTGTAAGAAACAAGTGCTTTCAGTGTGTTCTCAGTGGGCAGAGTTCTTGGTGTAAGTATGATAACCTGCTAAGTATGGCCTGAGCCAGTAAGGTCAGCCTGATCAGGGGAGAAGCTTTGGAACGTAATGTCTAGTATACTCAGTCTGGAAGGGAGGAATACATATGTCTTTTATGAGAGTATCTTCTTGTTTTACTTAGACAAAAAGAACATTTTTCCTAATTTTTAAAAACTTAAACAAAACCAAGTAGGCAAAAAAACCCCAAACCTACCAGACACACAAGCCCCAAACCCCAGATAGTTCCTATTAAAGAAAAAATAACAGAAAAGAGAGACAGAGGTGACATACAGGTTAATATGAAGGTACATGAACATTTATGACAGCTTTGGCAACACATGAGGAACTATGTTAAACACTAACAGCAATTGAAGTGATCACATTTTACTGAAGAATATTAAAGAAACAAGTGGTTGGTACCCTTCCCACCTCCTTACCTTTAGCTAGAACTGAAAGGGGATAAAGCAGGATGCATAGTGAGAAGTTTAGCCATGTTAGTGGTAGGTAGTATATGCCCATCCTTGCCAACATGTTGTAAGTGTACCTGCAATAAGAGGAAAGCAGATCAGCTCTGAGGAAATTATGATGTCTTTAGAATAAAGATATATGATTGGAAAATTCATAGGAATTGCAGAGGAGCATGGAGCTATCTGAGTAAATTTCAGAGCCAGCAACATTTTTGTTCAGACTTCAATGCCTGAAATTAGATGGTTCATTTTTTCAGAAGAGTTATCTGTGGTGCTACCCTAGAGCAGGCAGACAGCAATAAAGCCCTCCAGACAGAAAGGTCTATCAGAAACCAGAATGATTTCATACTGGTCCATCAGAAAATGGATTTCAGATGAGGGTGTCACAACTGAGAGGACCAGGCAGGATATCACTGTCACTTGGGACCAAAACAATCCTGATTTATGATTGCTGAGCTAGCTGAATCACTCCTGGAGAAGGTTAAACAAGAAGGCAATTGCAGATACATAACATCTGGACCTTAGCAGGGGTAGTAGGTCCAAAAAAAGCACTTGCTCACCAATGTATTGCAGCATTTTATTTTCTCTGTGGCTGTTACTGTTGCTCATTGAGAGACCAAAATGCTTACTACTTCAGTTTCCAAAGGTGACCTGATCTTGGTTTGATCTTGAAGTGGTATGGCATCTCTCTAAACACTGGAGAAACAGTGTTTCTCCATTTTTGCATTTTTGGTCAGCTGAAAGACTTTTTGCACTGTGGGCTTGCTAGAGATGTGTAAATCTATTACCCAAGACTTTCTTACATATGAAACTAGTGTTAAACACTCTCCCTGTAGTCCCTTCTTATTGATTAATTTGATTAATTTTGCATCATACCTGGACTGTAGAAGAGTGTGATATGCTGAAAATGGACCATTGACTCTCAGTGTTGCCCTCTGCAACCTCAGGATTGTCTCCATTTTTTATTATTGTTGCTTTTAAGGCTGAATCTCAACCCAATACAAAAAGGAAGCAGCTACTCCCTCTCTATACAATTCCATTGGCTGTTAAAGAGTAAGCAGGAAAGATCAGAACTTGCTGTCAGTATATCACTAGCCATGATGCATAATAAATAGTCCTTCAGAGGAATTTGTGTCCCTGAAAGTTTATGTGGAAAAACTTGTAATACTTCAAGAGTAGTTGGCTAAGGGATAGGAGAGATCCCTATGTACTTTTAGACAGGAATACTTCTTTGAGATACTAGGACATGGCACAGATGCTGTAAAATAAATCAGGTAAGAATTCTAAATTTGTATGGTTTATTGAACTGGACATTTTCTGCTATACACCACAGTAGCTTTCCTGTTAAACAACTGCTATTACTGCTGTGGTGCTTAACCCTGTTCTTTAGCAAGTGTAGAAAATAATGATGCATCCATGGTATTATTATGCACTGACAGGAATTCACAGCCAATAGTGTTTATACTTTTGGCATTTGTCCAGCTGCACTGAACCCTTTCATTTCAGATAAGGTTCTACTGTTTTAGTTTTACAAACTTCAAAAAGAAATGGGATGGAACTATAATCAAAATAATTAATACAAGTAGCAGCCTATTAAAATGTATTTCAAAATACTCTTAAGCTGACTTAAAATCTTTATCAATTCTCTCTGACACTTTCCTGTTTCAGATCTCTTTTATAACTTTTTTCCTTTGCTGCCTGAAACCATCTTCTTCAGTCAGTCCCCTAACCAATATATTTAAATTAGCAGAAAGCCATTTTAGCAGAAAAAGAAGTTTTGCTGCAATACATAGGTTGCTGTGAGAGCTGTGTCTTCTTAAAATGTTTCTTAATTCTGTATGTACCTGGTCTAAGTCTAAAAACTGAGGTGCATAGAGGCTTATATTACATATGAGAAGTATTTGTTGTTCTTGTGGTGTGATATATGCCCTACTACACCAAAAATCTCAGTCTCCTGCAGCAGGAGCTCTTGGCTTTTTGGAAAGCACAATGCAATTAACCCAGAATAGTCTTTCTGCCTTTGCAAGAATTCTGCTGGTGCTGCCTTACTGTGCTGTCAATCTTGGATCAAAGTGGATAAAAAATAAAATAATAAAGCAACAGGATGGTAATGGTAACCAGGATGGTTTCAGGAATTGCTGTTCTCCAGAAGGTAGTTGTGATTGCCTTCTGAATTTTTGTTAAAAACATCAAGGCCTTTGAACTACAAATGTTAATGCAGTCTGCTAATGCATTACTCTCTCTTACATCTGTAAATTACTCTGCCTCTTAACCATGTGGATTTTTCTAAAAATCATTAGGTAACTTTAAAAGTTCAATCTTTTATTTAAAAATGGGTAATATGCTTTGCCAATTTTGAAACAATTAAATGAGCCTGCTGCACAATGGGGATGGAGTTCTGCTGGCAAGAATAACCCATTTTCCCCTCATGGTTTTGATGTTGACTCCTTACCTGATCACATCTATTAAATTCCAGAGGAAAAATAAAACACAAACGATATATTTCCCTTGAACTTCTTCCTGACTGTTGATCACGACAAATAAAACAATTATTCTCTCAGTGATCTGAAAAGAAAAAAAAACTTTTAATTCAGGTAGCACCTTATGTAACTGTTATTTTTGTGTCATTTTGGCAAAATAGGAGGCCACAAAGGGATCCAGTTTTCTTTACACAAAATCGGCGATGAGTATTTGTTTCATGGCCTGCTTTTGCTCAAGGTCCTTCAGCAAAAAGAAGTGGAACTGCTGGCTGTAGCATCAAAGACTTGTTACAGTCCGTGTGGAAGCTGGCTTGCCAGCTGGGATGACTTGGGTTTGTAGCCAAGGAAACCTGTGAATGATGCCAGGGAGGTCGTGGAAGCAAGGACTACTCCTGCTGCACGTGACTGCCTGGAGGGCTGGTATGGATAAGCTTCCTTGCTTACAGGCTGTGTGGGAGGCAGTAGGATACAGAGGGCCCTTCTTGGCAGGGGCTGGGGGGGTGGTCCTATGCCAAAAAGTACTAATCTTGCACTCCCAGATCTGGTTTTCATATCTTGGAAATCTGTGTCCCAAGGAATCTCTTTCATGTAAGATTTGCAGAAAGAAGGAGGAAAAGTAGAATTCCTTATCTTTCTTTCCATCTTATTCTTGATTACGGGAAGTGGGTTTAAGCTTGTCACTTACGTGAATGACTGCCACAATATTTATGTCCTAACATTTTTCTAGTGGTTGAACTTTATCCAACCCACAAATGAAAAGATAAGTGGATGAAACAGGCAGTGTCTCCAGCTTAAAATAAATACTTGGTAATACGAAAACTCAAGAAATCAAAAACAAGTGTGTCTTTTTGCAGCTTTCCTGACAACTTTTCTAACAGTGTCCATGCCCTGCCCTGTAAAGCAAATGTGTCAGTACTGACAAGAGTTGTCAAGCTGTCCCAGAACAGTAACAATTCACTCTGATTTACACTCTATTTGAAGGTGCTGAAATAGAAAACATGCACCTAAGCAGTTGGTATTAATTGATATAGCTTCATTAGGTTGGGTTTTTCTACCCAATGCCATGTCTTCCATAAGGTACATCAGCTGGTTGAGACGTCAAGTCAGTTAAAAGTTGCAAAATGAAAGTGGATTACCGAGGTTGTTTTTATAAGCGCTGTTATTCTTCATTGGTTTCCCCAGACTCCTACCTAGAACAAAGTTGGAATTTTGCCTCTCAGCAAGTTTGTGTGGTAGTTTTGCTACATAATATTTATGGGTTCCTGCATGGACCATTCTGGCCACAACCTCTCTTTTTTTGCAGACCACATCTGTCAGATAAAGCAGTGTTCACTATTCAGCAAAATTACGTCAGAGCAATTTTTCATACAGAAAGAGAGCATGTCAATCCCCCAGAGATCTGGTTCCTCATCTTGGAAAGCACTGAGGGGCCACAACAGCTAAAAATGGTTTTCCTGCTTCTCATCCTCCTATGACCATCATCTTGTGCTGCTGATCCCATAGGGCCCTAACTGAGGAACTGATTTTTAAAAAGGTCAGGTGCTGGCAGACTTCTGTTAGATGGGTCAGGAAACAGAAAATGAGAGCTAATATGTCCTGTGTTTGTACACTGATGCTGAGGAACATGGCAAAAACATGGGGGAACTGGAAGTATTGATGCAGATCCGAAACCAGGTAGAACAGAGATACAAGAAATAGGGCAGGGAAACCATCACAAGAAGAAAATCAAAACAAAGGTAAAAGCTATGTGAGCACTGTGTGCCAGAGAGAACAGTTAAAACAGAATCTGAGTTTAAATTGTTAGATGAAGAGTGGCAAAGCATGCAGCATTAGCAGTGTGGGCATTTTGTTACTGACCCTAAAATCAGACTTGAGATGTGGAGAGGGAGTTCTGCAACATTGTTAATATAAGAGCTATTTCAGGGAACTGCCACAGGTAGTTGTCCTAGAGACCAAGGGCTTCATCGTGATAGTGAAAAGATGGACATGTTCTTAGATGTCAGAGCTGGAAGATTTTCCAGTCGGTCACTCACTTTTCCGAAGGTGGCTGGGTGGAAATGCGCTAGAAAACAGCATAAATAATCGAGATCTAACCTCCTTTCAGTGAGAAAAAGGACAAGCAGTAGGAAGGTAGTTACCATTTCAAGCTCCAGTTTGAAACTCCAGTTTCAAATGGATGTGTGCTGGCCAGTGAGACAGAATGACTATGGAGACACACAATTCAGCCTTATAATCTGGAAATGGAAGAAGCTGTGAATTTTCTTCTCTCCCCAGGACACAAGCAGAAACACAAGGCAGTGAGAATCACCTGCCTGGGGTTCAGCAGATTTCCTCCATCAGAGATTCATACTGGGGAAGGGGAGCAATGGAGGTACACAGCTTTACTAATTACACATGATGGAACTCAGTAATCAGACTGTAAAGTATGTTAAGCACCTGCAAGAGCAGGAAATTGGACATGGCATAAACTGGTCGCCTTGAGGTATTTTGTTCCTGTTAGGCTGCAGTCTCATCTTGCAAGCAATGGGCTGCATAAAGCAGCCACCAGACACTGAAACTGGAAGGATGTAACCTTGGTCTGGAGCACATCTATGGGGCAGGACACAGAGCTGGCTGCTCAGGACAATTGTGATATCCCCGTGAGGATGGACAGTGGCAGCCTACCTCTTTTTCTGCATAAATCAGGAGGTTGCCTGCCTGTTTGCCTTTATTCTCTTTTCTTTCATAGCAGTCCTACCTTTACAAATCAATGGTAAATGCAGGGGTTAGTCAAAGGCTGGGGACATTTTCTGCATGTGAAGAGGTAGGGTGCTTCTTGGAGAAGAGTAGTATATGTTGATATTGTGTTGATATATGTACACACATATCTGTTTGCATATATACATGGAGTCATCTACATTTATAAGTACACACACATATACACATACAGATAAAATGCATGTGCTGCTGCTCAGCTTTGGATAGTTTCATTTATGGATCATCCGTCCTTGCATGAATGAAGATGTGATATTCTCCGTAGCTACTCTCTTGCTTTAACAAAAAAAAGAAAAAAGAAAAAAAAAAGCAACCACAAAACTACAAGACCTATGTTTCACATTCATAAAAAGGAAGTATGTGCTAGCATATCACAAAGCATAAATATAATGTTTTCGGTTTTCATTTCTTTTTTAAAAATTGAACTGGAATTATCTTCCTTTTCTGACACTGATCTCTCATAGGATACAGCAAGTTAGGTAGAGTGATATAAATTTCTGCAAGGCAGACTGAGTTTTTTAATCAAGTAAGTGAAACCGAGCAAATTTGGCTAGGGAAAATAGCACATTCACTTCCATTTTTTAATAACCATGACTGTGCAATTTTGTACTCGGTACCTGAAATGCTTACATAGTTCTTCAGTTTAGTGTATATTAACAAAAAAACAACAAGAGAAAGTGAGAAAAGTGCCACTAAATATTTAAAGTTTAAAAAGAAATGTTTTTATCACAAAACCACAGTACATTGCTTTTGGTAAATCCAGTCTGCACAGGATGAAAAACTGCTCTTTGTTTCACAAAAACACCAGTCTTTTCTTAGACCTTTCCTCTCTCCTTGCTATGGTACAAGTCCTGTCAGCCTTTACCACCTAGCCAGACTAACACATTTCATTACCTTCTGTTTCGGTGACAACAATGACATGTGACATGTTCTCCTGCCCTCCTCCAATTATTTAAGGTGTAAATGGCCTGAGAGACATCCCTCTGCACCAGCTTTGTGACCATCTCCTGCCTCACCTCACCCCAGCACATCCATCACACAGGACTCATCTTTCTTTCATGGTGTGACTTGGCCTTGACCTACCTCGCTCTTCTCAGGTCCTGGTGGCCTGAGACTTTCCCCCTCAATGAGTTTTTCTAGAAGACTCCTCTCAGTTTGTTTTTCCACTATCTGTATCATGTATCTCGAAGTGTTTTTCTTAAATGCTACTAAACCATGACAAATGCAGTACTAGGCAGAAATCTTTCACTCAAGGATTCATCTAGATCTTGTATTTGCCATAATGCCTACAGAACAACCTGCCACCACGGGGTCCTTTCAGAGCTTGTTTATTTAATGTTAATTTATACCTCCACCCATGTGCTTCCCTGACATTGCCTAAGCCAGCTGTTCTCTCATCCTAGTGATCACCCCAAGTGAACTTCACTGTGGATGTGCATGCATATGCCTGTTATGAGGGAAACATACAGGGGTATGTTTTAAGCTCAGAGTTAGAATAGATGATGGGAGCACAGAACCAGGCAGCCACTATCAAATTCTTGCACCTTTATCAGTGCCCTGACTCTGCAGCAGTCAGGCTGCAGAAAGGTAAGTATTTCTTAACTAACTTTCCTTCCTAGTTCATTGTGGAAAATATACCTTTTTTTCTTCCTAAGAGCCAGTGAAGAAAGTGTGACGAGGCATGTGGGAGTAGCGTTGGCACACAGCTGCTTAACCTACACTCTCAGCAAAAGCAGGTAACCCACAGGACAGCAGAGTCTCCACCAGAGAGTTTATACATCTTGTTTGGACAGCATGAGACTGCTGCTAACATCAGGGGAAGAAAGTTGTTCACGGTGAGAGTACAGCTTGGGAAAGAACCAAGTGAGGATCCAAAACTATATTTGGTGTGAGGTGAAACATGAGAGTCACCTCTCCATGCTGCCCAGGAGAGCACTGCACAAACTGCACTGCCCAGGAAACGTCACAGTTTTCTTGCTCAGAATATCCATTTTGTACTAATGTCATTTGTGGCAACAGAGAACAGTGTTTGTGCAGGCTTCCCTGATCTCTGCCTTGTGTAAGTCTGGCTAGGAAAGAAACAGACTATGTCAGGGCTGGGGAATGTGGAAACTCTGCCAGGACAAGGCTTGCTTTAATGACTAAGAGCAGGCTGCTCTTCTTTCCAAGACATGTGAGACTTGTTACAGGTCATACTAGACAGGAGTCTTCTTTCTCCCTAGATTAGCATCAAAGCATGTGGATTTAGGCAGGGAAAAGTGGTTATCTGCATTTTGATGAATTTGCTACCATACTTAAGCAGTGTAAAGAACAGAGATCTGTATTAGTCAATTAGTTAATTAGTTAGTGGAAATTTGAAAAGAGGAACATCTTCACCCACGAATATGTCATTTGACAAAAATGGGCTATCCAGAAAACTAAAAACATAACTAACTACTCTTGGTCTTCTGACTGCTGAGAGAAATACGAGTTTCACCATTATTCAAATACTAAGGATTGAAAAGGTTTGAAAGAAAATTCAAGTCATCATTTTGCTTTTTCCAATGCATTAAGAAAAAATAACAAAACCCGAGATTAGCACCCAAAAGGGAAAAAAAATAGCGTGGCAAAGAAAACATCAGAGTATCATCTTACTTTCTGCTATAGCATGTGATATTTTGGCTGGTTTTCTGCCTACAGTTGAGCATATAATAAACTACTAGGGTAAAAGACCAGCCTGGTTAAACAGAGAACTTACTGGAAGTCAGGGAAAAATCACCTCTGGAAGGAGGGGAAGATAACTTGGGGGAACTACAGGGACGCTGAGAGGTTATGTAGGGAGAAACTTAGAAGGGTCAGGCCTCCCTGGAGTTTAATTTGATCACTGCAATTGGCCACTGACCCACTTCTGCTGATGGCCACTCATCTGGACATTTTCTGGGTCTGTGCTGGGGACCAAGCATGGGGTACTCACTACTCAGTTTTACTCAAAAAGAAAAAAGTTGACAGGACAGTTCTTTCCCAATCAGCCCAGTTCTGAGGATGCAATTCCTGCAGTTAGCAAACTACCAGCAAACCAGGCTGCCTGAGGAAGGGTGCAGGTGCAACATTCAGGGTAGTTCAGCCTGGGCTTGCCCCAGAAGCAGCAGTGGCTGATGTGTGTCAATCATGAGAAAGTCTTGAGAACGAACTTACCTGCAAAAACCTAGGGAGGAGACGGCTTTTGTCAATGCCGATGAGGATGTGTAGGATCTCCAACACAGATAACAACTGGCAAAGGCGCATTACAAACCCTATGGAGTGAAACGTGTCAGCCAGTGACTCTACAGGGAAAATTAAGAGGAAGATTAGAGAATGGCTATACAGCATAAGTCTGGAGCAAGTACTGGGTTTGCTTTTACCCTATCATCACTGGAGATGACAAGCAATAAAGTTCACACAGTACCAAACTTCTGGGTAGCAGAAGAAAAGCTTCAGGGAGTGGAGGAGGCAATCCCCTCTGCATGTGTGGCTCTGACACAGAGGCAGGAAGCTGAGAAAATAATTAAATCCCCTATACTTAATGCATGGGCAAAGGCTGTGCAGGGTATGTTGCTTTAGAGATATTGCTTTAGGGTATCTCTAAATAGGAGAAAATGTTGAGGAAATGCATGAGGAACTTCTAAACACTAGGAGATGTTGAGTTCCTGCCTCTATCTGCACTGCCAAAAACAAGTAATCCAGAAAGCAGGCATTTTATATGCCTCCAACTATCCACCATTATAAGTAATTTTAAATTTCCAGTCTAGTTTTCTATTTTTGCGTCTTAACCCCAAGCAACAAAAAGATAAATATATTGTAATGTTTTTGGAGATAGTCATGTGCAATAATCACAGATATATTCTCTCCTGGTGGCTTCAGTAAGGTTAATATTTGCCATAATGACTGGACCTAGTCACATTTAGGCTTATATCTAATTCAAATGTTACTAGCGTGCCACTGAATATTAAAGTTCATTAGCAAAACAAGAGCTTCATTCTCAGAGTGACAAGGGTAGAAGACAGGTATAAGTAATTTTTTCAGCCTTTTTAATGGAGTGTCATTCTGGTTGAATTACAGTCCCTGGTATTAGACATACAAATGTTCAGAATCTTAACTTTATCTCCTATTTGATATTTCTGTGTCTGTCACTGACGCTTAAAATGTCCAAGGAAAATAGAGAAGGAGCCTTACCTTTTCCAAATGTCATGAACCTGATGATCATATTTGTAAATATCCAAGAATGTCCACAGAATTGCATTAAGTCATACAAAACCAAGTACATGTTCATGGTAAAGCTGTGAAAAGTGAAAATAGTAAACTATATGACTTACAACAACATTGTAAGAAATCGCACCCTCTTTGGACATGTTAATAAATCAAAGGAAAAGAGCTAAAATTGAGAGCAGCCCTGCCAAGGAGGGCTTCGGGGTGCTGGTGGAGGAGAGGCCAGACATGACCCAGCCATGCACTGGCAGCCCGGAAAGCCAAACATCTCCTGGTCTGCACCCAAACCAGCGTGGGCAGCAGGGGAGGGAAGGGATTCTGCCCCTCTGCTCTGCTCTGTGAGACCCCACTTGCAGTGCTGCATCCGGCTGAGGGGTCCTCAGCACAGGAAGGACATCAATTTCTTGGAGTGAGTCCAGAGGAGGGTCAACAAGACAATCAGAGGGACGGAGCACTTCTCCTGTGAGGAAAGGCTGAGAGAAATGGGGTTGTTCAGCCTGAAGAAGAGAAGTTTCAGGATGACCTAATTGTGGCCTTCTGGTACCTGAAGCGAACTTAAAAAGATGGAGACTCTTTACCAGAACATGTAGTGTCAGGACAAGGGAGAATGGCTTTAGGCTGAAAGAGGGAAGGATCAGATTAGATATTAAGGAAAGAGTCTTGACTGTGAGGGTGGTGAAGGACTGGCACAGGTTCCCCAGAGAAGCTCTGGATGCCCTGTCCCTGGAGTGTTCAAGGCCACAAGAAGGATGGCGTGCCAAGCAAGCTGGACTAGTGCAAGGTGTCCCTGCCCATGGCAGGGCTGTTGGAACTAGATGAAGCTGAATGGAACATAACAATTGCTAATGTACCTTCCAACCCAAACCATTCCTTGATTCTATGAAATATAAACAGATCAGTAAAAACTGTGTGTGTCTCTCAGAGGTCCCAGAACAGAACTCTGTCTAATGGATTAAAGGCTCCCTTTGTTGCTGTACTTAGGATATGCCCAGAAAAATTTTCAGAGTCCCCACCAATCATTAGGGTGATCTATGGCCAAAAAGTGAAATTTGTGCCTCCAGAGGAAGAAATATCTAAACAAAGACACTCAACTTCTGGATTCAGGTTGCATTTAATAAAATCTCCTGTGGGAGAAGATTAACTTTTGCAGCTATTCTAACCTAATTTTCATGGACAATCTGACTTTTTGCAAAACTCCATAAGCTGTGCATATACCTAATTACCCATAAATGTATTTTCTTCTGGTCTATTCTAAAAAGAGAGGCTTACCTTTCCTCCAGCTGAAGACTATTTTTTAGGAAATTACCTTGTTAATTTTGCACTAGAATTTATCTCCTATATTGGATCTATTAATTTTCTGCCCTAGTAAGTAATATTCTCTTCAAGTTGTGCTTTGATCCTGTGTTCTTGTGGTATGTCTCTGCCAAAAAAGAGACATTTATATCTGTACATTAACAAATTTAATAAATGTCTCTATTCAAAAATATCTAAATTTGATAAATGCCTATACATCATTCCTAGCATTGGACCGTAAGTAACAATACAGAGACATTTAAATTGATCTAGATAAACCGATCTTCTAAATTTTTATTGTAAGTAAATCCCAGGGAGGTCATAAAAAGTGCTTGTCTTCCTCTCTTCCAGTTATGTAGGATGGTGGCTATGCACATCAACATTTCTATAAGCACAAAAAGATTTGTGGGAATAAAGTATTTCCCAAAAGACATCATTATCCTTTGATACTGTGAAAATAAGACATACAAGGACCCAAACAAAGGAATCTATTCCATGTATACCTTCCTTTTGGGAAAAGTAGGATACAACTGAATTGAAGTCCAGCGAGATCTATTAATATTTAACCCAAATTCCATCTGTTTTATTACTGAACGACATTTTGTTCCATCTTGTGGTAAGAAGAAGTTGGGAAAATATATATTATAAAAAGTCAAAAAATTAACAACATTGTTCTGTGTTAAGAAACAGCCCTATTACTGGATGGATAGGAATTACTGTATGGAATTTATAGGAACAGACATTAAAATCTTGAGCATTTCCAGTCAGCAGCTCCACCACTCTCTTTGGTCTGATACTGCTGTGTAGGCTTCATACTGGATGCAAGCTGAGCGTATGGTTTCTTTTTTCTGAAGCTTAGTTTGCTACATGTGTCTGTCATCCTCAGAGCCTGTCTTTCAGTGATTTGGTTGTATTTTCCAAACTCTTCCTGCATTGGCTAGCTAGAAAACTGTTGTTTTTGCAGTTCTTAAGGTACTTAATCTTGACCAAACGGGGAATAACATTTGTAAATGCAGCCTCACACTAGTGTTTTGGCAGTGTGGCAGGTGTTGCATGTTAAAACACATAATTTTAAAAATATGCCAGTGACTGCTGAAATGTGTACAGACTGTTGACATTAATGGATGGCCCCATATTCCCCAAGGAGTGTAGAGATGTGCACTGCTGGGCAGTGTGCTGGTGTTACATGGAGGACAGATCCTGGCCATAGAGCTGCGAGCAGCACAGTTCCCTCCCTTGCTGAAACTCTCCACTGTGAAGAAACAGCCCTGATCTGAGAATGCATCACTCTTTTTCAGCCTACTTTGTTAATCCCCACACAAAAGATACCTAAGACCAAACAAAAGCTTTTCACAGAAGTGAAGAAATCTGAAGAGACTGAAAGGTGATTTAAGTGTGATAAAAGGAAGCTGAAATGTAACTTTTCAGCAAGGTCCTTCTCATCCAAAGGCTGGCCTCTTTACCTACAGAAACAGAAGGAGGCTAAAGAAAACCCATTTCCTTGTCCCAACTCTGTGTCACAACACAAATTTCAGGCATCTGCTTCTATGTGAAATGTGAAGGGCAGAAGAGATGGTCTTTATTTAGATCCCCTGCTCCCATCGGTTCACAGCAGGGATGACTCTACATTTCACTCCCAGAACCTGCTTCTGCAGCACTGCTGCAGACAAAACACAGACTATCCTTCGGGTAGTGGTTCAGCTCCTGAGCCTGCCTCAGACTTGCTGGCTAGTCTTCCAAATTTTGCCACCCTGGTGCCTGACCTGCTGCACATCTTTCCTTTGTATTGTGATTTGCTTTAAGGCGTTCAAGTTTTTTTTTATTTGGAGGAATTGCAGGCGGCAGGGTGGTCATAGCACGTTTCAGTACTCTGCCTGCATTGATGAGATGACAGGAGAAAGAAACAAAGACTCCTGGGTCTTGCAGGAGATAGACCCAGAAGGCTGCATTTGCCTGCTGTTTTAATTGTCAGTTTCACTTTATCTCTTGCGGTTGATTTTATGCCAAATACATTGAAATGCTAGGGATGCACTTATCATATGTAATATCAACCTTGCTTAGCAGAAAACTTATCTGCTTTCTCTGTGGGCTCAAAAACCAGAAAACTAGATGAAATGTAAGAAATGTCAGCGCATGCAGCAAAGATTTTATCATTTTAGTTGCAAAGCCTGATGTATTTCCTTGGGCAGAAATTTCATGAAGTGTAACTGTTCCATTTTATTATTTTTATCACAAAGGTCTTCGGTGTGTCTCTGTGGTAGCTATCATCCAAGGCTAGCATGCAGATAGGTGCCCCCAGTTTCTGAGGGGTGGTCATAGCCCTGCTCCCCCATGAGCTAAGGTGACAGCACAGCAGAGGGACACAGGTCAGGTCAGCCCCCGCCCCATCTGCGTGTCCCTTGCAGGGTGCCAGGACCAAGGCCACACCCAGGGTGTTCTCAGGGCTGTCCCACACGGGGAGTCCCACCCAGGCCTGCGTGCACACAGCACTTCCCTGCTTCCCTCAGGACTTCTGTGCTCGCCGCCTTCCTGCGTGCGCGTGCTGGCTGACCACACACGTGAGGAACCAGCCCTCATCCTGAAACCAGAAAGGTTCTTTTTTTTTTTCCTTAGCAGACAAGATCTGCTAGAAAATTCCCTCTGCTGACATGGTTTCCTTTTCTAAGTCACATTAAGTCATGTTGGTCTGAACTGCTGTGTCTTCCCCTTCCCACCCATGACAAGCTGCAAACTCTGTAGTTCAGGAAGAAGAGAGCTGCTGAGTACAGCTACTGTACTTTTCTCCCACAGGCACATCCCACCCACTGTTTTTTTCCCTTTCCTTTTTGCATTTGAGCAGTCTGTGTCACCTGCACTCAAGAAGTATTACCTGTTGCAGGGATCGGACTGCTGCTGTTGCTCCTGAGTTTTCTCCTTTTTCCGCTCTGCAGCTGCAACAGCTGTTTGTCAGGAGATCACCCCTCCTCTTTCCTCTTACCCCACCCCACGACGTCATCGTATGTAGCACTAAGCAGGAACAGCACTGCACTTCCCGAGAAAGAAGTTTTTGAACCCAAATATCTACACTACATTTGCCCTGACCCTCAGTCAGCCCAGCCCAGCCCAGCCCGGCCTAGCACACCCTACCCTACCCTACCCTACCCTACCCTACCCTACCCTACCCTACCCTACCCTACCGTACTCTTAATTGGTTACTTACTGTTGTACCAGTAAACTAGTCTGTAAATCCCACTAACCCTATTCCTTAACCCAGAACAATGCTTTGAAAGATTACAGGAGGGAAGAAATGCAAAACTGTAGTGCTTCTTTTATGCTTAAATCATCAGGACTTCAGCAATGCTATCAACTCCATCCAATGATAAGGAAGGATGGAAGCAAATAAAATTTGAGAAGTTTAAATTATTTCAGATAGAGGAAAGAATTTTTCACTTATTTTATAGAAATGTGTGGGTTTCCATGCCCCTGTGAAATATGGACACTACTTGCAGAGTGAAAATATGTGTTCATCCTAGTTTACTTCTGCCCAAGGTGTCTGGGATATCTCAGCATAAATCAAATGAGGAATACCCTGACTTGTTTATAAACTCCCTTCTGCCCATAAGTAAGTTTGCCACAGACATTCATGTTGAAATCACACCTCATCTTGCAGTGAGATTCGAAATTTGATGCTATAAGTGAAGAGCACACTGAGGATGTGATAAGCATAGGATGTTATGTGTAGGTACAAAATGCTAGAGGATAAAATGTCCCTTACTGGGTCTCATCCCTATTGCAAGTGGCACTGAGCTCACCACAGACTGGCCAGGACCATGCCTGTGGTGTCCTGGAGTGGTGCAAAATATCTCCCTGGCTAGTGGATGATTTCCTGGCAGGCAGAGTGGGACACCGTGTTTTCCATGGTTATCTCTCTTCAAACCATTGTGTTTCTGTAGCACACCTTAATCCTGTTTTTCATTTAAACCTCTCCACATGGAAGCAACTTATTTTTACGATGCAAATGTTGACTTTTTAGGTTGATTATTATAACCTGCTTTTACTGTTCTTTAGGAATCCAAATCTACATATTCAGGGACAATATAATCTGTTTTTTTAGGGTAATGATTTCTTACAATTGATTTTTCTTCCAGGGAGCAGTGCAAATAGCATCTCTCATTTTCTGTTAAAGAAACCTAGCCTTTATCCTTTATCACGTCCTTCCTTGTCATTCTGAGCCATCCTCTTTCCAGCAGTATGGGAGATTCACAGGTTTTGCTTCGGAGGCAGTGAAAAGATGAACTAAGTATCAAAGACATACCCAGTTATTAAATGAGTCATGTTTCTACAGTATCTGTATGTCCTAATTCACTGCTCTCATTTTCATTTCTGGATAAGACCCACAACCCCATCAAATATGTTACTACAATAATAAAGAGGAATTGCTGCTAGATGGGCTGGGAGATTTCACTTTATTTAAATGATAGTCCTCATTAAGTCTCTCATAACGGAAGTTGTGATGATAGCTTCTGACATTTTCTAGGAATTTAATGGTTTGCAGATATTGAACTGTGGGAAACTGTGAAGGAGAGGGAGATGTGCCCTATTTTTATTTTGAAAAGGAAACAAACAAAAAACAAGAAGAAAAAGGAGAAAGTAAAGCAAGTGTTCAGTATCTTGAACTACTTCTAATGACCAGTAATCCTGTCCAACATAAATCCTTTTAAAATACAAATGAGTGGCTCTGACAGGATTTAATACTTGTCACAAGGACAACACTGTGAGTTCTATGGCAGGCACCAGGAACTTATTGTAATTTTTAAAATATTATAATCACAAGAAAAAGTATGTTATAGCCAATGCAAGTTGTTTCCCAAAAAGTGGAGACCAGAACAGAGTACAACTCTATCCAAAGAGAATTGAAAAGGAAATATATTAATTGCTTAAAGAGAGAGCAACATTTTGAAAAACAGTTGAAGTCAAATAGGCTTTATTACTTTGTCAAAGAAAAGCTTTCTGTTTTATATAAATATGTCAAGATATTTCCTTTCTGGGAATTGTAACACACAGTACACCAGTTAAATCCAGAGGAAGTTGTGCAGGTTCTGGTCTACCATGATAAGAAACTTAAGGAATAGCATAGACAGGAAGAGTTACAGTGAGTAGCTATGTTGGTAGCTGCTGCACTGAGGCCAGATATGTTATGTGAAATCTTAGTAGTTAATCTACTAAGTGTGAATTTTGACTTTGCAAATGCACTTCCATGCTTTAACAGTTATTTTTTAGCAGGGAGTGTTAATTGTGTTTACTTTCACATGTTCAAAAGCAGGTGATATTATTCACTTAGAACACTGAATTCCTCATTGATGAAGGTAATGTGGTTTTAGGATTCTGACTGTGAGCACTTGGGCTCAATGAAATTGGTCTTAGAAAATGTACTAACCTTGCAGCCTCTTGTATAGAAAACTGAGGCAGGACTTGAATTTCCCTTTGCTCATCTGCTCATCACTTGCCATTGCTTCTTCGTGAGCTCCACTGAAATTAAACCAGAGAGCTATCAGTTCACATGAGATGGGATTTTCAATTTTGAAGTCATACAGAGAGAAAAAGAATTAATTCAGGGCACAACTAATGAAGAGCCTGAATGGTGTTTGGAAGCATGGTGGGGTTGGCAGTGTGTCGGCAGAGGGGTGGCCCCACAGCACCACTCCAGCTTCCCTCCAGATTGCAGGCTGGGTTGTGACACTGGGATGGATGAAAGCTGAGAAGAAAGATTGTCTTCACATTCCCTGTTAGATGATTGCTCCTCTAGGAGCTCTCAGCACTGAAAAAGCCCTTGCGCCTTCCTGAGGATATCATGACGTCAGTAGAAATGTGGGAAATTACGGTACAAATTACTCATACCTGCCTATATGAGGATTGGAAGATTTTTGAATATTAAAAATCAATGACCTTGTTGGAAAGTATTGATTGCAATCTTACTTGCTTTGTTCGTAATTGTTTTCCTTTGCATTAAATTTCTGAAGCAAAGTAAATTCATTCTGTCAGTTAAAACTGAGAACTGACACTTTCACAATTTACTCTCTATCTTTGTCACCCTCATTTCTTAATCTTCCCTCTGATTTGCTTCCTGGAACAACCCTGTGTTCCTCAACAACTGGGAGGGGGAGAACAGATTAGGGCTAGCCCTAACAAGGGGCAGACTGGACTGAAAGGGGCGAAGACCAGCAGGATGTAGCAGTCTGTGGGCACTGTCTTCCCAAGAGCAGTTCCTGATCCCTTTTCCTGCCCACAGCCCCCGCCCTGGTGTCGGTCTGCCTGCTCCACCACAGCCACCCCTGTAACTTCCCCAGGGCTGCTCTGAAGAACAAGCAACAAGGGCTAATCCTGGGTGATTGTTTGGAGAGTTATTTCCACAGGCTTTTGTCCTGTTTTGCTTTGGGATTTTCTTCTGGTTTGGGTTTACTTTTTTTATTTCCCCAATTTAAAACTTAAGCCAGAGCTGATGGAACAAGCCAAACCCATGGACAAAGTGCTTTGAACAGCTGTAGTTGATAGTTAACTGAGCTTTGTGAATAATTTTTTCCAAAATAAAGTCTGGAACAAGTATTCTTCAGTTCTGCTGTAGCTATTCTTAAATTTTGTGTGGGAGACAAGGCTTTTGACCTCAGTCTCATAAATCTACACCAGAAAACTAACTCTGCAAAGATGAAAACTTGCCATTTTTAGTGTCCCCAAAGGTGCAACGTGGCTAAGTCCGGCACAACACTGATAAGCAAGGTGCTGTGAGACTAGCCGTGAGAACAGCCGTGGCTGTGACTGGGAGCTGTGCTGCACAGCATTGGTGTGTGAGTCTTAGTGAAAAATTTATGAGGCTTCTGGGCTTATGATCAGTCCCTTCTTGGAAGGATTTTGTTTCATCAATGCTAAATTTTCCATGGGGACTTGAGACTTCGCATTTACTGTTTTATTTATTTCCATTTGAAAAATAATGTATGAATTTGCCTCATCTAACTTCTAGAAAAATAATACCTGGAAGAAATACCAGAGGATTTCAGCTAGGCAGGGGCATAACACACAGCTCCCCTGGTAGCACAGTGGCAATGAAATGCGTATTACTCCAAAATGTTACAAGGGCAAGATGAAGAGAAATTATTTGCTGAATCTCCATCTTTCTTACTTTACTCTTAAGAATCCTTACCTTTCATTACAGTAAGAATAAAACAAAGGCATATTGGCTTGCAGTTTTCTTTTTCCTTTTTATTTGTTCTGTAACTATGACTATTCCAGGGTCTCCATATTTAAATGTCTTCTAGATAAATATTGTCTCAATACAAATAATTTCTGTTGCCTCACAGTTGGCCAAAAAGTAATTGAAATAAAATGTTGCTTTATGAGCTCCTATCCTTCGTCTGTGAGATCTTGTTTTTTTCAAGAGTAGTTTATTTTTGTTTCGGTTCGCTTCTGTGGACCAATAGCACTTGATTGATAAGCATGCTCATAAAGAGCTGAAACACTGTCTTGCCAAAACACAAGTACATTCACCTAAAATTCTTACATTTGTCTCTAATTTCACTTTGCCCTCTAGTGCCCATTCTGTTTTTTTCCCACACTGCAAAATACTGTGTTGACTGAAATACGTCAAAACACATTTTTATTTGATGAGGAGATTTTAAAGGACAGCTATGAGTTAAAAAGAAAACTTAATGATAAGAAAGTTTCTGAACAATTGGTGGGCTCTAAATTAACATATTCCCATTGCAGACAAGTTAGGCAATAAGAACTGGAACCTCTCACGAGAGTGCAGCTGAAAAATATTTCATACTGTTTCCAAATTTCAGTAAGAGTAAGATCATTTCAATAACAGTTTTCTGCATTGCAAAAGCCATCCAAGGATATCAGAACCAGAATGGTAAGTAGGCTGAATGTAATTTTATTGTACAGGTTTGAAGAAGTACAAAAAACAAACAAGCAACAGAAATTAGATTTGAAATAGTCCCAGGGTGAGTCCATTTCAAGTGCTGTTAGTTATGAAGCAAAGAAATACATATTTTGTTGTAACATTTGTTGTAAGGTGACACCAGGAAAAAATACTCTGATAAAATACTCTGGTTTTTTGGTCTTTTTTGTTGTTCTGATGATGGTGAAGTTGCTAGCTGTTTTTATTTCTGGTATTTCAGCTTCATCCATGAGATCCATGTCTGCCATCTCTTCTTTAGCTTTCGTCCATGAGTGGTAGAGGGCATGGACACCCTGCAAAAGAGACCTGTGTCATAGATATGATACCTGAGACCCCATGCACCATCACTGCTGTTCATACCAGTCCATTTTTATTATCTCCCCATTCTGTGATACTTTTTGGAATGGCTGGAGATAAGAAAAAACTTTAAAGTTGTTCTTTACCTGATGCTTAAACCAACCTCTGGCAATTTCAACCCTCCAGGACTAACACCACCTTCTTTTGGGATCCACAGATATGCTCTCTCCTCTGCTTCTTTATGCCAGACCCAGAAGCCTGTGTAAAATGTACATCAGGGGAGCCACAGATAGATTTTTTTTTTTCACGTTGTTGGGGTTTTACCAAACTTTTAACTCTATTCTTTGAGTGAAAGTGACTTGATATGGCTCTGTTGCCCTCATAGCAAGTGATTAGGGAAAACCCACTGTTTGAAATGGAGTTACCCAGGGACAGTTTCCCAAGGGTAAAATCCAGGCCCACTTTTATTGCAAGCTATTTTAAGGAATTTGATTATATTATAATTATTACTGAAAGCTGTGTAGTTTGGAGGGGAAATTAATTGGAGGACTATACATCTCTGTGGTTCAGTTTGTGAGCAAAGGGAAAGAGGCATATTTCATGAAGCAATAAAGCACAGCACTGGGTGGTGATGTTTGAGGTTGCAGTAGCCAGGATGAATATACCCATGAGCAAGTAGAACATGCCACAGGCAGATGTGGTTCTAGAGTGCTTTTACATAGAAAAGTTACTTCAAATAATCTTATGAAAAAAGTTGATGTGAATTGGAAACACTGCAGGAAGGAATAAAACCCTTGCCCCAAATAGTTAGAGGCAATATATTTCAACTAAAAGTTACATTATCCAATTGGGAAGATGCTTCAGAAGCCATAACTACTGTGAAAAATGTACTATGTAGATGAATCTTTCTAGAATTATTTTACATCTTTGAACAAAGCAAATGTTAGAATGACTCTAATGTAAAAAAAATTACTTGGTTGAAAAAGAGGATACAAACTTTCAAAGAAAAATGCATATTCTCAGCCTAAGTCAGGACCATGTAAATAAGTAGTGCACCACTTTATCTTCGATGCAGTCTGAATCAGTACAAATCTAGCAATTCCTGTAAGGCGTGGAATGGGTAGTTCATTCACAAATATGTGATTCTCTACTTGTAGGTGAAATAGAGATGGAAAATAGCTGCATGTTTTCTCAGCAGAAAACACCATAAGATGTCACTATCTGTCAAAAGCTGCAATATCTTCCTAGGGAGTAACCCTCACTGAAAATTCTTATAAATTAATTTATAGCTAGAGTAGGCAGCTTGCTTACCAAGGAAAAATATTGCATTACATTGAATAGTGCATTACATTTACAAAATTAAATTTCAGAAGCATAATGATTTAAATACAATAAAAATTAACTAGACCACGTAGATCATAGAACAAATAATAAATGTTATTTATAATATTTGTTTATAAATATTATCAATTATGTGAGGTTAAAATCTTTGTACCTTAGTTTTTAAGTTTCCTTGTCACCTTATCAATCAGTTGGAGACATTTCCTCATTTCTGCACGGCTGATCTCCCAAGAACACAGGTCGTGTTGTCTGTCTTTAAGAAAACAGTCTATTTTTTGGAAGTACTTTTTTAATTTCAGCCTGCTGGCTTCTTTACTCCAACGGTGTTGGGTGTGCTTTTTGATTACACATGACTCCAATTGCTCAATTTGCAGATAAAGTCCATTTTGGAATTGATCCAGAGCTGTTCCATCCCAAGCAGCTAGAGTCAGGTTTTTGCTAAAGATATAGAAGATATGTTGGAAGATCTCTTCAATGGCAACTCCGACAGTCTCTTTCTGCCTGGGCTGCAGAACCTGCATAGGAAATCTGAAGGATATTTTCTCTCTTAGACATTTTTGAGGAAACTCTTTTCCCATTTTATCCAAGAGTCGCAGGCTGTTCTCAATCACTTTCCTTTGCTGCAAAGGGAGGTGGTGGCACTGAAGGCTGGAGATGATGGTGGTGCTTGACAGCATGAGGCCAATCTGTATCAAGCCAAAAGCATTCATGGTAAGGACAAGCTCTAATGTTCCTTCTTTCCTGTATATAAATTCTGAGTGCTATGCTGAGTGCTTTGACGTTATTTGTAGACTCCCATTTCTTCAAAATCTTGACATTTAATTATACTGTAGGAGAAGTTTTCTTTCATCATTTGTTGGTTTTTAAGGTTTTCCCCCCGTGTATGCTTTTGACAGCACTTTCATTTTCTGCGTTATGACTTCATAGTCTTTTTTTTTGCTTTGTTTCGCTACTTTCTTTTAATTTCAGGTCGATATCAGAGTATAATCTATATGTATATGTAAGATTATTTATTCTCTCTACTACTAAAATTCTATAGGATATATAATGAGAATTCAAAAGAAACAGTTACAGAAACACTTGTTTTCTTAATATTCTAGTAGTGGAAGAACATGCTGAAAAAAAGTAGTATTTTCAGGGATGGGTCAGGGACCTGCTGAATACTACTGCCATCTTGTCTCCCATAGTGTGATTTATACTTCCAAGCTTCCATTAGGCTTTCTCTACCTATGTTCTTTCAGGAAAAGTGTTTTATTTCTCCTCACTTGTATTTCTTATTTCTTACAGATATATATCATTAGAATATGTGTGTGTTTGTGTGTGTGTGTGTGTGTGTGTGTGTGTGTGTGTGTGTGTGTGTAAAAATGTGTATTAGTGTGTGGGTTTTGATACATAAACACTGCTAATTAAATGAAACCTTGATCTCATTTAGACACTACAAATGCCTTGCAAATACAAACACACTAACATGGGAAGAAGTTAGGTATTTGGATGAAATACTCTTTTTCCCTCATATGAGTAACTGAGCAATAATTAATATCAATGCCAATAGAGTACAGGTCTGAATTCAGACAAAAACTGGGAAGAGAATGAATAGGGATGACAAAAAGTACCATTCAGCCATTTCCTTTCCCATGCCATTTAATGGAGACTGTTATGATTATCACAGTACTTTGGGATATCTGGCCCCTGCTTTTGACTATATTTTGGTGAAAGCTAGTCTCAAACTGCCATTTTGTTGTGCCCCCCTGTGTCCTGTGAATATATATGTGATTAGAAAGGCAATAGTCTGTAAGTCATACTGTCTGGATGAAGAGGTCAGATAAACTGGTATTTTAGTCTGAGACCTGGCTCTGTACTTTTTGTATAAAAAGTATAGAAGACTGGCTGAAAATAAATCCCCTTGGCTCCCAGCTGGTCCCCAGAGAGCAGAGGCACTGGGTGCATCTGGGCTTAATTCCTGATGAGAACCAACTTGCACTCTAAGTCCAGTCACATTCAGTGAGATCCCAGAGGCACCAATGGTGTGGGTTACACTGTAAGTCTGGTCTCATTTGTGATCACAGAGTCACAAATAGTGCAGTTTAGTGATTCAACACAGTTTGGTCAACCTGAATAAGAACTTTCAAGGACCCAGATTCACCAATCGTTCAGTTTATTGGGGTATTGAGTTGTAACTTATCGTTAGATTTCCAGAGATAGGCTCACAAGATATTAAAAAAATGTACAGTGCTATGTGCAAGTGTTCCCAGCTGCACTCTGATAGAGTTGAAGGTCAAATCTTGCCAAAGAGGTGTCTCTGCTTTGGGGAGGAGACAGGAGCAAGCCCACTGGCTTGTCTGCAAGGCACTTGTGTTCTCATCCTCTGCCATGAAGGATTTCAAATACCAGTTTACACATATGAGAGAAGTGAACGTGAGACTGCAGCCAAATGCCATTACTGCCAGTACGAATGTGGAGAGGGGGCAGCCGGTTTATGTGTCAGTGAATGATACAGAGAGATTACAAAACCTGTGGGTCTTGTGCAAGGGTGGAACACAACACAATAGACACCTTGGTGTCACTCCCTTTTTCACCTGGCCAATTGCAGCAGTAAGGGTCAGCTACAACCCTCCTGATGACCTGTCGCCCTGTCAGCAAGCCATCCTGCCCACAGTCATCCATCCCTTCATGACATATCTCATGGCGCCAGGCTTCGTTTCTACAGTATTTTTGTTCTGTTGTTGCACCCACGGCTATATGGTTGGCTTCATTCCCAGCCTGGTAGTCGCTCCAAGCAGATTAATGGTAGTGTTTTAGAGCATCCTTTACGTTCAGCATGTAGGTATTTGGGAGGCTTTAAAAAGTTGCTTAAGCGAACTTGGACTGGATGTGCTGTCAGTGTAAGGAAAAATGTGTCCCCTGCCACCTATGACAACAAAGAGTAACTACAATCAGAGTGGGATACAGGAAGTGTAACATGAGATGAAGTCTTTTCACTCACTTGGAATATTTATTACTTTGGAAAACTGGCGTGAAGTGCCAGATCAGAAATCAGTAAAAAACTAATATACTTCAAGAAAATTATCCTCTAAGGCTACAAAAATTTCCATAAATTATACACAGAAATACTTTTCCAAAACTATAATCATTATATGAGTTTAATCCTTCTAGTGATCTAAACAGATAAGCTTTGTCATATTTATTGTATCTCCCAGACACACAAGTTCTTCCTTTCCTCTTGCAAAATGGTTTTGTCCAGGTTTCCTTCTTAGTTAAGAGCTGAGGACACCATACTGAGTGTCACAGAGGAAAAAAAAGGAGATGGTCTCTTCCCTATTTCTCAAGAAGATTGGGTAGGTCCAGGTGTCTTATTCCGTTAACACTTTTTTCTACACTTTCTCACAGAACAGTTATACTTGACTTAGTCCGCCAGGGTTTGGTTTCTGTTTGGTTTGGTTTGTGTGTGTGTGTTTTTCTAATAACAATAACTTGTTCCTCCACAGTCAGCCAGTTTCTTGATTACTGCACTAAGCAAATCATAGTAGTGACATTGCATGATTCAGTACACAATCTACTCTAATCTTCTATGTTTACTGCTTCATTCAGGAACAAACGATTAAAAGTAATGACTGGAAAGAGTAACTGAGTGATGTGAAGCTGCAGCAGAGATTACTGTTTTTTTCTCTGCCTGTGGGTGAAGCACAGACCAACCACTCTAAGCTAGAATGAAATGAGGAAAAGAGTTGACAAAACACAGCTGTGTTTCCAAGTAGAACTAACAGATCATTATTTTGGAAAGGTTATCTAGTCTTCAATTCTCAAAAAAAGATTTGCTCCTAAAAGGTCATCTAGGTGTATTCATTACAGGAATACTAAAGCTAAACATATGCACTATTTTGTCATTCTAACATCTTTAAAATGCTGTAAATTTCTTCTCTAATGGAAAGTTTTCATTATATCTTTTAACACAATGGAAGAATTAAATTAATATTTGCTAATCATGGCTTCTTTTATCTCAGGCACCAAGACAAACAGGAAGTCTAAATTCATCCTATACTGTGTAAAGGATGGCAAATGGAGCATTGAGACAGAACATTCCTACAAAATGGTCATCTTTTGATCTCTTATAACTACCTTGTGTTGAGCCATTTAATCTACTCTAGATACCAGTTTCTTTTCTCCATTCAGTCAAAACACACTCATTTTAAAAAGTCGGTGTGTTACAAAGGAGTTTGAGTAGGTTTGGCTTGGCACAAGACAACTTCCTTCCCATCTAGCTTGACACTGCCCATATTAAAAGAAAACATTTTTCGCTGTTATGCTTTCCATACAGGTATGTCTGCTTGTCTTCTCTCTTATAGGTGATAGAGTGGCTTGTGTTGGAAGGGACCTTGTAAGTTCAGTGAGGAGTGCCTGAGGGAGCTGGGGGTATTTACGCTGCAGAAAAGGAGTCTCAGGGGTGACCTTATAGCTCTCTGCCACTGCCTGAAAGGAGGTTGTAGCCAAGTGGGGGTTGGCCCCTTCTAGGGACAGGACAAGAGGATACAGCCTCAGGTTCAGGCTGGACATCAGGAAGAATTTCTTCATGGAAAGGGTTGTTAAGTATTGTAACAGACTGCTCAGGGAGATGGTAAAATCACCATTCCTGGAGGTGTTCAGGAAATAACTGGATGGTGACCTTGGTACCATGGTCTAGTTGACAAGGTGATGTTTGGTCAAAGGTTGGACTTGATGATCTCAGAGGTCTTTTCCAACGTAACTGATTCTGTTATCCTATTATCATCTAGTTCCAACCCTCCTTGCCATGGGCAGGAGCACCTTCCACTTGACCAGGTTGCCCAGAGCTCCATCCAACCTAGCCTTGAACACTGCCAGGAGTGTGTCATCCTCAGCTTCTCAGGGCAGACTGTTCCAGTTCCTGTTCCTGAACAGTTTATTGTTCCTCGTAACCTCACAGTAAAGAATTTCTTCCTAATATCTGATCTAAAATTATCCTCCTTCAACCTAAAGCCATTGCCCTTTGTCTTACTGCTACACATCCTTGTCAAAAGTCCCTCCGCAGCTTCTCTGTAGGTACAGGAGAGTTCTGTAAGGTCACCCCAAACTCTTCTCCAGGCTGACTAACCACCGCTGCCTCAGCCTTTTGTCATAAGAGAGTTGCTACATTCCCCACATCACCTTCATGACCCTCCTCTGGACTCACTCCATGATGCAGCACTGCAGGTGGCGTCTCACAGAGCAGAGCAGAGGGGCAGAATCCCCTCCCTCTCCTGCTGCCCATACTGCTTTGGATGCAGCACAGGACATGTTTGGCTTTCTGAGCTGTAAGTGCACACTGTTATCTCATGTTCAAGTTTACAGCCATGAGAACCTACAAGTCCTCCTCTGCAGGGATACTCTGAATGAGTTCCTTTCCCACTCTGTACTCACGTCTGGGATTGCCCTGGTCCATGTGCAGCACCTTTCACTTGGACTTGTTGAACTACATGGGCTTCTTGTGGGCCCACTTCTCAGGTTTTTCCAAGTTCCTCTGGATGGCATGCCATCCTTTTGCTTTTGTGTCACATGCAGCAGCCAGTTTCATGTAATCTACAAACCTGCTGAGCAGCACTCGATGCTCACTGTTCTGTGTCATTTATAAAGATCCTGTCTTCCAGTTAAGGGGGCCGAGCACCCAGAGGGCAACTGCTCTCATTGTTCCAGCCTGAGGCACAAAAAGGCATTCAGTAGCTCGGTCTCTGCCTCATCACTTGTCACAGCATTTCCCCATTAATCCAACAGTTCCGCCTCTTCATCCTGGTTGAGGTGGACAATCCCTGAGTGAGTGGGGGCCGGGAAGCGGGCAAGGGAGCTGTGATGCTGCCGCACACGTCCTGCCCGCTTGTCCCAATGCCCACGGCCCTGGGCTGTGGTGGGAGCCGGGCGGCTCCAGTGGCAGCGGTACCATAGCACGGACCAGGCTAGAACAGCTCCTCTAGGAGAGACCCCTCAGCTCCGTTACACTGCACTTAAATGCGTGTATTTCACATGTTGTGTTATATTGGTATCTGCTTTATCAATGATCTGGAAAGGGATCGAGTGCCCCCTCAGTCAGTTTGTGGGTGACACCAAGTTGGGCTGGAGTATTGATCTTCTCGAGGGTAGAAAGGCTCTGCAGAGGGCTCTGGACAGGCTGGATCGATGGGCCAAGGCCAGTGGTATGAGGTTTAACATGGCCAAGCGCCAGGCTTGCCCGTGTGAATGCCCCTTGTGTTGGGTCACAACAACCCCAAGCAGTGCCAGAGGCTGATGCCAGGTGACTGGAAAACTGCCCATCAGAAAAGGACCTGGGGGTGCTGGTCAGCAGCAGCTGAACATGAGCCAGCTGTGCCCAGGTGGCCAAGAAGGCCAGTGGCATCCTGGCCTGTACCAGCAATAGTGTGGCCAGCAGGGCCAGGCAGGGACTGTCCCTCAGCACTGCTGAGGCGCCACCTTGAGTGCTATGTTCAGTTCTGGGCCCCCACTGCAGGACAGACACTGAGGTGGTGGAGTGTCCAGAGAAGGGCAAGGGAGCTGGGGAAGGGTCTGGAGCACAAGTCCTGTCAGGAGCAGCTGGGGGTGTTTAGTCTGGAGAAAAGGAGGCTCAGGGGGTCTCTACAAGGCGGTTGGTAGTGAGCTGGGGGTCTGTCTCTTCTCCCAGGTAAGTGACAAGACAGGAGGAAATGGGCTCAAGTTGCACCAGGGGAGGTTCAGACTGGGTGTGAGGAAAAATCTGTTCATAGGAAGGGCTGCCAGGCTGCCCAAGGGAAATGGTTGAGTCACCATCATTGTAGGAATTTAAAAGACGTGCAGATATGGTAAGGACATGGTTCAGTGGTGCATTTGGCACTATTCAATTTATGTCTTGACTTGATGATCTTAGTATTTTCCAATCTAAATTATTCTAATCTGAGCAGCACGAGTGTCCTCACCCTATTGCATTGACAAGAAAGTTCTACCGTTTTTAAGAGTGTTACAGAATCATGGACTTCCTGAGTCGGAAGGGAGCCACAANCTGTCCCTCAGCACTGCTGAGGCGCCACCTTGAGTGCTATGTTCAGTTCTGGGCCCCCACTGCAGGACAGACACTGAGGTGGTGGAGTGTCCAGAGAAGGGCAAGGGAGCTGGGGAAGGGTCTGGAGCACAAGTCCTGTCAGGAGCAGCTGGGGGTGTTTAGTCTGGAGAAAAGGAGGCTCAGGGGGTCTCTACAAGGCGGTTGGTAGTGAGCTGGGGGTCTGTCTCTTCTCCCAGGTAAGTGACAAGACAGGAGGAAATGGGCTCAAGTTGCACCAGGGGAGGTTCAGACTGGGTGTGAGGAAAAATCTGTTCATAGGAAGGGCTGCCAGGCTGCCCAAGGGAAATGGTTGAGTCACCATCATTGTAGGAATTTAAAAGACGTGCAGATATGGTAAGGACATGGTTCAGTGGTGCATTTGGCACTATTCAATTTATGTCTTGACTTGATGATCTTAGTATTTTCCAATCTAAATTATTCTAATCTGAGCAGCACGAGTGTCCTCACCCTATTGCATTGACAAGAAAGTTCTACCGTTTTTAAGAGTGTTACAGAATCATGGACTTCCTGAGTCGGAAGGGAGCCACAAGGATCAGTGAGTCCAGCTACTGGACCTGCACAGGATCATCCCCAAGAGTCACACCATGTGCCTGAGAGCATTGTCCCAGTGCTTCTTGAACTCTATCAGGCTGGTGCTGTAGCCACTGCCCTGCCCTGGGGAGCCTGTAACAGACAGTGCTGAACTACCCTCCCAATGAAGAATATTCTCCTAATACAGAATATAATGGTTAAGGTTGGACAGCACTTTTTTTCCAGAAAACCATTAGAAAACCATCTTTCATATTGTATGATCAAAAGAAATTTATGACACTTTCAATAATTTTATTGTGTAAGGCTAAAGAGCAGAAATTGTGAGGCGAAACTTAATATTCTAAAAGGTAAGTCCCTTGCAGGAATTCTATAGTTTTGCTCCAGTTTTAAATCACAGCAGATTTTAAAATGATGTTTAGAACAGTGTGAAGCACATCGATAGTGATGCTTCCCAATTACTTGAACAGAAGGAGAAGAGACCCTGAACTGAAACAGTATACTCAAGAAGTCAGCAAATCTAGACTAATGCTGTTGAAAAGAAAAATGAGATACACAAGGTTTGTCTAGAATATATACTTTATTATTTGCAGTCTGTGTAAATTTTAATATGTGACTGAATTTTCTACACCATTTTCTCTTTTTAAGCACATCCTGGTCTTTTCCAACCACCCAGTCAATTGCACCTTTAATATGTACAGTCAGTATTTATGAATATTGCATATGGATCTATGAACGTAGAAAAATAACATGCAAGGAGAAAATTGTTACCATGAAACTGATAAAAAATAAAGATAGGTAAAACAGGCAATCCCCTTTTTAGTGTGTTATGGCTTTGCACCAAGTATCAGATGTCAAAACAAACAGCTTCAGATGCTTCTTGTTAAAGGCACTTACTGTTCTTCAAATACACTTTCACATTTAGTTTCTATTGCATTAGGAAGTGTATCTCTGGGGTCATACTTTCATAACACAGCAGAGAACAGTCCAAAAAGGCAGCATTAATAAAAAGGAAAAAGGAGGGCTTATATTAAAATATGAAAATGCCAAGAATTAACACAAACTTTAAGGATTTGGTCCTTATAAAACAGGCAACAGCATTCAGGCAATAGTGATTTCTTTTCATAGATGCTAACAAAATAATATCCCCAAAAAATGAACTCTTCCAGTTCCAGTGTATAGATATGTCTGAGTTGAGTAGCGTACCCTCTAACACCACCCCCACTAAAAACACAGCTTTTCAAGACTAACTACTGTTCCACTTTGGCTGCGAAGGAAGAAACCTCAGAAGAGTGTTAGACATGGACATGCTAGCAAGCCTACAACTCCGTGTCCCTGTATCTGGAAGGCTGTCCATAATAGCCCTTAGAGTGGTCTGCCAGCTGCCTGCGGTACTCCTCCTCCTCCTCCTCCGCATCACTGCCGTAACTGACACGGTTCTCCTGGTAAGGTCTGACAGGAGGCTTCTGGGGCTCTGGAGGCCTGGAGCTAATATGGAAAGAGAAAGAGATCATGCCTACTCCCATTATGAAAACCTGAAAAATAGTTGTGCTTAATATCTGCTTTATGGCCACATACAACTTAGAAAGGAAGATGGAGCAAATGAAATCCCTTCTAGCCAATAAAAAACTCCATGGCTATGGTAAACCTATCTGGAGAGGCATCTTATTTCCATCAAGCTGGAGGATGATGCTCAGATTTGATGTACTAAACCTACCTGGAAAAATGCCAGATTTAGTATTTTAAACATCGCCGCACACACAGAGACATCAATAGCTTTACAGTACTCTATGCCCTGAGCAGAGAGGTTTTCAGCCTTGCTACAAACCCCAACTGACATTTCCCTTGATTAGTTTTGCACTGAATTTTTCCTATGCCTCCTTCTTTTGCATCCTCAGTCTTCTGTCTCAAGGTCCGGACTTCTTATGCGACATTTCTTAAATTGCTAGCCTTTTCATTCAAGGTTCTCACTAAGGCTCTTAGCCTTAGAAGCGGGAAGACATAACCCACAGATTTGCTTTTTATACGCTCTGGTGCTACACATTTGACGTGACATTAAGCGGACATAGAAAAATAGAATCTGTCAAGGCAGGGTATCTCCTCAGTTTCAAATCCCATGATTTCTGCAATCCATACTCCAGAAAAACAAGATGGTATTCTCCTTACATCTTTTTCCCAGGACTTAAATACTCCTTTCTAGACCAATCATTAACACTCCTGTAAAAAGCCAACACTGATTTCTACATGCAAGCAAACACTCTGCAAATGTGGTGAAAGATTAATTTTCATTTCTTTTATAAAGGTTCCAATGCTATAGAAAAAAGAATGCTTTTCTGAACCTTCCAAGAAATCCAGAAAATACCAGTTTTCCATCTTTGCATTTTAGATATTATTTACTGTGACATCAAAGCATTTGACTCACTAGGAAACAAAGTTCCATTTCTATTGGCTGTTGCTAGGAGGCAAGAAAAAATTAAGAGTCCTGAAGAGCAGAAAACAAAATCCATCATGCAGTGTGTTAGTTCTTGCATAGGTGTCAAATTCTAGAAATGCGCAGTGTGTAGGGTAGATGACACAGTGGTCAACCCATCCAGAACTTACTGAATTTTAATGAAACTATTTTAATGAACTACTACTTTCATGAGGTTTGATGGATCACCTGTCTCAACTTGCATCCTTAGTTTACCTAGCCACACTACATATCTGTAAAGAATGAGCATTTAAGTAATTAAGTGTTATTAGAACAGCAAGTATTTGTTAGGATAGACTAACAGTCATCAAGTATCCAGCATAGGTAGAATGGACATGAATGCAGGCCAGCTTCTGTAATACTGATCAGGGGTAAAAACTGGCTCTGCAAATATTTCACTGAAAGATTATAGTGTTTCTTCACTGATTACTCCAATACTATAAATGATCTCACTATAAATGAACTAAAAGAAAAAAATCCTGAAATGAGTTCACTGAAGAGTTTGCTGAAGTTCAGCCCCACCTTTACGATAATCTTTGAGGCACCACAACAAAATGATATACAAAATGATATAAGGATGACTTGTACGAACTAAAATTGGGAAGATGAGTTTTCCTCCTGCCAGCGAAGTCAAGAATCAACTCAGAATGCTCGGAACTGGATACACCTTACCTCATCGGCTGGGGCCAGTTCTGTTCTGACTTCTGTGTTTTGACAGGGACAGCATAAATATCTGGATGCTTCTGGGCTATTTCAAGCTTTAAAAGAAAGCAGAAGAAAATAATTGTTCTTTTTAATTCTTTCATTAGGGATCCTATATTAGTATCTAGGATCTAGCAGGTCACTGCTACATCTGAAACAATTAAAGCATGAATTGGTAACATCTTACATTGATATTCCTACACTTATATAACCTTTTTCTAGAGTAGTAGTTGAAATTCTCACACTTGAGAACAATGGACTTCCAAAAGCAACAGGATTAGGTTTCTAAAGTTACAATAGGAAACCTTAAAATATGACCTCTTTTTATACACAAATATACACAACGAGTGAGAGCATGTCTCTGCATGTGGTTTCCCAAATTTCTCCCCCCAAAAGCAACACACCACAAAGGGCATGATTTTAGTTTTCGGGACTCTGGCTGTTCTATAGGTTGCAAAGCACAGGGAGGGGGAAAGGCATCTCTTCATACCCTGGCATTTTGGGCCTCTTGTAGCTCTTGCATTCTTTGCATCCTTGCCTTGTGATCCATCTCCTCAAATATTTTTACTTTCCTTAGTACTGATTTTGGAGTATTTTCTTGTTCGCTTCTTTCCTCTTCCAACTTTGCCTCCTCCCCCTCCTCCTCTGCAGGCAGGACTGCTGGCTGAGAGTTTCTCAGAATGGGACGCCCAAAGGCAGGTTTCACAGAAACAGGTGGTGGCGCTGCTTTAGCTGATACAGTTGAAATCTCACTGCTGACAGCAACATTACTCGATCTGGAGTCATAGCTCTTGGGGAAGTCATACGGATCCTCTTTGTTTTGTAACTTTCCCTGCAAGTATAAAACCCACGAAGTTTACATCAGCAACTGTATAATTTTAGTTTCAAAAGAAGGCTTTTACCTGAAAGTTGTCACTTTGCCTACGTATTTATCAGGGTCACTCTTCATGTGATGTAACACTTCAAAGATATTTGAACTGCTGCAACATTTTGGGCGTATGTTCATAGTCTACACATCAGCCTATAGAAGACCAGGACATTTAGACTTTTTAGAAATTTGTTTGTCCTATTTGTTAAGGATTACCAGAGCTACATGTGTTTGAGCACAGCACAGAGAAAACTGATGCCCCAAATAATTTTTCACTACTGCTTAAGTGGAATATCATGACCTAAAATTTAGAAGTGCACAGAACCCAATTCTGTTTTATATTCAGCTTTTCTTTTCCCTCTGCATGTCCTCCTCTGCCCTATCTTCATTGTCAAGGCAAACTTGGGCTGTATTTTGAATATTGAGCACGTATGAAAGAAAGGACTTTGGGGCCAGGTGAATTCAGAAATCTCTAAAATAGAACTTAATATCCAAACACTAATTTTTTTCCTCTTGCATCATTCCTGAGCAATGTTTGAACAAATAGTTAACATAAATTTCTAGTGATGGTCAGGTGGCAGATTCTGATTTTGTGCTTCACCGTAATAGTCATCAGGTATGTTTTTCCTGGTGATTAGCCTACTTTTGATCTTGCTGACCTAAAAAAGTGCCTCTCAGTTTGCTAGTAAATACAAAAAGGAGTTTACTTTCTTATTCCATATGGAAATTATATATTAGAGATCACATGTATTTGAGAAGAACTGTTATCCAGTAAGTCTTCTTTCTGCTTGATCCTGCAACACTTTCCAGTCATTTCTTCTGTCCACACTTCAAATGTTTTCTAGTCCCTGACAGTGCCTATTGCTCCTTCCAATCTCCCACCCTGGAGAGTTCTCCACAAAGAGGATGTTTGCATTTTGTATTCAGAGTCACTTCTACAAATTTACCTTAGGTGGTTCAGGCTTGAATGCTGGAGGTGGACTCGGTTCTCTAAGGATCTCCCTGCTACCAGCTTTTCTCAACTGAGCCCTTGGTTCTGGAGTAAACTTTTTCAAACTCTATGAAAGAAAGCAGATAAAATCTACTGCAGTAGCCAGTAATTCAGTCATTTTCCTCCTCTCTCAAGTTTACAATTTTGGGAACAGCAACCAGGAGTCAAAAGACTGCCAACAACCTGACTACTGCAAATGTAATTGAGAAGTTCAAGATCATGAGACATCACCAGGAAATCTATAAATTTAAGGCAGAAAAGCAGATTATTATTTTCCTCTTCACAGTGTAGCTCTAAAACACTATCAACAACAGGCTGGTTATTAATTAACTAATAGCAAGGTAAAGCTGCTGTTTAAAAAAAATCCTCTGATTTTTAAGCCATACATAAAGGGTTTTCAGAAAGCCCAAAGTTCAGTCCTATTGCAAAATCCAATCATCTCACCTCCTCGTGATGCACAGGCTCAGAGGATCGGCTAACAGATGAAATCCTTGGTTCCTCCAAAGGCTCATCAAGTTCATTATCAGTGTATGCACCACCTTCTCCATCTGTATCCTCTAGGTCACTGATCAGCCGACTGTCACAGCTCAAATAGTCAGCACCCATGGCAGTAAGGTAAGACATACGCTCATCTGCATCATCTTCCATGCCATCCATCTAGAGAAGAGTCAGTAAGAAATAAGGAACAAAGATTAAATAAATTAGGACTAAAGTCCAGTTAAGACTCAAAATCAAGCCAAACAAGCACTTAGGAGTAACTTAGTGGAACTGAAAGAAACTAATGCAGAATCACAATGAAATGTCCTGTAAAAATATATCCCTCATCATCATTCTCCCCTAGCCCAGCATTAATGATGAAAGCTCTGAAGTGTTACAGAAAGAATAACTTTTTTTTTTGTTGTTACAGACATACATCAACTGACTATTTGTCTAGCCTACTGAGCACTGGCAAATGAAATTTTGAACAATTTTTACTGGGAAGAGATACTTTGAAACATTTGTACAGCTTTAGAGAGTATGGACTGACTGCTTACCTTTCCTTCCGATACCCATACTGCTTCTCCTTGCTGTTGCTGAATTGTATCCTTCAAGCTACCATACCAGCTATCGTTGGCTGAATTCAAATTAATGGTTGCTGCAAAAATTGAAGGAAAAGGTGTGTCTATATACACGATAAATGCAATGCAATCCTTTATCCATTCTTTGCTGTTTAACACTTCTTGGTTTAGGTGTGTGAGAATGTTAAACAGCCACTTTATTTAGATCATTGACAGAAGCATGGTATTTTTGTTTTATTGTTGGTCTGTTTTCAAGCTTATTAAATCACTTATCAGTACACCAGCTCACAATTTCTTCTCCATTAGAATTTAGCAGAACAAGGAACTTTGAAAGAAGTCAAGGAAGGCATTACTCATGACCATACCTTCACACTCTTTTAGTTCCAGCCTGCATAAGCTAATATGCAGAGTAGTAAGTAGATATCTCCAGAATTACACAGTCCCACACACTACTCTCTTAGTAAGCAGGTTAAACAAACATTCTTCCTTACCTGTAAAGAGGTGGGAACAAGTTTTCTTCAGTTTGTTTGCTTGCTCATAAAGTTTTCTTGAGCTCTTATTTGATGTAGAACATAGCCTTTGTCTCATGGTCTTCACACCCTGCTTACTGTCTGGGTTAAAGAAGACCACAATTGGAAACCACTGGGTGTAATTTAGCAGGTCCACTGCTTTCGGAGTGACATCCAACAGAGCATGTTTATCCTGTTAACAAGAAAGGACAGTCAATGTGGTGCATGTGGGAACAAGTGGAGGTGATTGGAGCATGGGATCCTAAGAAAACCAGGATATTTTTCCAAATAAGAGCACAACTTCTGGAATGTTTTCCCACAGTTACACGATATTTAGAATCTTAAGAGCAAGTAGAGCACTGCACGACCGTAAAGCCTCTGGCAAATTCAGAAAGCATGTAGTAGAAAAGAATCTTCTCTGTCTAAATTTAGAATGGACTTGAGAAGGACAATGTAATTTCTTATATCAGGTTCAAAGCTACAAAAATTACCAAAACTGCTGTTTAACAACTTCAAAACAGCTTTATCATTAAGCTTACAGAAATAGATGCTCTGAAAATTTGAATACTCTGGAAGTTCTAGGGGCAAACAAATCAAACACCATGCCTTTGAGCATAAGCAATTTTCAGATTAATGCCCTACCTGCTCAATGATTTGCCTCACAGTGTTCAAGCGCACTACCCCAGTTGACTTCTCCGAACCTGCATCTCTGGGCTCTGTCTCTGCAAAGATAACATTTTAGCTTTTATAAAGTGGCCAGGCAACTGTGATTATTAAGTTATCCATTCTGTCAGTTAAGGATGAAAGACACACTAAGAGGACAACTTACTTGCTGTCTGGTACAGGTGAGGCAAATCATTTGACAACTTTTCCATAGCAACATCTGCAATAGGGCCAAATATCACCACTGGTCTCTTAAAACCAGCTGAAAGAAAAATATGTGGAGAAAAGAGAAATATGATAAGACTGGTTTTACATATAAAAGACAAGACCCTCAGTTACTATTGAATTAAGTTGAACTTATTAAAAATATATTTTTAAAAAGTTGTTTTTCAGAGGTTTGTGCAACAGTGTAATAGAGAAAACTACTTTTACCAGCTGAGAAACTAAGAGACTGTTACAACAGCTTTCTTATTCCTTCTAGCGGAATTGTATTTAGAATATTCTATATCTGAAAATGTACAGATCTTCATTTATCTTTCCATCCATCAGAACTCCATGAACCTTGACACAGTGGGTTTTGTGTGAATAAAGACACAAATCATAAACCTACTGCAATAAAGCTTGAAGAAGCAAAGAAATGTAAAACTACGTTACTGCTCATGTCGAAGCAAGTGAAAACACAGTCCTCAGAGTTACTGGGGGAATGCCAGTGCCCCAATTCTTCATCCTAAGGCATCTGGGATCTCCTTTAAACTGTTTCTTTTGTTCCAGAATACTGTCATGTGCTACTACCCAGAAAATCAGCTTGATCTACTCATCACCAGTAATACAGCTACTTTACAGTCATGGAGATAGACCACATGAGCCATGATTATATTTGGACCGTTGAAAATACTTGGGTTCTATCTGATCTGAAGCCACTGTTGAAATGCTATTTATGAAGACTGAGGTTGATCTCAGGCACATGGATTGTACTTTCAGAGCTAGCCAAGAAGAATCTGAGGAAACAAGGAAAACCTTGCTGTTTCATCCCTTTTTCATTTTAAAACTGGCAGGTGTAATTTGGAGGCAAGAGAGAACAACAGCAATTCAAAAGAGTAAAAAAAGGTTTCTTGTAGAGTAATTAGAAGCAGCTAGAAATCTCCACTCTGCAAAAAATGTCATCCCTTTGTGTTGTTCTAATTTAACATCATTAGAAGTTGTTAGAAATCATTTTCTTAGCTGACCAAACATTTGGATGCTAAAGCAGCAATAAATGGGCAGCCAGGTCAAAGCAGTCTCACCTACCTTCACGCAACTGAACGCGCTCATAAGCTGGGAATTTTGTGCTCACAGATACAATAGCTGTCAGGTCTTCACGGCTCTTTCTCAGATTCTTCTTTGCTCCAGATCGCTGACCACGTGTTCTCCAGAAATCTGCCCTATCACTTGAGCCATCTTTTTGGGCATTTTGAACACTGGCCATCTGTTCAGCTCTGACAGAGAAAGCAGAGAGTTCAGAACTAGTCAAAGAGGACAAGGATGCTTTCACTGACGAACAATGGATTCTGAATTTGCAACAGACATTTGCCAGATGGAAGGAGTGGAGATAAAAGTAGACAAGTTCAGGTGCCTTTGCCTTGGAGAAAACACTTTGTCAGAACAATGTGCTCTGACCTGCCATGGCTACAAGCTGCTGGGCAGGAATGAGGTCTTAAATTGGTCATTTACACAAGTGCAAATAAAAGAGTGAAAATGCAAAGAGGTGGTGAGAGAGGGCAACTCAGAACTAAAGGCCTAAGAAGTGACTGTCACTATTCTCTTCTCCATTAGGCCTCAAAAGTTAAGTCACTACAGCATAGAAACAAAGGCTGGTTTGGTCAGATCAATTAACAGAGAGGAGAAAATTTACTTACCGGGAAACAGGGGAGTCACACAAGAAGCATATTTTGTAACTTGTGTGTATTGTGTAACTGTGAGCTTTTTCTTCCATCATAAAATCACAACCAGACTCAAGAACTCAAAAGGTATAGTCTAAAAATTCAGCTACAGTCTGGTTGTGGTTTTAGGGTTTAGGAGTTTCTTTTCCTGATTAATTTTAATACTTTAACGCATTACACATTTGAACACTTATTGTGAACTCCTATGAATTTTGATTAGGAAAGCATATTTAAGCAAAACTGTTGCTGTGGTTCACTCAATATTTCACACAAAAATACAGACTACAGTTACAAAAAACCACAAACAAACAAACAAACCAAACCCACCAAACAAACAAAAAAGCCACACACACATACAAAAAAAACCAAACAAAAAAATCCCCACCACCAAATAAAAACCTACTTTACTAAATAAATACTTAAAACTCTGTCCACAAGGATATACATAAGAAATTCAAGCACTGAATTCTTCTAAAAGATTAATCATCAGAGTATTCTTGCACAAAGTCATAAGCTTCCTATGGTGAAGGATTTTTGCTTGTTTAGTTTTTTGTTTGGTTGGCGTCTTTTCCTTGTTTTGATTTGATTTGGTGAGGGTAGACAGACAAAGAAGAAAGTGGGAAAAAAGCAAAAACAAAACAAAAACAGGACCTACTACCCATTTCTGGAAGAGGAACTGAAGCAGCTACTGCTCAAAGCTTGGTTGATTGCTGAGACAGAAGCTCTAGGTCTGTGCTGCAAATAATAACCTGGTATGTAGATAACACCACCCTCTCTCACTGTCTCCTTGCATAAAGCCATGTTTCTAAAATATGCAGTTTTTATAGGCACAATTATTGTAAAAGTGAAGACAAAATAATTTATTCATTTTTGTAGAGGGAAACATAAAGGAAGAAAGGTATGACATAGGAAGCAAAAATGACTTGGTGGAGGGAAAAAATCTTACTTCTAACAATGGGTAGGAAGACATGGTACCACCTTACCTGCTCTTATTTGGAATGAGGCCCTTTTCCAGTTCATTTCCAATTCTCACAGCCAGCCAGTTTCCCAATTTGCCATCATACAGTGTATCAACTACTCTAAAGATCTCCCCTCTGGTGAATGCTAAGCTCTGTGGTGACTCTTTTTCACATTCAAAGTGACTCCTTATGAAGAATGAATCTCCTCTGCCACAGGCCATAATGTCTCTGTAGACTAAAACAAGACCTCTATTTTAGTTTGTATCCTTTTACACTTGAAAGAACGATTAAGTTGTGATTCTAGCAAACACAGCTTTGAAATTCTAAGCATCTGCTCAGAAAGATGCAAAAACTCAGATCTACATTCCCCCACACACACTTATCAGGAGTGTTCCATAGTTGTATGTGCACAGCCCTTACAGCTCCAGGGCAAAAGGCAGCTATGGTACTACAGTCTTGCAGCAGGCTATGTCTCCCAAAATGAAAGCAAGAAGCTTTTCTTGCTCTTTAACCACTCATGAATAAAACTGTCTATTTTCTGCTGACCAAATCCCTTCTGACTGCCAAGGCACAGCAGATCTTCTCCCAGCTGCTACAGACAGAAAAGCAGAAGAAAAAGCAGTACCTTACCACTTTTCAGGATTAAAAGCTGCTGTTTGCTAATTACAAAAGACACATAGAAATGCTAAAAGACATCACACATGTAGCCTCGTATGTATGAAACACAGCTATCTTCTCAACTAGTGAAAAGGAGATAAACTAAAATGCGATCAAAAACAAGCACAAGAGAGATTATTTTTGGTTTCACGAACAAAGCACAGCTTAAAAGATTCATAGATATACATACATTTTTTTCAAAGGACCTACCTTCATATTTGCTTTGAGCCAAAATTGTCACAGTTTCACCTTTGGGGATTTCTAAGAGATACAAAACAGCTTCTTCCCGAACAATGCCTCTGAAGTCTTGAGTGTTTACCTACATACAAAACAAACCCCACAACTGATAAATCAACAATAAGAGGAATAACCACAGATTCTTCTTTCATCTGAAAAATCTTAAATATTCTCTTCCTTTATTATTTATATAAATATATATATAGCTGTAAAAGTCAAAGATTGTCTCTTGTGAATATCTAATTCCAGCTATTACAGTAATCTTCCTGAAAGAAAACGTTCTGGTTGTACACTGCTAGATCGTTTCTTCAGCTTTAACAGCCTCTAGAAGGGGAAAATTAAAAGAGGTAGAGGGAAAATTATATAAACCTTTCGCATGAATTTCCAGGAAAAAAAGCAGAATGAAGTGATTAAGCGGCACAGATTATATAAATCAGAAACTTGAAAAATAAATCATTATAACGCAAATAAACTGGAGAAAGATGAAAGAAGAAAATTATGATGGCCCCAATTTTACCTCCTTCAAAACTAGGAAGAAACATTGTACAAAAAATTTATTGTTCCATCTTGCAGTGTTTTTCTTTATTAATATTTAACTACTCCTTCCACAATATTATAAACAAACTAAAGTTTGGTATACAGTTCTCCTTCAAAAACTCATTTCTGTAAGATCCCTTCACCACATATACCCCCTTATAAAGCAATAATTTGATTCCTAAGATCATAATTTCTCCCATATTTCCACTAAGAAGCAAACTAGAGTATACAGAAGTCATTTGCATTTTAGGGACACGTACTCATACCTTAAGAATCTGATCTCCTTCCTGCAGTCCCTCCTGATCAGCTGAGGTACCTTCTTGAATTCCAGCAATAAATATTCCTACATCATTTCCACCAGCCAGTCGTAGACCCACGCTGTCCCCCTTCTTGAATCTCACCATTTTTGTATTAGGACTACAGGATTTACAAACAGAAAAAGGACGTAAGGCCAGATATCAAGCATATAACAATATCAGGATGCCAAAAGAAAAAAAATTACAACCCCTCAACAATATCATATTAATAATATTCTTATTTCCTTCCTTTCACTATATAGGCTGTATTTACTGCTGTATTTCCTGCCTTCAGTGAAGGCAGCAAGCAGAGAATTTGCATTTTCCAGAGTGGAAAATGAACTAGGAATAGTGACTAAGTGTCATGCACAGACCTGACTAAGCAGGGAAACAGGTCTCTGTTTTTGAAACCCCAAAGTAGCTCCCTACTTACTGCATCCTCTGTCATATGAACACCTGTGGTTTTTTGTGAAAACAAACTGAGTTATGAGTAATCACGCTCATTGTTTTTTCTTCTATAATCTAAAGAACTGCCATATGAATTAAACTGATACTTATTTTCTCTACTATTTGACATGTTTGTTAGAAGTCTTCAAATTTTCTTGTAATGAGAAATATTTTCAAGTGTAATCTACTGATATGTTAACAATCAATCCTTTCACATTGCAGTGGGAGAGACTACTAGACTAGGCTCAGCTTTTTTGCTGTCAGAAAAGCTGTATGCCTGAGTGACCTTCCAACTCAGAGGACACTGCTTATCTGTCAGCCATTCTCGGTAATACCCTAAGCCTGTATTATAAATTCCCCTTCACCAAAATAATCACTTGATTAATTTGCACATCAATAACAACATATGCAGGGTCCAAGCCAGAAAAGGTCTGAGAAGAAAATCCATTTAAGAAAATACACCAAGCTACAGAACATTTTCAAAATTTCAGGCTTCTCCTTACAATACACCAACACTTCTATTCCTTCAATTGCTGTGTTTGGAAACTCTCAAAATAAAACATGTAAATTGATTTTCTATTTAAAAAAGCAAAAAAAAACCAAAAAAAACAAAAACTACAAAACAAAAAAACCAACCAAACAAACAAACAAAAAAAACAAAAAAAAACCAACAAAATTCTTGCATATGTTTCCATGCAGGCCCAGAAACACAGGGTGTTCTATATCTTCCAAGTAGATTCCAGGCAGATATTTCTAAAACTAAGCTGATCTCAAATATCATCAGTTAGAAGACATGTCACCTCTTGCAGCATTAAACTATAACAGAAGCATCACTGGTCACTGGAAGAATACTGAGTGCAAAAGAACTCAGCAAGTGCCACTTTACCCATATATTGCTTCATCTTCCGGGCTGGGTTTAAGAATTGTTCGTGTAACTGCTTTTGGCTGAGGCACTAAATGTAAAAAAAAAAAAAAAAAAAAAAAAAAAAAGACAAAAGACAAAAGAAGTTACTGAGATATTGGAAAAGTTAAACATAGCAGGAATTTTTTGCTATTGGTTAACAATCAAACCCTCCACGCCAAAGATTAATATAGATTTAAAAATCAAGCATGTCTGACTAAAATACATTTATTTCTATTTTTTTATTCTTGAAAAATAAAAAAAAGTTCAAGGAAGGGCTACACAACTCTTTCAGGCAAGCTAGATCAGACTTAATTCATCTGCTTAGGGCAACAGTCTAACAGCAGATGTTCTAGGACAGTATTTGCTTTTTTCAGGTGGCAATTGTAACGAGCAACTGCTGTCAAAAAATATCAGGTGTTTCTTCCCTGCACCACAAAGCAAAGACAAACCTCTTTGTGTGTCAGGGTGGGGCTGACATGAAGAGCATACCAGCTTTGTCAACATGGTTGTGGGAATGGACATTCTGTGGTCAGGGGCAAAAAAAAAATCAACTGAAACCTTCACGCTCTGACCTGCTGGGTCATCTTGGTACTTCAGTTCTTTGTTTGAGTCTACAGCTGTAACAGCAAGAGTAGCAATGTCACCAGTTGATTTGAATGGAGTAGGCATTGCTCCCATTCTGGACATCCTACTGGAGGGATCCTCTTTTGCACTAGAAGAAAGAAATAGAAAAAAAGTGTCATGAAATCAGATAAGAATGCATATATTTGAATAACTTCCCTGATAAGCATGAGAAAAATTAACTAGAGAAGACCATTTCTTACTTTGGTTCTTTCTCTTTCAGTTTTTCATTGGATGAATGTGAATCTAGATCAGAATGATGTAATCTGTCATCTTGAGGGGAGAATGATCTGTTTGACTCTATTTCAGAAATATCTGTAAAGAGAGTGGCAAATCAAGACATGCAGGATTTGTTTAAGTTATCTGCCACCTGGTCAGCATGTGTATTTACAAAGTTTTCACATAGAGGATACACTGAACATTTCAGCCCACTCTTATCTCAAGTTGGATTTGACAAAAATTCAAAAAGTGCATTTTAGCACTACCACTCCTCCACCCTCCCAAAGTATTTCAGGAAAATTTCACACGACTTTTAAGAAACACACTCATGTCACACAACTACTTGAAGTACACCACAGATGCATTAGCTAGTGCTAGCAGGCTTTGATTTGAGGTGTCATGGACGTTTCCAAACAGAAGACCAACTGCACATCAACAGTCCTTGCATCACTGCCCTTCAGTGGCAAAGGAAATGAGAGTGGCCCTCACATTTGAACTGCACCCCAGACTTCACAATAAAACCTACAGAAAGTTCCACCCCACATTCTGACACCAGAAAAGCAAGTATCTTATTCCAAATAATGTAACATCCTGCTCTCCCAAACATTCTGAGCCCTTCCCAAAGCAAGATCAGGCCGAGAAATACAGCTCACACTTGTTCTTGTATACACTGTTCTTGTATAGAACAAGTGCTGGGAATAGAAACCAGTTATCCAGGGGCACTTAATTTCCTCTTGTCCTGACATTTCTTCCTTCCATTTGAATGCTGCCATGAATGTTAATGTCCTCAAAAGGAGAGACCAGTCCAATGCACTGTTTTAAAAAAATTTATTAAGGCAACTGACTTGCTTGTTCCAAGAAGTAAGACTGATTTTGCCAGACCAACATTGGTCCTTCTATCTCTGCCCTTTCCTAAAATGCAATTATACAAATTTCACTACAAAAATTTGTTACTACAAAATTATTTTCACCTAAAGGAAGGGGACTTGTTGCTTTATTGAGTATTACTTAGGTTTGTTTGTGTTTCATTGTTTTTCTTAAAGAACCTAATACCACTCTACCACAGCAAAACAATAAAAGCTCCGTTTTGTCCTTGCACAGAGTCCAGAACTTTGGATCCACATTAAACCTCACCATCCATTTCTGAGTCACTGTCGTTCAGGGAAGGAATGTTGAGCAGTGTCTGCTTTCGGTCCCTGAGAACAACCAGCTGGAGTTTCCCACGTGATCTCTCAATCAATTTTCGGGCATCAGCTAAAGACATGTTCTCTGTCACTGTACCATTGATCTGGACACAAAAAGGCAACAATAAAAAACAAGTCTGTGTTGTGCTCAAGTTTAATAGTGAACTTGACTATAACATGACTTAGTTCAGAATTCTGAACAAATTCTGCCAAATTCTGCCAAACTGCTAGCAAACTGCTAGTAAAACCAGAACAGACCTTGAGAATGATATCTCCTTCATGAAGGTTGCCATCTTTGGTTGCTAGGCCAGTACAAGTCATTTCTTTTATGAAGATCTGACTTCCAAGACGGAGTCCATATTCTGGAACCAAGAAGATAATCCACTGTAGTTTGATGCAGTGAACATGCATCAAACACCATTATACCATAAGAGATGAAAAATATTAAAAAAAAATGTTGGCCTAGCAAACCCACTTAACCCTAAGCCGAGTCTCTGATACCTCTGCTGCCATTACAATATGAACAAGCAACCCAAATCCAATTACAGTTGGACGATTGATCTGCACCTTCAGCAGCAAAGGTATTTGGTCTTTGTTTGGGAGCTGCTTGTTAATGTACTGGACTAGCTTCTCTCTGATTCGTATTTTGCATGGCATAGAGGGAGAAAGGGGTCGAAAAGCACTAATAGAAGTATTTCTTTTCATCAGTTGCTGCATGCTGACCGTGTCCTATCTGTACTCCAGGAAATACCTTGGTTGTTTCAGGCAAAGGAATTTTTTTTATTCCCCTGCCCCCTTTTCTCCCTGTGATCTAAGTTCCTTGGGTCAGTATATTTGCTACTTACAAAGAAAGGCAACATCCTTAAAAAACATGCATGCTAGAAAAACAGAATGTTGTTCTGCTTTAAAAGATCACCACATTTCAGCAGGTCTGCAAAGTATCCATATGAATGGCAGAGATTATTGTGGTATAGCTAAACATAAAAGTTAACAAATGCACCTTAAACTTCTCCTCATTTGTATATATATATATATATATGCATTATCTTTACAAGCAGAAACATTACATGCAGAGGAGGAAGAACGGAAAAGGATTGTTGCCAGAGTGAATGAATGTCAGTGAAGTGAGTCAATGAAAAAAAGAGATTAGCTCCTGCATACGAAGTTTAATTAGCAAAATTTTTTTAAAATTACAACAGGGCAGATTAGGAAAAAACCCAACAACCACACCCAACTCCTCCAGAAATAAACCACCACCCCCTCCAAAAAACCCCAAACAGAAAATTATGTACAACCTAATCTCAGATATGCTTTCCAGCACCAGTCTTTATTTCACTGTGAAAAAAAATGTCAGGCTTTTGGCTTTCATTTACACACTTCAATACTCAGCAAAGAAAGGCTGAAATACTGCTAATTCAGTATTTCAGCTGCTGCTATTTCAGTATTCTTTAATGACCAGAACCAAACAAACCGTATTATTAAAGGCAGAGTTTACTCTTTACCCTTTCTAGCTAACCCTTTTGTAGTGTGCCAAATGTAATCTGAATCATGATCAGATGCATGTTTTCTATCAGAACCAGAAGAAAAGGGCAGAGAAAATGGAAAACCATGGACACAGTGGCTTGAAAAGACTGAAATGGTGTGGGTGAACAAACCTTTTTTCAAAGGTAAAGTTCGAGGTTCCAGTGGAAAAAGCATCCCAGATCAGCCAGAAAGAATGAAAGAACAACTTAAACCATCAGTTAAAAATGTCAACACTTAACCTGCAAAAGCTCTTCTCTTTTCCCTACCAAAACCCATGCCGTATTGGAAGTTGACTCCTCTCCTCCCCTATCATACTCACCTTCATTATGTCTGCCTTTTGTTAGGAGAACACTGACTGGTGCATTCTGATCCTGCGGCCCTAGGTACTCATGCTGGTGGTGCATTTCGGGCGAAGGACTGCGGGAATGAAGCCTGTCCCGACTATGACTCCTCATTTCTCTCCCATATCTAGGATCAGATAAAGATCCATGACTGTAACTGGGTGGGCTGTAGTCTCCTCTGTAGTCCTGTTCATAGCCAGCATCCCTGTCGATGCTCCTTCCTCTGCTCCGCTCCCTTCTATAGTCTCGATCCAAGCTCCTGTCAACGCTCCTGCCACGACTGCGATCGCGGCTATAGCTGTATTCCCTGCCACGTTCTCTGCTTCGGTTACGCCCTCGGTCATGCTCATCTCTGTAGCTCTGATCCAGGTTGTTTCCCCAGCTTTGGCTGCGCCCCCCATTTCCACTGTGCCAGCTCCTCTCACTGTAGCCACTTCGAGCACTTTTGCCATCAAATTCTGCATGGTCATCCATTACATCTAAAGCTCTGTCCTCATAGTCAAGGGAGGGGCTTCTCTGCAGTGCAGCAGCCTGCACTTTCCTTGGTCTTTTCACTACCTGTTCAGTACAATAGAAAACAAACAAACTCAAAGATCAGAATATGAAACTGAACAGGTCAATATTCTTCGTGTTTTGAATATATTTTGGGGGGAAAAAAGAAAGAAGAACAATATTCTATTTATTATTGGACAAGATGTATGCAGAACATAATTCACCTCACCATTTGTTATTCAGTAAAACAAACATTATAAAATAAACATTTTATTCTCAGTTTTTCAACATGATAACTTTGTGATACTGTTGATTGATTTCCATTTGTTTCACCTGCAGAAACTATGTCTTTATTTATTTTGTACTCTGCATCTAGCAAAGGACTGCTTTGCTTTGTGCAGTTAAATACACTTCAAAGAAGAAAACCAAAATCCTAACTGATTCTGCAGGTACATACCACTGTACACTGAATAAATTTGGAATTTACTTACAATGGTAGCCACTTTTCCACTTTTCCTAAGCTGCTGAACTGCAAAAGAATGTAGAACATTTTCCATGGGGGTCCCATTAACTATGACCACTCGGTCATTTTCTCTGGAAATGGGGAGGGAGATAAAAAAGGAAAGAGAGGATTTTAGAAGGGTCTTTGTGAAAACAGCAGAACAAAATTTCTTCTTCTTCTTCTTTTTTTTTTTTTTTTACAGAGGAAACCTATGGATTTAATTCTGTTTAACAAGGAGTTTTGCTTTAATACTGTGTTTGCTATATCAATTCTACAATATCTGAATACCAGAAGCAGCTTTCGGTACATGTAAAATTAGACATCGAGCAGTACTATCTTCGTATATATACTGTGTTCAGCTTAAGTACCTTGCCATAATGTTTTCTAAAGAACATTTGTGATGAGTATCAAAAATTTTTTGTTTAGTTCTCTCAGGTCTCCTAGTTTTTCACACCCAGTGCTAGACTTCTTTCACATAAGAATTTCACGAAAGCTTCAAACTGCTGTAGCCATATCCGTATTTAGGCAAATATTGACAAGTGCACTTGTAGATTTTTCTTAAAGTCTGGTGTTCAGGTCACATTTACTCTGTAGAAAGGTGTTTGGGAGGAAAAAAAAAAACAAACTAACAAAACAATAACACACAAGAAGTCTTCCCTGCCCTAAAACATAGGCCAACTGAGATTACCAACTTCTCTGTTCAGACCTCCTGCATATCAAATAGACCACTAACAACTAACTCACCTAGCCCCATATGAAATAGCCCCATAACACTCATTAATTTAACACCATAAATTTCATAAAGGCATTTCAATGCAAAAAGTGAAGAAGATTAAAAAACCCAAATTACCACTCCTCATATTAGTTTATTCTGGTGACTACCCAGTTACAGTCAGAGCATTAGCTCAAATAACTGGTTCCTTTGCCATTTTCTGCTAGATAAAAGAATTCTTTTATCAACCATTTTATCAAGAATTCTTTTACCAACCACTTTAACTTCATCATAATCAAATCACATCACAATCTTCTTTTTAAATAAGAAGATTATATACTCTAAGCCTCCATTTGTAAGGCACTCTAACTCCTAAATGATTTTTGTGCCTCTTTTCATACCCTTCCAATTCCTTTTAGTGGATGAGTATGCCAGAACAGCATGCTGTATTTCAGTATCAGTTTCTTCCAGGTTTGTGCAAGAATTAGAATAGCTCTCTGGACAGTCCATACATCCAAAGCTACCACTGAACTTAATGTTGCAATAGTATGTCAAGAGGTCCATCTACATGTGCTCATTTTACCCTACAAAAGATGACAGGATGGTTTTACCCATACACTCTGAAGGTTAGACCTATATTCCTTTATTTGTTGGAGAAATAGCTTTGCCTTAATTTTTCCTAAGAATGTGTTTTGTCTGAATGTGCCCAAATATCTTGGTATTTCCTTGCCATCATCAATTCACCTAAGATCTTTCATAATTTCTGGACATGATCTCATTCCCAAATCACAGGTGAATGTGGAACAGTGGTGGTATGCAGGGATCGCTGCTATAAAATGCAGGATCTGTACACTTACGTTAAAAACTATTTGTTACGTGCTTTACAATTACCTTTTCATTTAACCTTTCAACAACTCCCATGTCAGCCATTTCATTTTCTGACCAAAAGTAAACACATGGCAAAAGCGACAGAATCTATTATCTTGATTTATTATTGCTGCACAATTATCTGGCATTCTTCCAAATTGTCTAGTCCTCATCAAGTATTTCAGATCAAAGGATGAAAAACTGATGTAGGACAGAAACTCTCAGCCTACAGATCGTTTGTATATGACAGATGCTGCCTCATCAAGGATGAAGTTATCAGAAAAACAACAGAAACTGTTTATGTCCATAATTTTTTTCTTTCAGATATAAAATAAATATTTAGCAAACCTTCTCTGGGCTGACTTAAGTAATTTTTTGAAACTAATGATTGATCACGAAATGTTTTTACTGGAGGAGGAACAAGGAGGATGTTTTAAGATTGTTTCTACTGTTTCTTTAAATGACATGCAATCTTGAAAGAAACATACTTAACTGTTAAAGACTTTTCAACAACACCACTGAAATGTAATGTCTTACCAAAGAGCAACTAACACCTCTATGTAGGGTTTACTTGTTTTGTTGTTCTGGGTTTTTTTTTTTTAAAGAGACATCTAGATATTCAAGAGGGCACCAAACCTTAAGGTGATTAAATCACCAGGATTTCAACCACATCTGTCTAAAGTTTTTATGTATTCTACAGCCATGTCCCTCAAAATGCCAGACAAAGAAAAATGTGCTTACTGAAGTAATCCATCGGCTGGACCACCTGGGAGAACATCTGAAATTACTATCGATGTTTCGCCATTTTCAAAATGAGGGTTATCTCTGCCTCCAGAAACTGCAATCCCAAATCCTCGTTTTGAATCCTTTACAACAAAACCAAATAGAACAAAACTTGAATACATTGGCAGGAATTTTGTCAGGGAGAAAGAAGAGGAACATGAATGCTCTCATGATGGCACTCTAAGTAGATACTATTTGAAATATGATAGCTGCATGCAGAGCACTGCAGAAACACACAATACCTATAGATTTAAGAAAGATTAGGTTTACACATCCATTTATGATGTAAAGTTCATGTCTTCCAAAACCTCTAAAGCCTAATGATTGCTAGTAATTAAATAAAGAACTCACTAAATTTGCCTGCATTTTGCTTCACCATCCCATGTGTTATTCATACAAAATTTATTGTTAGGTAAATCTATGTTGTTAGTGATGCCTGGGAGAGTGGAATAGCTTCCCCAGAATCTCATCTTCATTGTGACTGCTAAGTAGTTAGTGACAACTACTTATTCCTCAATTAAAATAACAAGATCATGGTTGATTACAAAGAGCAAGTAGTGAACTTGTGCATTGTCTATATAATCACCCTCCATCACTATCAACTATTTTAAATATGTAAACTATGTCAAACCTGTCATCATAGAAATAACAGACCCACAGAAGCCCTAAGATAGGATTCATAAAAACAAATAAATTCTTCACAGAATGCCAAGGAAGCATGTCAATAGCACTAAACCTGAGAACTGTTAGCATAACTGAACTGCAGACACCGTAGTAAGCACAAAACCACGAAAGTTTAACTTTATCAGCTATTTAACATATATCACTAAAAATCACAAATTAGGTTACATTTTAAGAAAATTTTTAACATAGTGGCAAACTAATACATCAAATTAAGGTCATGCTTTCCCCCCAACACCCACTCAGCATGTGCAGTTCACTGTATGTCACCTCCTGTTCCATTCATGCTGATAGTAATTGATTATTTCTTTGAGGAGGAAAAAAAAATGTGATTTTCTTTTAAAACAGAACTTCACTTGCTACAGCTTAGTTTTACAGGAAGTAGTTTGACACTTTACATCAAAACAATGATTCAACATAACGGTAAAATTCAATGGTAGTGCCTGATACAGAAAGTTGAGTAGCCCTTCGCCATCTCAGTAGCCTAAGTTTGTCTTTGTGGTAAAGAACTAACACTAGTTTACATGGTCTCAGAGATCTGAAATGCTGGAAATTACAGGAACTAAGGTCTTTTTCTGCAATGTTTTTCCCATCTACCTCTGCAACCTAAAAACCAACCTCTTCTCAACCATAGTTTCTCATACGAAACAAGCTATGTAGAAAATATCACTATTACACTTTGGGTCATCAAGTTCAGTTCATTGCAGAAGATATGAAAAAACTTGAGCAGCTCGGTGGAGGCTGCTCACTGAAGCCAGATCACCAGAACAGCTGGGAAGACTACCACCACCAAAGCCAAAGTGCACACCTTGTACTATGGTGTGGCAGCCTAGCTATTAAAGAACACAGGCACAAGTGCTCTATTTTCTTTAATCCAAAAGGACTCCACTTGATGAGATACTTCCTCTTTTCTTAAAAAAAAACCCAAACTTTTAAAGTGACACGTACAGTCCACCTGTTTTATAAGTTTTAATGACTGTTTTTCCACTGGATTCTACACCAGTATATGTTAAAATATATTTCAAATATAAAATCAGTGGAATACTGTTCAGTGATTGTTACAAAGCTTGGACATTAACCACAATCTGCTTGATAGAACCGTTTGCTTTACTTTTAAGGCTCTTCAATAATGAATTTAGCTATGTGGCTGACATGGTATATTACACTGTCATTAGAAAGACCAAACAGTAGCAAACACAGCATTTAAATTGTTAATTGAATTTACTCCTAACATTAAAGAGTCAGGCTATTGTATGAGTAGCAACTAAGCTTTAAAATAAAAACCATATCTGATTTGGACAATGCATTAATCCTATTCTAGACTCAGACATGCTAATAACATCTATTGCAAAACATATTCAGAGTAAACCAGTGCCTGAATATTTGAAAACTAAAAATATAACAGGCGCTCACTCACCTTTTGTAAGGTCACTGTGTACTGTTCCCATATCAGCTCTTCCATGCCTGGGGCCTGCTGCACAGAAACCAATTAGTAAAGCACACTGCATATAACTATTTAAATTAAAATGTGAAATACCCCACTAAAACGCAGGTTTAAAAATAAATTGCATATTCTAATATCTTGGGAGAATTAGTATGAAACTCATGTATTTCAATTAATGAATATTTTTCTTTTAAAAGGAAAAAAAAAAATAATAGGTCCAGGGTGGCAGAATACCTTCATGTTTCACTGGTTAAACAGCTCATTCAGATTTTCTGGAAAATCCCTATTCAGTAAAAGCATTTAATTCAAATCAACTAGCATTCTATAGCCCTGATTCAAATAGCACATAAAATACTTATGGAAGACTTTTCTTACTGCATACTGTCCCAGTATGCAATAAGATTAGTGGTTCAAAAGTTTTGAGTTTTTCAAAAGGAACTAGACTTCAGATCTCTTGGGTCTTGTTCATGTGGATTTAACAAAATGTTTTGTCCACTATGAATTACGTAACTAAATATTTAGGTTCCCATCGAAAAATCAAATTTTACAGGAAAACACAACATATCACCATACAGTACAGGTATAGCCATTTCTGTGACACTTCTCAGAGACCTTTTTTTCCCACATTTCCAGTTAAAACTGATCACTTTATCTTACATGGTATAACCTGAAATCCTTCCAACATCACAGCTTAAAATATAATACAGAATAATCACCCAGCTGTGACCCATCATGAAAAAGACAGCCAGCCACTTCAGCCCTGTAAAACCAGGAGAAAAATGAGCCACTGCACAGCAGAAGAATGACACTGCAAACATTTCAAAATGGAAAGCATCCATTGCAGAAGAAAAATCCAGGCATTGAATATTGCAATGAACATACTCAAGCTATAGGTTTTATTTGTTTTTACTGAAAGTGGTCTTCCTTTATATCAGAAAACTGAATTTCAGGCAGAAGCTCAGCTAAGACTTTGTGGTCTTTTTAAAGGCATCACAGGGAGTACTGACAACTAAACTCCAAAACAATAGACAGAGAAGTGACACAAGAAGGGTATGCCTGCACTTTAAGGCATCCCTTGCATTTTCAGAGTAAGACCTGCAGTGCACAAGTGTTCAGCAAGCTATAGATGTTATTTCTCATATGCAAAAAAACCTCCTTGTTGCATAGTTCCAGTTGATTCTGTGCACCACAAAGTGAAACTAGATTTACATTTTCCATTGCACATTCACTGTACAGAAAAACAAAAGTAAGTCCTGTTTGGAGATCCTGAAAGAATATGCAAAACATTCAGCATTCTTACCAGGAATTTTACAACACTGAACAGTGTTAAATTTCTACTGTTCTGCCAGAAAATGAACAATGTTTTCCAGTTTCCAGAACCTCTGGCATCTAATTAAAAAGAAAATTTAAAATATATGTTGAAGATGATGGCTTATATTAAAAGTAATACATGTAAGTAATTGCTTCTAAATTTTGACTTGTCTAGATCAGACAAGAATGTGTTCATAACTATTAGTATTAAAACATATGTGTCTTGGGGTCAGCGTTGAATGTGCCGAATCACATAGTAAAATTATTTTATCTGGTATTACCATTTAACCAGCTAACATGTCTAAGCTTTCAGCTATCTCAAATTGAACTCACTTGATATATTCCCTTACACAGAAAATCTTTGCCACAAGTGAAAAATTCCTCCTTGACTATGCTCTTCTTTTGAAGCCTGTGATGCTGCCATAAATGGAAGTGACTAGCTCTGCTTGTCTGGCATGCAGGAAACAGTTTACCTACTACTGACCCTTCCTACAGTCCTGCTTTTCTATGTACTTTTAAGCTCTGCAAAAAATGGGTCTATGCTGAGGAGGGGCCTCAGTGTTGTTTAAATTCCATCTGACTTCACTGAATGAAGTTTTAGGAATGAAAGTCAGTACCAAATAATGGGTAAAATTTGAAGGACAAGCAGGTAGGTTCAAATTTTGTAGAAGCACAGAAGATGGAAAACCTTTTCCATCCTCTTCTTGGTAAAAAAGCCTCAACAACTTACACATATAACACAAGCATCACTTAAATTCAGTTTGCACTGTATGCAGCTCCTATCAACACCAAGAATACTGAGGCGAGCTCTGAGCAGGTGGAAGAGTAAGGCAGGCAGAATGCAGTCACAGGGAGTTTACTACCCATGGGGACAAAAACAGGCCTGAGAAATGACTGCTTATTCAGTACAACACTGCAGGGAAAGGACGGAGGAAAGCACTGTAAAGATATCAGGGACGGATGTATGGATATGAAACAGGAAACTTACGGGAATTTCCTTCCAGAAAACTAGGCATTCCATGAGCAGTGGCATAAGTATAACCTTGTGCACAAGTGGAGAGATATATTGGGTAGTAAACCAAAGCATCATAAGCCTACAGAGTTAAGTTTACTTTACTCTGACAAATAAGTCTTATGGTATCTGGTTAAAAAAAAAAAAAAAAGAAAAGTAGTAAGAATGAAAGAGAAACCACTGCCTACAGACACTAAAATTAAGGTCTTTCAAGTTGCCAAGCCTATAGTGTTGTCTCATTTGTGCCTAGTAAAAGATCCTCACAGTATCTGTTTCAGGTACATTCTGTGTAAATTTTGGGAGTTTATTTTTACCTTGAAACTGTTACTGAAAATTCAACAAAAGATAATTAAGCAATTCACTTATAATTTCACAAGTATTTGTTAAAGTAATCCATTTTTTGAAACTGCTCCTTGGGTAACTGTCTCTCATTTGCTGTACTCTGCATCAGGGAAAAAAGAAAGCACACTATGTACTTGCAAAGCTGATTTTGCACAATGTAATTACGAAGACAACATGACTAGCTCTGCTGTACTGATAAAGCAGTGCAGGCTCTGCAACACAGTTCAGAGAATTGAATAGTCACCTTGCCATAAGGCAAAAACACTCTCTAAACAATAATCTCTAACATTATACAATGTACTGCTGCTTGCCATTGTCACGATGCTAACCTATACCATCAAAGTAACAGAGAAGAGAAGATTGAGAGGAAGGGAGAGACTACAAATGTTACAAATCATCAGTAGGGACTTGTTCAAAACTAGTATCTAAATCTCCACCCGAATTGCGAAATTCCTGTACTCCACATTTAGTGATGTGACTCTCCTCTGAATGCATCAAGTGATGAGTTATGAAAAGCCTTCATCACCTTGCCAATTTCTTCATACTTCATCTGTAAGGAAACACAAAGGGATCCTGAGCAGCTTGTGCATCCCTTACAGGATCGCAGTTTCACTGCAAGATTGCACACCAAAACACTGGAGAGAGAAAGGCAGGCAAAATGGTTAAGAACCCCACCTCCAGTTACTAACAGTAACTGCTTTACAAGTCCACCCAGGTTTCACACAGACAACAGGCTACCTGAAGTAAATGCAAATTATTGCAATTAGCTACTCTATATTCATCAGGGAATACAGTCAGTCCATTTCTAATTAGAACACTGTAGTCAGGATTTGCTTGAATCTGTCTAATGCTAATATACTAGAACGACAGGTGCTTTCTAAATACCCAAAATAGACTGTTTAGCAGAATCTTTGGAAGGAAACTAGTCAAAGTGCTAAAATCGCCAGTGTGCAACAAACAGGCAGCTGTTGCAGCTCTGACAGTCATCAAGAGATCTACGCAATTACTTGCTACTGAGAGATCACCAAAGACAACTTCATTCATGCCAAAAGAAGAACAAAACCAGAAGACCTGCCACAACAATCATCTGGCTATGAAACTGATTTAGTTGCAGAGGGCAGGGATATATGAGGGGAGGAGGGGAAGAAAAGACAGAGCAAGATGCAACAAAAAGCAACTCACGTGCCCTTTCAAAATCCCCAACTTTTTGACTGCATGTGACCACATTCTCTGCAGAGCCTGAGCTGTCTTCATTGTTGCAGGATATAATCTGTGAGGGAACGCCGTACATCCCGTCTTTTCATCTGTTTCCACCACTCAACACGGTTATGTAATTCTAATACAATAGTGGCCTACATACTCAAACAAATCCTGCCGTCAGTTTCACACAGAAACACATCAAAACCACAGCAAGGAAATGTACTGTGAGTTTAACTAACTCCCAATTTCAGAGATCCCAGTAAAATGCAGTGCTGTAATCTTACATTTGCTTTTAAACAAAGTGTTGAAAACAGATCACTATGCAGCACCTAATTCTTCTTCCAACTACCCATGGGTTCACCCCACCAGAAACCTAATTTAAACTTAAAAGAAAAAAGGCTTAAGAAGCACAGTGCAGATGATTTGAAAATTCATGTATTGGCTATAGTATTTTACAGTTTTTGCAGAACTGTGTGGGCCTGGCTCCAGCAAGAAAAAGGAGAAATAAATACAAAATTATAGTCACTGCAAATAACAGTATTTGCCATCAAACATTTAGTAAGGTATCATTTGTAAGAATGATAAGCTAATCATGCAGCCAAACAGATAGGTTACTTTATTGGAAAATAGGTCAAGCTATCACTCCCATTTATGCTGCATGAATGCTGTGAAATTTAAGCCTCGAGTGAACTTTTCCCCTAGATTTTATGTAAGTTTCACAGGCAGTGAACAGAAAGGAAGACATGTCAAGTTTTGTACACAATGCTAACCAAAATCTCCATACATATATTTCATATTTTACTAGTAGATCAAATTTAACTGCTAAAGAGCATTAATTCAGACAGCAGTGGAAAATGTGAAGGGTTGTGTTGTTCATTTTTTGGTGGAGTTGTTGAGTTTTTCTGGGCGGAAAGTGGGGGGGTAGGAAGAATAGTGGGTAGGAGGGCCACAAAGGGACAATGCGTATGTTCAAGATTTTCCATCCAAAATGAAGACTGAATTTCTGCATTCTGCATTTTGACTGTGACCCCACCTCTGCACTAGCCAGCAGAATTATGATGAACAGAGGCTTGCACCTTCATCACTGAGCTGCCAAGAGTGAACACCAAGAGGATACTGGAGAAGCATACCGACACCAGCCCCCAACCCAGGCTACCCACTTGGACACGAGTAAGAGTTTGGTCAAAATAGTTTGGAATCTCCATCAATGTTTCTAAAGAGCACATTCCTCTCAACAGACTCACATTCACAGCTTCCAAAACTGGTATTTATTTATTTATTTTTACAGAAAGGGCAGGAAAAAGAAACAAATGTAAGTATGTCTTTGAGACTTCTCTAGCCCTGTTTTCTTAGCTTTTCTGTTTTCCTCCCCCTTGCCCTGAAAAAGCTACAAAAGCACTCCAAATAGAGAAGAAAAGACCATGACAACATAAGAGAATAAAAATGGTGAAACATTATCCATGAGCTGTAGCAGTTAGAAAGCAAGGACGCTTCTTTCTTGGTTTTGGACTATCCTTCTTCTCTAAAGGAATAGAACGAGAAAAACAAAGTAATTGCCTCCACCAAAATTTAAAACGAATGTTTTCTGAAAGGAAATTTTAGAAAATAATCAGGAAATCTAGGAATTTTGCTGCAAGTGAAGAGACCAGAGAGTTAACAGAGAGATGCAGGTGTCTGCACTTGGATGTTTCATTTTGATGGAAAACAGTATCTCCAGAATAGGAATACCTAAATTCATTTCTTTTGAAGTGAGATAGAAAAAAAATTCGAACAAATATTGTCCCAGATATTGTCCTTTCACTTTACCTGCATGCCTCTTCACAAAAACTAACTATAAAGGGAAAATATAACCTAACTTCACTCCTAGCACAAGATTACAAAGGCAATTACAACCCTTTTACATATCATACTTATTATCTACAAACATTTAAAATTGATTTTTTTTTTTAAAGCAAGCTCAATTCCAATGACAGATACACACTCCAGTTCTTTCTGGCAGTCTATCCTGATAAAATGTTCCTGAATCTTGTGGGGAAAGAAAATTAAGCATGATGATCTGGTTTATAAACTGGAGAAGGTGAAAAGAAAAAGAGAGCTCTCAAAAAACTCAAAAGAGCAACCTCGGAATGTCACAACAAAATCTTACCACAGCAGGCTGCATCTCTCTACTCATCCTGGTGAAAGTTTTACACGTAGCATTATGTTTTGATCTCTTCCTCTACAGACAAGGGAGAAAAAGGGTGTTTCCTTACACATAATCTCCACAGGCAAGACATAATGTGTCCAAGCAAGCAGAAAGGATACCTAAAACAGTTTTGTTGGCTTCACTACGGAAGTAACACAAAAGAAGAGGTCCTTGCCCTCCAACTTTTCCTGTCCCCCTTTGTATATTACTATAGATGTAAGTATAGAAACATTGAAAGCTGAGTCCATGTTTTCTCTAAAGACAGACTCATATAAGTCTCATGTTCAAGAACTTCAAACTTCACTGAAAGCTACCCACTTGTAAAAGACAGAGAGACAGGGACTCTTCTAGCCACTGATAGGAACAGCCAGGTGGAGGTAGTCCAAAGCTGCATCAAGACCTAAGTATTCCCAGTCTCAAAGACCAGGTACACTAGCACAGGAATCAGAAACTGCCTCTATATGCCACCTGCCCTCATAAAGACAATTTTGACGGACAAAAAAGGATGGCCTTAGATTTACAGGTTTTCAAAGATCCTGATCCACTTCAATTTCTGGATGACACTTAAGAAATGTTCTCTGTAGAGTGTGTAGGCTCAGTGAAATGAGAAGCAATCTATACATCAGTGTGCAGTGTGAAGCACCTCACCTCCACTTTTTCAGCTGAATGCCATAGCCTAGGTTATTAAAGATGTCTACAAAATGAGGATGATGTAACACAAGTAGCCAGAGCCTGCCAAGTATTCTTAACATAGTGAAAAGTGACTGAAGAGAACAGGACCTTCACCAGGCCTTTCCCCTGCAGTGAGGAAGCCACTTGGAAGAAGGCTCCAACTGACCTGTTCCCATGAATTATCTGTGTATGATCTAGCACACCTTTGATTAGGATCCAGGAAAGTGAGAAAAAACTACTTTTACCCATGGATCTTTCACAATACAGCCAACATCTCGCACAAAAGGAGGTACCTTGTTTTCTACCAATAAATGCTCTGATTCAGAGAAGCTTATCCTATTTTTTCATATAAGTTCTCCTGCATCAATACAGCAGCTCCCAGAAGAGCAACAGATCCTCCTCATGAAACAGGTTCCTAAAATTATGAATGGCTCAAATTAAACAAAGAGAAGTGATAAAAAATGATTTGCAAAATACATCCACTAGAAGTAAAAGATAACTGCTCTTCAACAGTGGCAGAAACTCCCTCTCTTTCCTCCTAGAGGCACAAAGAAGAAATCAGGTACAGCTCCATGCTAAAAGATCATCAATTTTACTTCCACATTCCAGTAAAATCAAAATGGTTGTTAATATCACAATGGGTTATATTATCAGGATGCAGGAAGTTGGGGGAAAAAAAGTCACAAACTGTACATGTAAGTATACTTCTGCAATGAAATGGAAATTTTTGAAGGAGAAGAAAAGAAGTTCACATAGAAATGAGCTGTGCAGATAATCCTTCCTTCCTCTTCCCTCTAACAGAGAATTATCAGTTACATTATATAAGGTTTGCTTTCACCCAAATTACTCAACAAGAACAAATATCAGTAAAGTACTTTTACTGTATTGGCAAGGTAACAAACACATTCATCAGCAGCCTGGTCAAGTGGAAGTTGTCCCTGCTCATGGCAAGGGGATTGGAATTAGATTATTTTTTAAGTCCCTTCCAACCCAAAACACTCTGTGATTCTGTGTATTATCAGACTTGGTGTCAGAAACTCTTTTTTTACACAATGCATGTAGAAACAGCAATCTGAAGGGCTGCCTAAAAAGACCTAAGAAAACATAAATTGAGCATAATGTTTTAAAATATTTGTTTTTCATAGATAAATAAGATAACTATGGTAAGTTGAATGTTACTATACAGAAATACAAACCATTTTTCATGTAAAACACAAGATATTGTTTAAAGCTTTTCTTAATCATATTTCACCCAGAAGTTATACCATTCAGTTGCTATAAATTGTAAATTCTACCTAAAACAGTACTGGCAAATACTGCATAAAGTGTGACAAGCCTATTCTGGGGATTCACAAACCAATCTTTACTTCTTAAGTTTCACGAAAACTTTTAAAATTATCAAACGAGAATGGTTAACTAAACAATACTGAAAGGGTCTTTTGTTTCACTTCTTTCAGGAATAGTATGAATCTATCATGACAACAATGCACACAGTCATTACTGTGCTGAGAACTATTTCACTACAAATTTTGCTTCCAGTTAGCAAAACTACTACTTCTTACAAACCACCCAGTACCAAAGCTCTCAGCTGCAGAGCCAAGAGCATAATTTAGGTTTCTTGACTTCAAGTCAAGTAGCCTAAGTGTTGCACAAGGAAGCCAACACACAGATTTCCTCGATTTCTGTGAAATAAAAGTCTTGCAGGAAAACAGCCCCAGTAATTGGAAAACAGGGATTAACCTTCTCCCATTGTGGGAGTTTGAGCCAGCTAACAGGTGAGGAAGAACTCCCAGGTGACAGAACCTGCATTCATTTCTACCTCTTGTTGCATTAGGACACAACAAATGCCTTCCAGACTGCAAGGTGAACCAGAATCCACTCCTATCCAGAACTGGGGAGATGAAGGGAAACAGCACTGTTCATCAGACTATTGAGAATATTAATTGATAAATGCAACTAGGTCTCATTTGCATTGTAGCACTGATATTAACATTCACAGCATAATGCCCCAGATCTCCTAGTGCACCAAAAATTGTTTAACAAATAAGCCCGAGGGGGTGCAAAAAGGTTTCACACACAGAGAAAATCCATGCTGATCTGGATCTTTGACAAGTGGTGTGCTTTTCAATGCAAAATATATCACTTCATCCAGCTCAAAGTATTTAAATGACAAACAATGCTTAAATGTAATGAAGGATATCACACAATGCACTCAGGGCAGCAGCCCCTGCAGTAGCATTCTTCAAATGGCTCACAGTGGTGAAACAGTATCCCCAGGTGAGAGAATTTTTGCAGGAATTTGCCCAAGCACAAGGAAAAAAAAACAACCAAACAAAACCCCCCACATCAAAATACAGGCATGGGATTTGAGTTTTATAAATATTTAATTTTTCTGCAATTCCAAAATAGAAAGGGACTCACCCAGGCACTGAAAAGAAGACAGTAAATAACATGGCATAAGACATCCCTTTGGTGGATTATAGCATAGGGCACATAATCTCTGGATAGTTTTGTTTTGTTTCAGCTGTTTTAAAGAAACACCTAAATAAAAATGGGGAGGCTGCACATATAAATATTGGATCAATGCATACACTAGACTCTTTGGGGAAGGGAAAAAAAAAGCAGTTTGTTTTTGGGGAAATGTTTTTCTGTCCAAGACAGTAAGATACTCTCTAGGAAAACTGTATTTCCTACATATTTTTACCAAACATTTACTAATTATACTTAAAATTTTCAGGAGGCAGGAGAAGCATTTTTAAAGGAAGAAAAGGGAGAATCAGGATTTTCATACAATATTCTGAGGTCAAGTCACAATTCACCTTAGAAATAGCTTATGAAAATCTAAGGTGGTTTGTATTTTTAATTTGTTTGTTCTCTTGCTTTCTAGGTGCTGTCTTCTTCTCAGACATCAAAGTTTCCTTGTCTCTAAAAATGAGCACCTTTGGATGGTTCTCACAAGACCAACAACCCTTTTCATCTTTGGCTATGCAGGTTTTCCTTCCCAAACACACAACCTCCTAGGCTGGGTACAGCTTCGTGTGGTAAGAACTACACAAATTCTTTCTGACCATAACAATTTCCACACATCTTCTGTTCATTTACATGCAGCCCCTTGACTCACTCTGTGAATTCTGCTGTTTAATTCTTAAAAGGATGCCAAGACAGCTTTCTAAAGCCACAAAAACATGCTCATTTTTTCTCACTGAATTACTCTCTTGCCATTTCTGTCAGCTGAACTGGCAGGCCAAAGGAGATGCCAGAACAGATACTAGAACTCTGCAGCTAAATTCAACCTGGACAGTAGATGAGCCTTCACTTTTAAGGATGTACCGTGAAAACAAGATTTTATAAAAGGAACAGATTAAATCATAGAATCGTTTAGGTTGGAAATGGCCTCCACTGACTCCAGCTGTTAATGCAACACTGCCAGGATCACCACTAAACCACATCCCTAAGAGTATACCTACATAGCTTTTAAATACCTCTAGGGACAATGACTCAACCATAACCCTTGGTGACTTGTTCCAAAGTTTGATAACCCTTTATATGAAGAAATTTTTCCTAATAT